>JAEUYN010000282.1:0-23100 GCA_018257835.1 Euura lappo | reverse complement strand
GAGAAAGGGCAATTCTTGACGTCTTCTCAGTTGAATTTACATCGTGGCCGCTACAGTCTTGACGATTATCACTATTAACCTTGATATTTCCTTATACAGGGTGAATTATTAACGACTCGTTGATCTGAGGTTGTCTAGAATCGAAAAATGAGCATTCGGACACTTTAATTGGTTCAGAAATGTCCGAAAGCTTGTTTCACGATTCTTGCCAACTTCAGGTCAACGAGTCGTAAGAATTCACCCTGTAGAACTTTCATAACCTCATTCCTAAAGTAAGATATGACGTATGCACTTGGTTCGAATTTCTCCCATCAGATGGTGTGCCAATCCGGTGATTGTATGTTCGATAAACAGTTCGGATACCGTTCTAGTGTAATGGCCGCGATTCATGGTCGAAAAAATGAAATATAACTACTGCGTGCTGCACACTGCATGTCATTGAGGTTTTTCTTTTTTATTAAAGGTCGATCACAGCCGGTTGATAGGTTATAGTCCAGGAGAGAGTTCTAAAGACATTCTTAACGTTGGTAAAATTATAAGAAAATAAAAATAATGGCCAAAATAATTATTGAAAGTGACGTTCAGAGTCTCGTTAAAAAACTCGCTGAGATAATCGAGGATAGCGCTAACGAAGCTATCGCTCGTGACGATGTTTTCAAAGTCGGGTTATCAGGTGTGTCTCATGCGTATATTTCACGATTTTCATATCAATTCCAACGATCATAATTATTTCTATGACAAAACAGGAAAATCGGAGCTACAATTCTCTATTTATTTTCGCAGGCGGTTCCCTCGTCAAATTTTTATCCGATGGTCTACCCTCGATAAAAACCGACTGGAGTAAGTGGAGATTTTTCTTCTGCGACGAGCGAGTCGTTCCCTTCGAAAATGAGGATTCCACGTTCGGAGTATACAAGTCGAATTTAATAGGAAAGATTCCGATAACGGAGGACCAGTTCATCAAGATTAATCCTAATCTTTCGGGTTCGATGATAAATGAAATATTCTCACACTCAACAGTCGCGAGATAAGGCGGTAATTAAATTTCACGTTATTCCAACAGCCGAAGAAGCAGCCAAAGACTACATTCAAAAAATGTCCGTCTACTTCCCGCCCGACAGTTTACCAAAATTCGATCTTTTGCTGCTGGGAATGGGACCCGACGGCCACACATGCTCTCTGTTCCCCGGACACCGATTGCTCGATGAAACCAGTGTCTGGGTCAGTCCGATAAACGATTCTCCTAAGCCGCCGCCGTCAAGAATCACGCTGACTTTCCCAGTGATCAACAGTGCCAGGGCGTGCATTTTCGCGACGGCTGGAGAGGGCAAGGCCGACATGGTCAAGGTGAGGGATCACCGGTCTCAGATCGCCTCGAGGAACTAAACGATTTATGATTTTCATTCCACAGCGTATACTGAAGGATAAGGAAAGCCTGCCAGCCGCGAGAGTTCAGCCAACAAACGGATCGCTGTATTGGATTCTTGACCAAGGAGCAGCTAAACACGTTGAATCGACATAAACTAATGTATTTCTACGCGTAAATGGTTTTTTTTGTATAACGAGCCTGATGTATAAAATAATTAATAGAAGAGAAGAACATTCCATAGCATATTGGAAGTGGAGTTTATGTTGTTGTAACAAGAAAATTTTTTGGTATTATAATGAGTTTTTTTCTTCTGTTTTTTAATTTTTACTTATTGATGCTAACGGTCGTATTTGAAATTCAAATTATAATTGTTGATTAGGAAGTAGAGAGAGAGAGATAGAATGGCAATATATATTTGGAATATTAAAACGAAAAATGATGAGAAAAAAAATATTGTAATAAATAGAGGTCCGCATCACAAACAGGGTTCCTAAAGAGCCAAAGACTGTTTTTATCAATTTTTCTAGTGTTCTTTTGTAAAAGTGATATCTATCACGTACTGATTAATGTATACCTCCCTTCTTTGTGATATGATTCCAACCACTTCATTGCTCTGTGATATTGAATCATAATGACAATGAAAAATATATAAATATATACATAAATATGACGACAGTTATTTATCTTTCTGTGAAAATCTGACATTACATGTAATCGAGTATCCGGAAGGGTTTCTGCAAGGTAAATTCTTCAAAGCCGCACATTTCCTCTGATTGGAGTAATAAACAAATCATGTAAAATATTTTAGACCACGATCTTATTTTATATTATTATTATTCAGTTTGGGAAGAATTATAGGAACAACATGAACAAATTTAGAAGATACATCAATGTAATTTATATGTCTGGAACATTTAATTCAAAATTTGCCGGTATTCGTTAATAGAGACAACAATGAAGAACAAAATTGGTTGAAAATTCAATTTAGATAATACTGTATAATAGAATGAAAAAAATCAAGTATATGTACTTGGTGGAATTAAGGCATCATGAAAAAGAATCTTTGGTGATTATTCAATGGAATTGGTAATTAATTTGTAATTGTAGATTAAAAGTTATAAAGAGAGACAAAGAAACCGTGTATTTTGATAATTAGTTATATAATTAACATATGAAATAAGAGTAGAATATGTCTGCTTTGCAGAGAGAAAAAAATCACATTTATCATATTCAAGATAAAATATCGTACAATAGTAGTTATTTTCTTAGATAAACGTTTACAATTTGAAAAAACTGGTGCCTGCTGCCTTCTCCAAGGAACTGAGTCTAGATAATAGAATATCAATAATTAATAATAAATTACATTTGCTCGTGGAAAAAAAATGACGTCACATAATACGATACAATACACTATTATAATATACATACATATATATAATATATATATATATATATATATATATGAAAAAAAAAATGGTTACTATAAAAGGCCAGAAGAAAGAAAAGAAAAATAAATCATCTGTTCACACACCGTTCCTTGGTAAAGTCATGTATCATCAGTCCCATACAGTCAAAGTGTCTGTACATTGTATACATATTATAATAAAACGATCTAAGCTTCTATTTTTTTTAATTTTTTTTTCTTCGGGGCGGCAATGCGTACCGCAGAATGTCGTATAATATGAAAATTTTGGTATAACCATAGCCAACGATATACGGCGATGAACGTTACGGTAATACACGACAATCTTTTACATCATAGCATATAGAGGAAAAATTGTTTCAACGAGATAACGATTTTCGGTTATTTTTATGGCATATAATATTATAATCAGGGAATGAAATTGTTTTATCGTAACGTAGATAATATTTATAATGTATAATGTACGTAGGTAAATATGAGAACCCGAAGATTCCTAATCAGTCGATATCCTCGCAGGCACGCAGTGGGATGTCCATATTTTTTTTTCTTTTTTTTTTCAATTTTTATCATTTTATTTTATAAATTATTACTATTAGGCTACTTATTATTTACTTTCAGTGGCAAATAGGTAAATAGGATAGCTTAGGTCCTGAAAATAGTGTAAAATAGGAACAAGACAAAAAAAAAAAAAAAAATTACTGAGTATCACATCGACTGTCCTTCCTACGACTCCAAATAAGCTTCGTAGGCTAGCTAATTAAACCAAAACTAATCCATTGTCTTAATGTTATCGTCAATAACGTTTTAATATTACCATTTTCCACCGGAAATGCATCAGGCCCAGCTATCCTGATAACGCTAAAACACCCCTGTGTGTCTTTTCGATATTAATTATAATTATTATTGTTTTTACTTTCTTTTATAAAAGTTACTTGAGTTTTGATTTGATGAAAAATTTTTAAAAATCAATTTTAAACGACTTTCTATCTTATTCTTTTTTTCTTTTCTTAGGTAGCAAATTAGAAGAAAGAAAAAAATATGATCTCAGTTAGGAAAAATAAGCTGCTTTCTTTTTTCTTTTTTTTTTTTTTTTAGTCAAATCAAGGAAAAGAGGCGAAGGCGTGCAGGCCTGCCTGCACGGCTTGCTTCATGCTAGCTTGCAGGTTTAGCATAACTTTTATCATATAATTACACAATAATTTAATAGAATTAATATTCCCTAATATGTATATTCATCACGTCATGTTAACACCCAGAGCCTGTCTGAAGCGTTCATAGACAACGTAGCTTATCGATACTGCTGGAGCAACCTAAAACGAGAAACGAATAGAGTTGGTTAAAAAATTCCGACGTTAAAAGCTCCTCTTCCTTCTTCTTTCCTTCCGAAAATCTCTCACCTTTAAAAAGTTTGGCGTCAGGCCTCGGTAGAGTCCGCGAAAACCTTCCCTGTGAATAATATCTTGAAAAACACCGACCATCGTGTTCGGGGTTCGGTACGGCGTTACCTGGGCCTGTAACCGTGTTCTGACTAGAGCTAGAGGATACGAACAAACTTGGCCAGCGGTACTAGAAGCAGTTCCGCAAAGTAGTAAAAGCCAGAATGCCGGATGTTCGTCATTGCTGTGCGTACGAAGATAACTGTTCTTCAAAGTCTGCGAAATATTAAAAATATCAATGAAGAAACAAATTCTGGACTTCTTTAAAACTCGAGGAAGAAATAAAAAATATTTAACTATCGAATTTACCTCGTAAACGGCCAGATCTATACCGGCGTACGGCAATATTCCGATAAGATTTGGAACGTATCCTCGATAGAAGCACTTTAAACCTCCCATAGTGTATATTTTCTGCATGGCATCGATGATACTGGTGAATTCCCCCGTTTTTCTCAGAGCCAATCTCGTCTTCAGTACCTGTAATAAGTCCCATTGATTAAATAAACGTTTTGTTGTTGCGTAGAGTCGATAGTTTCGGAGCTTAGGGCTTACCTCGAGTGGATATATAGCTGTCTGACTGATACCGCCGGCCATAGACCCTGCGACGAATCTTTCGTAGATACTAAGTTCTCGATTATCGTTTCCCTTGATCATTCTCTTGATTTGTTCATACGCCATGAACTTAAGGGCAGTTTCAGGACCGATTTTAAGTACGTTTATACCGTTGCCTCTCCACAAACTTAGCATACCGCCTTCTCTAAGCATGTGTTTGAAGCACGAAGATATATTGCACTGTCTCGTTCCGTGGACCTGAAATTAAACGTCTGATCCAATCATTGGCTGCTTATTTGAAATCTCATTCTCTAAAGTGATTTAAAAATATAAAACAAATTCAATTGTATCCCGAGACGTAGAAGAAGAGAAGATTAATGGATAATTACCAAACAGATCATAGAATCGATTTTAAAGCTACAAATTCTCAACGGATTATCAACAGATTGAAGTAACGATTGATATCCTCGAATGCAGATGAATATTCACCGGTTAATTACCTGTAGATATACTTTGATACGATCCAAGGGCGCGGTACAAGTTCTTGAAACAGCTCCGGCTATTCCACCGGCTAAAAGATGCCTCCACCACATACCCGATA
Source organism: Euura lappo (assembly GCA_018257835.1). NCBI lineage: Eukaryota > Metazoa > Arthropoda > Insecta > Hymenoptera > Tenthredinidae > Euura > Euura lappo. Next base: position 17,719 of record JAEUYN010000282.1, on the reverse strand, counting down.
CCATTTCACTGTTTGTGAAATCATCGGGTACTCCCATATCCTCTCCGATGTCCAGGTACTGTAACGATAAGGGAGAAAAATTCAATGAAAATCTGGCGCAGTTTGAATTCATTCAAATTTCAGACCAACGTACGTTCGTTCCGACCTTACATCGCTATCAGTTATATAAACCAGGCATAATAAATGCCAGATTTCCGATAACATCATCGAGTGATCATTCATCGTTAACAGTTTTTTGACAATAATTATAACCCATTCATAAAGCAGACATCATTTTCCGTGTACATACACAACATTTTGTTTACGTTTCCATTCAATTGTTTGTGAGCAGCGGGGTTTTTTTCCTCCAGTTTACTGGGAAAAAACTCCAGAGAGATACCGTAAAATTTCCTGATTGATGATAACGAACGCGGTGTGTATGAATTGAGCAAAACAGTCTCTTGGCACGTGAATCACTCAGAGTTACGTTAGAGACTGTCTATAGCTCGTATCACGAGAATTCGAATGCGTCATGAGCCCCAGGCACACTTGATATCGTCATCGTTTCCGAGATGAGACAGAGAGACTTCGGGTTTATGGTTGACCCATAATACCGAGATGTTATGCACTTGGTGCAGCTGGAGAATTGATGCAGCATCAAGATAATCGCTTGTTATAGTCGTGGAAACTAGATATGCAAGATTTTCCTACAATTTTCCTCTCTCCGTGTGCCGCTGTGTTAAATCTGGTATAAACCGGATTTCAAACGCCAACGCGTCTCTGACGTATAACGTTGCGATTACTAAACAATTTTATATCTCTCAGCGATAGAATACCACGTGCTAAAAACTTATATCAATATCAAATATTTCGCGAATTTTGGACGACAATCATTACGGTTAGACGGAGAGAAATTAATCATTTTTAATTCAGTAGAATAATAAACAAACAAGACGAAAAAATGTATACTTATTGAAAACGTGGAATTTCTTTCTTTCTAAAACAATATCAATAATGATAATTGCATTTATTGTAACGTTTTGAGTAAACAAGATAAAATATCTCTTCTTTTTTTCGTCGTCTACTGTGTGTAGGGTTGAAAATATCGATTATGTAATAAAATAAAATTAAATAGTAAAAGTAAATGGATATAGATGAAGCAATAGAATGTCGTACAGAGTGAGGAGGAAACATGATGGAGAAGTCGTTGTACGCAGAGTACAAAGTACGATTGATACAGCCAACCAATAGCCATAAACCTCCTCCCCCTCATATTCTCATTATGAGTTTATTAAATTGTTTGTATATTGCAGCGACCAATCACCTCTGAGTCAGCTGGTCGAATTTGTATAGAAATAATACGAGACGGTGGCCACTATACATATAGAGAGCCAAGGAAAATCCCTGACTTTTCCCTGACCAAATTATAATTTTTCTCCGAGTATGTAATAAATAATTTATACAAGTTTTGCTACTATTTCCATTGACCAAGATTTTCACGCGAGGAATACGAAAAAATCGCTGGGGATCTTTTGTTCTCGTCATAAAATTTCTTGACTTTTTCCTGACCATTTTTTGAATTTCCTGACTTTTCCCTGACCATGTGGAAGGAACTTAACATAAATTTCATTGAATCGACTAAAATTTTTGAAGGGCGTTCGAGTGTTTATACCATTCATTATAGTGTTTCACAGCTCGTGAGTCATCGATTTCGAATTGAGAAAGTATTCAAAGTATACGTATACATTTACGACCTCGAATTGAATTTCAGTTGATCCTTACTTTTACTTTTTGTATCTTCGAATGATTTCAATTTGTATATTGAAATAGGACAAAGAGAGTGACTATTTCCACACTTTTTTTTTGGATCTGAATCAGAATAGAAAGAATGAGAAGTGTGTAAAGTGTGTAAAGTGTATAAAATATAAAATTACGAAACTCTAATCCTTTAAAACGTGTTTCGCAAATAGATTCAGGCTGAGACCCAGGGTCATGGCAAACTCGAACGATCTCAGCCAAGAATCAAAATTATTTTTAACACAAGCTCAGCTTCCGAAGAGTATAGAGGGTACGTAACGGTCGTTATAACACAGACCCGTGTCTGTCTCTCTGAAGGAATGTCTATAAAATTCGCGAAACTATATCCCATCAAGACAAGTTCCTACTTCCTAAGTTTCTTTTCCCTCCTCGAAGCGACTGACACGCAATTAGTTCGAGAAAGTCCTCGAGATAATTTTTATTTCGCAAGAAAACTCTCGACGATTCAAATTCCAAATTCGGAGTTTGATAATCGCGCGAGTTATCGGTAATCTCATAATTAAAACAGCGCGGCGAATCAATTCATCTTATCGTCACAACTTTACGAGTGTTTATCTCCAGACAGAACGTAACGAGATAGAAGACAAAGCTTATTTATTTATTTATTTATTATGATTATACAAGCCCAAGCTTATGAAACTTGGATATATTTAATACATGCGAATATTTTCTATAAATCGATAAAAATATTTTTTTTCTACTATTCAAACTAGACTTTTTTTACATATTAGACACATTTTTTTCAGATATGAATGATTAGAATTATTTAACGCTGACTAATCACTCTTTCGAAGAATGAAAAATAAAGAAGACACAGAAAATATTACTTCGATTCAATTGTTATTGAAATGAGTCTCACAAGTCCCAGCATTAGAGAAGCAGTGTAATAAATTTGCTTGTGATACACTCACGTATTATTTCATACGTTTTCTGTTATCGTTGACGACGACGATAGTTCGTCTGAGGTCTGTCTATCAGGTGACACTATCGTAGCTTGAGTTTTTTTTCTTTTACTTCGAAAGTATGAATGAGTAATTAAAATTACGTGATAATGTGCAAACGATAAGAATAACGACTCTAGCAACGTCATATTGCAGTTGGGAGACTAACAATAAACTGCGAAATCATTATCTTAATGACATTCTATGCATTTTACAACGGCGATGATAAAAACCGGTTCGAACCCGGAGTTATTAACACAATAAATCGCTAGCCTCTTACAAATGAAGAAGAACAAAAATCTGAACGAGATTCAACTGGACAGAACAGCATGAATTGTGTCTTTAAAAATGTCATCCCAATCTTCCCACTCGGCGAATTTTAAATTAAATTTGAATTTGAATAATTGAACTGTCAGCCGCTATCGCGTATCTGGATCGACTCGGTTCGCTCTAGAGATAAGACGCGCGAGTGTGTTGACACAGTTTCCCCGTTTACCTCGACACAATTTTTTTTATTAATTTTTTTTTCCCCAAAGATTGCAGCGAGTTCTGGGTTTTCCTGGTAATATTCACCCCGATGATTCTTTCCTCGGTGTATTCGATATCTTCGAACGGAGTCTACACGCTCACAAAAAAACAGAAAAAAAAACCACCTCCTCTTATTAAATTGAATTAAACAATTATTTCAAGTATTTTATTTTCATGGTTCAACATTTTTTACACTAACAGGAATTCATGTATTTATTGGAATATTGGAACTACCTTATCAATAGCTCGTGAAATATTGAGAAATAACTGAGAAAGCAATGAATCAATAAGAAATAACTGAGAAAATAAATGAAATAATGAGAAAAACATTGTGAGAAATAAGAAAAGAATCGAAATAAATGAAATAATTTGAATTATTTCACAAAATAATAATAATAATAATGTGTCAGTCAAATCTTGACTCATTTCCCCCCTCCGTTTGGTTTGAGAGTTTGCGGTGACATTAGCGTCCCCCTAGTCCTCGGCTTCGATCCGTATTTGTGAATTCGATTATCACACAGACTCGAGTGTGGAACATAACGGAGGTGCGCGAGCCGTCGTTATTCTCCACGTGTGTGCTAGCGTTGCTCAATCGTGTTACAAACCAACTTTCTACGACTCTTAAGATAGTTGAAACGCAAAATCAAGGATTGTACCCTGCCAAAAATTTCCGACACGCGAACATAAAGATTCATTGTTGTTAGAGACTCGATTTGATTCGAGACAAACGTCATTCGATGACGTCACCAACGCGAGAAGTGTGACAGCAACAAGCGTTCAAAGTTTGGCTGACTGGCACGAGGCTAGAGGCTGTAATTCCCCAAATTCATTGAACACACACAGACGCTGTGTGCGACGATTTATCATTATTCAAACACGACCCGCATCCTCGTTGTAATAGAACGTAACTAGACTAGCTAGCTAACGTCTAACTGGAATATTACGATACAAAGGGAATAAAAAAAAAAGAATTGTGCAAACATGAAAAAAAAAGAGAAGCAATTATAGTAAACAAGTCTACAGTGCGTCTAGTTCCGAATGGTTCTAAAGTCCAGCCACGTGCGGTATTGGAGTACTTAACTTGATGTAAAGTTCCAGGAATAAATCACTGTCGATATTGTCGAGGGTATCCATTTTTTTTTTTTTTTTTTAATTCAAATACTTTTATTTAAAGCACAAAAATCACCGAACTTGGAAAAGTTTTCTTCCATTAGACACCCTACTAACTCGTATTTTATTTATGTATGTCACGCTTTAAGGTGGGCAGCTCGTCGTTCCGTTTATAGAATAGAGTTTAAACCCGACGACCGCGAGGATCGTCTCTCGCTGCTGCTGCGGCACTCTTCGATAATCTAGACTCTAAAACATCCTTCGGTAGTTAGCAGTCTACCGCCTAATTTAAACCACGAGGTCAAATAGACCGATAGGAGACTAATTCAAACCACGTGGCTCGAGGCGGGGTCTCAAAGACTTTTGGCAAGGATGGTATAAAAGAATAGCATATTATTATACGCCTGCTTCCTTCCCATGACACATATCTTACTTTCTACTTCATATCCGTTAAAAACGAGTGAAAGTGAGGTTAGAACCATGAGAACGGCGTTCTCCGCCGGGGGCAGCACTTTCTTCGTTTATTTCACCGTTACTATGGTTACGAGACTTTTTTTCCCCGGTAAAAAAAACTGTGACTTCCATCCCGTCAAGGAGGGCAAAAGACACGAGTTTCTAATGCATGTGTGGTAAAAAATGCTAGAATAGTCTAACTACTCCTCTACTTCCTTCCTTCATTGTCGTGTCGTGACTTTGACCGAGGCCAAATATCGCCCAGTGGCTTCTTTATCTACCGGCACTGTCGATATCGCAGTAAATAAAATTATAGATAGTCAGTTTTTTTTTCTCTATTTTTTTCTGCTGCATTTTGCGGCCACGAGGTGCGTCCGGGGTACCGTTAAACCGGACCAAGGACAAATTCGAATTCCATCGTCCGCCATGAGCCGGAGACTGTGACTGACCTTACCGCTATGAGTCGATAACTTTCTTTATTCCATGTGTGTGTCGTTAAGTGTATCCCTACTTTCGCAACGTGACCTCTTAATCACTTGATAAAAATTCACCGGAATACGCATTCTTCCTCCTCTTCGAGTCACTATCTTCACTTGTTTTTAATTTTCTCGTTGCATCCACTTACTTTCTGTATGAGCTCGCGATAAACGAGAAGGAATTCTCCGCAGACCTCACAACCGGAGCCAACAACGACGTTCTCTTGTTCCAACATGACGATATTCAACAATCGACGATATTAAGATTCAACGGTGAAACGATGAGCGGATTGTGACCGTTGAAATTTTTTTTTCGTCACTATTACGAACACGTGGACGCGATTTTCACCGGCTGCAAGGGAGTCGAACACCAGACTGAAGTTCGAAAAGCGAACGTTGGCTCGGACGAGGGACTCGAGACTCGAACCGAGGGGAATTATGGGAAGGCGGTTCGGCCAATAGACTCCGTCCATCGACTCGACGCACGCGGGGAATTCCCCCACCTCTGTAAACTGTAGTCCGTAGCGCGGGGGCCTAGAGTGGTGCGTGTGTGTCTAGTCCGACTACAAAAACGCGGGAATCGGGATTCAGCGACACACAGGATACGTGCGTGAGACCCTCGTGACGATTTTTACGTATGAAACGCGCGGTTAGCGGAGCGAGAGACGAAGAATAAAAAATGCAATCGGACAAATGGCTTTGATGTATGCGTAGACAGGAAACGCAGAAGGCGAAGGTGTCGACTGTGTCTACGAGTCACACGTGTGCTTCGAGGCGATAAGACATAACCTTGTGTTTAGAAATTATGATTTTAGATAATAACGAAGAATATTGAAATAAAGGATTCTTATTGTCGTTTTATCTTATTTTATTTTAGCGTCAGCTGACTAATGAAATCCCTGGGAATTTTCAGGTAGAAGAGAACAAGCTTGAATTTTTGTCTTCCGTTTCAAGTCTTGACGACGCAGTCTTTAACAATCTCGAGGTATTTCTTCATATGATTCATGAATTGTTAACGACGCGTGAACTGGTTTTGAATTAACGCTCATATTTACAGGCGTCGCGCGGTTCAGGCTGGAAATGTCCTGACCCAATATAATCGAATTAAGACTCCCACCGTCACGATTTAAACAAGCATCGAAAAAAAAATACGATGGTGTGTGTGGGTAGAAAATTTGATTATAATAATTGAATTGAATTACAGCTCATAGAATCTTGATTTTTCTTTCCAATAGAAGCGTGTTTATTTTGTTTGAGACAAATGGTTGTTCGCTTCTCCGAACCTCAGGGTTTTTGACCTGCGATTTATAAGAGCCGAAACTACCGAATGAGGAAATTTCCACGAATGACCAAAGGCCTGTTTCGGGAAACGGTCAGTGGGATTATCTAGTCCCCCTTTTATTCGATTCCATGAAATTTTCCAGTTACAAAGTTCACTAAGTAAACAGATAATTACAAACATATTATGAAGCAATAGGAAAATTTGAATATCATTTGTTTTCCTTTCTTTTACTCGAGTCATGATTATTGTCACCCCTTGACTTCGATGTTTCAAATAACGTCAATATTTACTATCTCATCATAGAATGAAATGTTCAACTTTGTAGTGTTTTTGCCTCTGTATTAGTTCGTTTTCGAATGCAACAACACATGTATGATAAGTTTTTGGTGTAATATCGACATGAAGAGCTTTTATCAAAAAATTTAGAACATTTCTTTGCGCTGCACTATAGGGGTCTCGTAAACACTACATTATCGTGTTTTTCAACCATAGATTAAAAACCGCGTAAGATACAAGAGCGCTATCAAAATATGTTTATAATTATCGATATTCCACAAGGTTACGTCATAGTCGAATAAAGAGGCTCCGCTAAAAATTCTGTGTCGAAACCAACAATTTTTAAATAATCGTTGTGACCATCTCCTTGAAAAATCTGAAAGTCCTACAATTTGTCTAGGAGTAATTAATTTTCTTAATTTCATTTGCTTTTTGTCAGCAAATTTAAAATCAGTATTAAATTGCAGTAAACAAAAAAATGACAAAATTAGTCAAGTAGAAAAAAAAAATCGCCTGGATTGTCGTGGAATTTTCAGGGAATTTCAGGTACTGACTCGAGTGGAAACCCTGTCAATTTAAATAATCGTTTATACAGAGGGCCCCGTGTGAATGTTACGTCACTAGCTAACCTGTCCAGCCGATGCAGTACAGGTATATAGATAGATATACCGAGATAAAGTCTTGAAACTATAGAGTCAACCGCGCATGCGCGGAACAGGTTAATTTTATTGGTCGAGAGACTCCCACCACGACGGTATTGACGGTAAAACTACCGTGGTGGGATTATCTGGACGAATGAAATAAATCATTCCACGCATGCGCGGTGGAAAATAATAAATTCGTGATTTTCTCTCGGTATAGATTTATCAGGGTGGCCACTCGTTTTGCTCACGGAATTCCCTGACATTTCGATCTACGATTCGAGCAGAAACCACTGAAAATTGTAATCACATAGTTCATGCGTGACCAAAAAATGATAATATACATTCATCTTCGTCGGGTTATATCATATTTCTAACCGCAGATGAAAATAAAACCGTCAAGAAGATTTCCCTGACTTTTCTGTTCATACAGGGCTGCCAAACAATTGTTTTTTATTCCGACCACTAGAGTGCTGGACGTTCCCCGGGCGACCTAGTTTACTCTAGATGCAGTTTTGGCTGGCGCGTAACAGTGCCTCAGGTACAGCAGTGCTCAAAGTCACAGTGTCGCAGAGAGTGGGTATATCGTATTTACTAATCAATGAGCGAGGTGAAAATTATTACGAATTGAATGCCATTTGGTCAGTTGATCTTGTGACAATAATTTATTTTATATACTTTTTCGATTCAACAAATTGAATGTGTTGAAATGACAAATGTATGAATTCTTGTCTGATTGGCAGATATAAAAATGTAAGAGTATCATAAATATTCAGCAAAACTCAACAGTCATTTTGTTCAGTTGATTAATTCCGACATTGCACAACAAGATAGACTTTTGTATGGATTATTCAAATTCTTGATAAGAAAAAAGGCTTGCGAATAGGTATAATAGAAAACGCGGAAGTATCGATTTCGTCAGAGTGTTGCATTGGCTATCGACTATATGTATATATTTTGACTCGATTGAAATTACAGCGATTCGAATACCCAGCAAAATCTCATCTTATCGTGACATTCGATCTGACACTGACGATGAGACGACGTGCACTTGTTCAACTGCTGCAACGTGACTCGATACTTATAATCGCGTGGGAGGCGTGTCCAATGCAATAAAGGCGTCTTATAAAAGTGTTCGGTACATGTATATTGCAATTTGCAGCTGTTTGGTCTGCGCTTTCTGGTACTACAATTGAAATTTTGCACATATTTATTGAATTTTAAGTATTAGTAATTTGCGAAAAAATAATTAGGACACATGTTGTCTTTTATAAATCGAAACTATTTCTGAAGAACGGGAAAAAAATCGATGAGAAATCGCAATTATTGTTGTCTCTAACCGAACCCCAGGCGTTTGCGGATATCTTATACTTCGCTGATCTCTCACGCACACAATTGTAACGAAGCTGAGTGCAATGTGCGAGTAAAAGTGACGTCAAGCCAGTTGCAATGGCTGACGAAAGACTTTGAGAGGATTTCAACATCGAATGTAATTCTATAGACATTGAGAGAATTTTTCAAATAATAACCCAGAGCTAAGTATGAGGAGGTTTCTGAAAAACTGTCTTTATTTTGAATTCAAATTCCAATTTCGAAAATTCCAGGCACACAATCATCTGATTTGGATCAATAAATTCGCCAATTCGATTTTATCAATTCGAGTACAGATTTGACTTTCTGCAATGTCATTTGATTTTTACTTCCTTCAAAATCAGTTGAAGCGTTTCAAGATTTATCGCACGTATGTATATGTATAGGCGATTTATTAATAAACTGACGATAATCGAGTAAATTTCTTGCAAATTCATTTAGCTTCAAAGTTCGAAGATCATTTTCAGTCTGCCAAGGTATGTACATATTCTTAATTTTGTTCACTTGCGTGTCTTCGAATTGAGGGTAAATTTACCACCCACTTACTCATTTTATAAAAAAATATATATGGTATATATTTATACCATTTGAAAAAAATTAACTATCATAAAAAATAGGGAAAATACGATATTAATTTGTCATCTTTAGAAATGATACAAATTTTCATTATATACCACGAAATCGCTTCGGTGTTCCAAAGATTACGTAACACTTGGGAATATGCGAAGCATAATAGAAGGGTGGCGACGTCGCGAAAAAAAAAAGAAAAACAGGAAATTACACTCTAATCTAATCTCTGAGAAACTTGAGACTATTTATCGATACAGGAAATCAATTATTCCATCGTCTATCTGATGGCAATTGAATCGATTTTCGGTTCAAATAATAAATACCCACCCCATGAAAGAAAAAAAGAATTTTACATCGATTTTGAACGGTTTGATTAACATTTTTACGACAGTGGTTCTAATTGACCGAATCGAGGTGCAGCTCTGAACGACCTTCGCCGAATGCGGTGTAGAAATCGATCGTCGTTGCACACCGTTTATTTAAGTTTGGTCTAGTACCCCGCACGTAACGTAATGTAGGTGGGTGCAGCAAGGTGACTGTCGCCAGCCAGTGATCCAGCTCTAACTGGATCTGGTCATTCGCACCGCAGTTTTAAAAGAACAATAATTAATTTTAATCAAGGCAGGAAGGTGGGACGGAAAAAATTGTATAAAAGGAACAGAAAAAAATTATATATGTTCAAAAATGAATTTTAATTCGCAGAATCAAATTCTGCGATCATTAATTTGAGAGGGACAAGCCTGCGAGATAATGAAACCGAAAACACAATATAAATATATGCTTATTGGTTGTAATCGAATGAATAACACAGATAATTTAATCGCGAAGCAATTGACGGCTTGTATATCCTTATCAGAATATTGAGTTTATTTGGGAAGAAACAAAAAATGAAAATTGCGAAACGTAAATGTTGATATTATTTATTATTCACGTAATTTGATTTACCGTTGACGTACGACTGTTGTCGTTCATATTTTAACGAGTCAGAGTTGTACATACACGTATAGATATGGAATAACATAAAAATATAAAACAAATCGAGGACTTTGACTCTCTAAATGACGCTATAATATTTTTTTTTATATTTTATGCGGCATACATATGTATACACGATCGAAACGAAACGAGGGCACCAGCAACCCCTCCGCGATGCTGACCGACTGGAACTGACCTAAGGGACACGGAATATTCTGGAACCAGGAATTATTTCCAGTTTCCAGAGTCTGCGTTCTGTTCGGTGGATCTAGACGAATGCGGGGTCCGCACACCTCGCGCAGGCTCCGTTTCCCCTCTACCCCCGCTTATCAACGCTCACAATCAAACGCCTTCCTCCCTCCTCTTCTCTGCTCTTCGTCGGACAAGGCACCGACTCTAGTACAGGGCGCGAGTGTGGGGACACAGCTGATTACGGGCATCAAGGTCAGGACGTGACACACGCGCAGCTACGTCATAAAGACGCGGAGACGTGGAGACGTGGAGAAACGAGAGGCACGGCCGAGCCCACGGACTCTGACCAATCAGGCGGGACCTTATATGCTGTTCTGGCTACACAACGCGTCGTTCACGGTTCGCAATGATAACGCGATGCACGATTGTGCCGCGGTCGGTGGAAATTATTAACGTTGTTATGCATAACGTGTGTCTGATGATAGAGGGTCGTGAACAAAAAAAAAATTCCAAAATTATTAATGGGGGGGGGGGGGGGGAAAAAAGAAAAAAAAAACATTCTTTTTTCTTGTCTATGAAGCACGAAATAAAATTAACTGGTCGAATCAAGTGCGAAATGGTTTTTGTTTTTTTGTTTTTGTTTTTTTTTTTTAATTTCAAGGCCTCGAATTTCAATATCTGAGGTATTTAATTGCAGGAAAAAGGCTCGTGGCAGAGATTTTTCTTTTGAATCGTGAATATTCTAGAAAAATTAATCAATATTCTCAAAATGTTGATTAGAATTCGAGATAACGGTGTCATTTTTTATTAAAAAAAAAATTCTGTTTGAAACCTTCGAAATGTATGAATAAATCAAATATGTAAACAGTTTTTTTTTTCGTTATTTTTTTTTTTTGCTATATCGAATTTCTTCATTTCTAAAATAAAACATTCGAAGACTAAAAAAAATGTTGATTAAGGACGTAATAATTGATAGTTATTATAACCTTCTACCGTTAATCGATCAATATATTATTATATTGTAAAATTTCAACTTTTCTGATCAGAATTTGCCTCTTTTTTTTAAATTCCATGCAGGCATACGATGACAGAGATTGATGAGTCCTTACAAGTATTGGTATATATATATATATATATATATATATATATATATATATTTAACCGATACACAAGGAAACGGTGAAAAGGAAGGAATATAAAAGCAGGATAAGGAATTAGAAAGGAATAATATTGTGCGTTCGGTTTCATAATCATTGAAATTTTGACAGTCTAGTAATAGCCGATTGAATTTTCGTTCTAAAATCATAAAATAATATATTTATGATGCATATATAAGACTGCAGACTACGATGTTAAAATTGTCCGTGCTATTTTTCCTGGAAGGTTTGTCCTCGTTATTGTATATAGTTTATATTCCAAGCCGTGTCTGTTATATACTGTGGTATAATGTAACATCATTCTCAGAATTGCTATCTGTATATGTATATATTCAAGTGCCTGGGGAGACTGCTAAATTAATGATAAGCTCCACACTACACGCATAACCGTCTATCTATCCGCCTATGCATAGACAAGAACTTGTAACACGAAAAATGAATTTGTAACATGAACTTGTAACTGGAAATAAAAAATAAAGAAAAACTAGATAAGTACACTATATTCTACAGGGTGAATCTGGAACCAATCCAACTTTCTAAGAGCTCATTTATTGATTCTCCATCGTTAGGAATTCACCCTGTATATTAGAATATATGCATTAGGATTTATTTACTGTATCCCCTCCCCTTCTCGCAGGTAGACCTGCAGTGGCGCCGCTAAATTGTCCCTAGATAAGATGGCGATCGCCGACTTCCGCCGCTAGTCGACGATTTGGCGCTCGCGTTCTTTTCTCGTTAGAGAATGCGGTTGGGGTTTGCACAATGTGATATTCGTCGATAATTCATTTCTGCATTGCAGTTGCAGTAGATAATGAGTAGAACAAATATTAAATGGAATAATTAGCTTACCGTCGAGTGTCGCCAGTAGCGTATCAATTCGTGTATATCATTGGTAGGCGCGTAGAGTAGAAAATCACGCCATTCATCAAAGCTTATGTTCAAGCTGCCGTCCTGGTCCATTCTAAGAGGAATATTTAATACCGTTCGATATTCATATTCACACGTTAATTTCACAGACAAGAAAGAAAGAAAAAAAAGGACAAGAATGAATAGAATATTGTTGTCATTGATTGATCGCACGGTAATAAATAACGTTTCTTTTTTCTCATTCTTATTTCATGTTCGTCAGATTACAGTTATTTCTTCTTAATAAGTCATCCGGGCGAATAATTAGACTTACAATTATGTTATTCTGCTTTTAGAGGTTCAGCGATAACGGAATTACTTGCAGTCAAACTGTAGCGAATTAATTGGGTATAATATAACGCGAGACTCCACCGAGTCTCTTGATAGTTACGTTATCGCTGGGTTATCTACTGTCGGTAAAATGAGAACAAGAATATGAATTTAGGGATTCAGTAAGTGCAAAGAGGGTAAAAAAAACTGCGAAAAACTGAAAACTACTGTATAATTCAATAATATATTCATAGTTTAATTCGTACTTTTGAATTGTCGAAATGAACATGAAACATTAATTTGAAAAATTGAAGATGGAATAAAAGACAGTTTATACCCTAGCTTTTCGCACTAACCTTTTTCAATTATAAATTAGGTATTAGAATTTACAAAAAATTGTGAAGAATTTTATTAAATTTTAACCTGAGACTCACCTCTGCAACAATTTTGTTGCCTCTGTACGATCCATCTCAACACCCAGGTCCTTAAAAGCTCTGATTAATTCTTCAAGATCAATTTTTCCTGTAATAACGTTTGAACAAATTTTTAGAAATATTTCTACTGGACTGTATATCGAAAACTATTCACTTATAAATATTTTTTCGTCGCTAAATTAATAATATCATACAAAATCGAATCCAAGAAATCAATTGTCGTATTAGATCGACGAATAATTGTATTGTTCAATAAATTGTTAGTGTTAAAAATCATTTTATTCATTCCCTAATAATGCGTCAGTAAAAAAAAAGGTCGTATGAGATAATCTTAATTTCTGAAACCCGAATCATTGATAAAACTGTTGTTCACTGCGTTAAGTAAAGTCTGGGGTCTCGAGATAGACCAGTTGTTTCGCAACAAGCGTGCAAAAAAAAAAAAAAAACAGTCGAGTTTCTCTGATGTAATTTCTTGATTCTTAATTACGAGGTACTATTTTACTCAATGTATTGGAATGTGCTAACGTTATAAGCAAAAAATAATAATAATAACAATAATTAGAACGACCTCATTATTGATCATTAAACGAATAAATGAATTTGAGTAATGAATATAACTGCAACAGAATGAGTGAACAATAAATTATTACGATATAGAAAAATATATAATAGTAACAATAATATATATATTTATATACGCGCCTTGCAGCTTATTTTTATTTTTATTTCATTTTTTTTCTCTTTAGGGGGTAGAGAAAGAAAAATAAATAAATGATATCAGAAAAAGCTCAACGCGGTACCTGACACGAGTACGTTGAACAGAATAACAACATATGTATATGATTTCTTGATGTGTGGATGTGTAACAGTGTGCAAAAATATTTTAGCCACACATAATTCAGTTCATTCTCAGCAGTCACGTGAAAATGTTACGCCAGTGGGTGGGAATTTATGTTATGTAAAAGCTACTGTATCATCCAACTGCGAAGAGCAGATCATGCGGAAAAATGAACACGTGAAATTAGTTATTTTTCCAGCTCAGCTTTTCATGCTATAAAATAAAATGAAATGCAACGCAGATGAAGAGTAAAAATAAAGGACATGTGTGACACGTGTTTCAGTGTTACGTAAGAAAAATCACGAATTACAAATAAACCGACTTCAAAACCAAACTACTCAACCGATGTTGATGAAATTTATATGGGACCAATCTGACAGTATACCCTTTCGAATAAAAAAAGAATTTTCCAAATCGGTTCATAAATAACGGAGTTCTGAGGTAACAAATATAAAAATAAAAAAAAACGAATTGAGAACCTCCTCCTTTTTTGAAGTCGGTTAAAACGTGTCTTTTCTGAATTGAATGATGATGATATAGAATTGTAATAATTATCAGGTGCAGCAAGCGAGGTATAATAGTATAGCACCAATTACTACGTTCTGTACGAATGGTAATGGTCTATAAATTAAGTTACTCCAAGTACAGAGTATAGACTACATGCATAGAGTATATCACAGCCTGCCTTTCAAACACTTAAAATTAGAAAGCTCAATGCTACGTCGACTACGTTCATTACTGCGACGCAGACATCTGAGAAAATCAGATTGATCTCATTTTCTAGGCTCTGAGGGTGATATTCGCATACTTATTTCAACACGCGAACTGAAGACCTTCTTCAAAGTATGAATATCACCCTGAGTCCATGAAATGAGGAGGAAAATTGATTTTTGTGCTCTTTATGTGCGAACGAATTCAATTACTGTGGTTCAATTTCAGAGAGGAGATCGTGATTGGTCGATTCAATGTAGATCAAGGTGTCTGGCGGTGACGGTATATGGAATTTCCTATCATTTTCCGGCTTTCTAGTTGGAAGTTTCAATATTTCCAGGAATTTTTCAACCTAATTCACTTAAGCAACATAATTTTTGAAGGCAGTTTCTTTATAATTTGAACAACGAAAGTTTTCGTGACATTTTATTTCGTGATATTATTCTACGTAAACTCAATTACTAAATGTTAGTTAATGACCGCGTTTTCGATTAACGATGATTCAAGGATCATTAAATTTTGAAAAATCGACATTTTGGATTTAAAGCAGGCTATTTTTAGCTTAAATATTTCGACAAAGACGTGTGCATATGAGGCTCCAATAATCAAACCGGGAAACAAATTTTGAATTGAAAAATTCAAGCCTGAAGCAGCCTTAATTTAGTTGAAATGGAAATTTTTTTGAATTTAATCAATTTCCAAACGTACCAATAAACGTTTCAATTCAAAGAAACTAAGGCGACTCTATAAATAATTGAAAGAACAAAGAAAAAATGTATATGTGATTCAGACGGATCTGCAAACACAGTCAGTCGCAATATATCAAGTTAGCCACGTTTTGTTATGTACCAGAGCTGCGAAGCCCCAGTGAAATTCTGATTCTACTCTTCGGGCTTCGATAATAAGAAAAGAAAAAAGACCACGTGGATTTAAGTTCCATAAATATATAAATCCTTGAGACGGTCATGGTCGGAAATACCGAGTTTGTAATGTAAAAGGGGAAATTGCACAATTGTCTCAAGTAACTCAATTGGCTCTTGCTTGCTTGGGATGGTAGCTAATCTTGATTTGGCAAATTATACTGCAGTGCGAACTTGACGATATCGTGCCACTGACTTTTTTCAAGGTATAGATTGTCGACTAGATTTGACAATTTGACTTTGTTACTTATATAACTGCCTTGAAAAAAAAACAAAAAAAAAGACTGAAAAGTAAAAGAATCCACATATTGAAGGTTCATTCGCGTGTATGGAAATGACGACCCCAATTGAAAACAAACGAGAACCTTTTCAAGTCGAAATAGGAATAATTAAAATCGGAACAATTGCGGGTTTGAAGATTGTATTAGATTTTTCTTTATTTCACTGAATGTATGTAGTTTGTAAAATGAGTATAACAATTATAAGAAAAAAGATCTCAATCATCGTACTACTTGATCGTTTTAATCAATTGTTAATTTAACAAAATAAAAACATCAAACAATTCAAAAAATCGCTCAACTAACAAAAAATATAAGTGTTCACTGCGAACGTTCAATTGTTTTTTTTTTTTTAATCTTTATCTTTTTTAGTTTTGTACCAAAACTTGATTTTACTTATATTATATCTCTATATTTTTTTTTACAGCGATGCAGATTATTGAACCCTGAAACACATATATTTGAAATTGTCTCTGCGTATTAGGTTGAAAATTTGATCGAAACTCGCAGATTTGGCAAATGTGTAGACTGTATTTTCTCGCTTTGCCAAACCGAAAGCGTCGCCAACGTAAGTGTACCGTTTGATTGATGACGATCGGTCGATGCAGCCAAGCAATGCGATCATAAATTCCAGACACCATATCCTACATATTACCGTTAATACACGTGTGAAATATTCCCACTGGTATAAAGTTTATAATATTAATCCTGCAAATATTGTAAAAATATTCCGGAAGTGAGAAACAGAGAGAAAACAACGAATTTGCTTTTAATTTTATACCAAACCACAAGAATTCATTTTCCCATCCATAGTAAAAAAAAAAAACCAGTAATCATTGATAACAATATGTAAGAATTAAAATACGTGTCATTTATATCCAAAGTAGGGGATTCAATAAAAAATGAGACAACGAGGACATGAAATTTGAATTTTGTGAAATATTATTGAAAGGAATACTTTGATAAAATTAAAGACATGAATTTTTACTGCGTGACTTTTATTTAGGAGAACTTTGAAATGTTTAGTTTCATTAGGATACAGATAAGCAGAACTATACATATGTGTATTCAAAAACATGAAACAAGTGTATGAATATGAAAAATGAATACTAATACTAGTAGTAATCACTGAATTTCCCAAATTTCTTATTTCACACTGACACTGCACATAGAACATTGTGACGTTACCGAACGTGTTGTAAAAAACCTTGGAAGAAAAAACTCACTTTTTCTCTCTTTCTATCTCTATTTCTACCTCTCTCTTTAGTGCAGCTCGAATTATTATGTAACGGTTTAAAGGCGTGCATACATGCATAAGCATATAGTAGACGGATCAACGTATCCGTGTGCATGCCGCACTTCCGAGTGATTACGTAACGCGAAGGCGAAGGCGAAGCCAAAGCCAAAGTCATCGATAATTGTATCGAGACGAAATATTACATACATTGCATCGATCAATAAATGTTCAATTCGCGTTCATTGACGCTGTTCATTAATTGTGCATGTAGTCTGAAAATTAACCATTTTTTCCCTTTTTTTTTGTATTAGAATTCAGGCAGTTTTTATGAATTTATTATGGGCTTTTTTTTTTTT
>JAEUYN010000281.1:0-295194 GCA_018257835.1 Euura lappo | reverse complement strand
ATACACTGTAAAAAAAGTGGTGTTGAAGCTAACACCATTTTAACACCGTGCGTAGTCCCAGGGAGTCCACTCCGTTTGTAGTGTTAACAGACAGTGTCAAAATCTTGGTGTCGAAATAGTTACCCTAAATAACACCGATTCCAGTACGTTTCTATGGTGTTACGGTGTTACAAATTTCTGTATGCAATTTTATGAAAACGTATTTCAGTGTTGATTCATATCATAAAATATTTCAAAATTGACCAAAAAGTGAAAAATTTACGATTTTAATGAATGAATTACTTATAATTGACTGTGTACCTCCATTAAAACGCATTTTTGGTCTGAATAATTTCGCATCGTACTATTCGGGATTCGATCCGGGACCCTGTCGCTCGCTCGCATTACTAGTCGCACGCCCTACCTACTACGCCAAACTACCTATTGAATATTCGGACAACTTTCACCTATTTATGATCAAAGCTTCATCTTCGTCAATCTTGATGAGTATTCTACGCGGCTGCAGCTATAAATAATGCTATAAATAGCTATAAATAATGTTCCGCGATTAAAAATGTCGTAGTCACATTTTCGGGAAGTCAGATACGTAAATCCGGCCCCACCCAAGGCATGCAAAACTCTTGGTCGGAAATTCAAGTGTTCCTCGAGCTTATCATATTAAATTTCAAAATACAGTTTCGTATATTTTCTATTCTCTTTGCATTCATTTTTTAAAGTGCTATAATTTTCAATAACGGCACTGAAAATTCAAAGACAGTCACTGAAAACCAAAAAACGATCATAATATATTTTGATTTTTCAAAACAGTTTCATGAATTGAACAGAACCATATTAATATTCAGATATAGTGATTCAGAATTCAGTATTTTTTTTTCAATATAAGACACAAGTAGGAAATATTGAGAGATTTTATACGAATTTTCAAAATATTTTGACCCGTGACCGTTCGAGAGGTGTTAAATTAGCACCTTCCTCTGTTTATCAACACCAATAGGTGTTTTTTTATGACAAAAACTTCATACAGTGTGAATTTGGGGAAAATAACACTATTTTCTATTTGACAACATGACTGGTGTATTCGCAACACGATAGTAGTGTTGTTATTGACACCTAAATTCTCAACCACTAACTCCGAGCTAGTTTACACCGAACATTTTTTACAGTGTACGGGACTCCCACGAAAGCATACACTGTCCTGTTCTCACTGGTCAGCATGGTGTAGCCTTGGAGCGTTCCCTGCGCTATCGTGACTATCGGATGCGTGGCATTCAGATCAGAACTTGACGTCGTATCCCCACGAGTGATCAGATAACTTCCCAGACCGAGGGCAAACAGCAGGAGGGCTCCGAATAGCCAGGCGAAAGCCTTCCGTGACACGACTGTAGTCCATAGGAAGAGATTTGTTATATTTTTAACATCTTCTCCTCTCCGTTCCAGAAAGCGCATAAAACATTCCTATCAATTCCATTACTGTCAGAAGTTTCAGTGCTGTAGGAAAGCCAGTGGGAGGATATAATTACCTAGATGATACGAATGTAGCAGACCTTGAAGCACGACTGGAGGTGAATTCTAACAATGAAAAGAATTTTTTGAGGGTGCATAAAAGGCATTTAAGCATTGAAAATGCTTCCGTTTTCGGAATCATAGTGAGGTACAGGGGATCAAATGTTATGGTGTTACCGTAATCCGTGCGATGCGTTACGGGAGAAACGACAATGCGGATGACAAAAGATGAGCACTACTGGCTTTGTCAATAAAATGGAGATCGTACGAATGCACTAGGAGCGAGAAAACAGGTGACATTTTCAATGCCTCAAAGGCTTGCGTTATACGCAAGGACTGTAGATCTATGTAATCGGATATATGTGTCGCTCATCTCGTAGTTTCAACAACTGTTACAGACAATTGGAGGATCAGGGTCCTCGAGTACATTTCAATGAAATTACTTATAGTATTCATTCAACCTCCATCAATTTGCAGGCTGTTAAATGAAGAGCGATACCTTTTCATAATGTCCCAGTACGAACTCTTCTGGACTCTTTCGAACGAAGAGAAAAATATACGTATTGCTTATTACAATTTATGATTCCAGTCGTGACAATTTGAACCGAAATGCATCGCTTTATATTCTTCCTGTTTGGGTGAACATAGAAATGAACACGATGTGAAATGAACTATAGTCTGATGAATCTTCTCAGTCAGCCAGAATTTGTGACAAACATGCAGGCACCTCGAAGAGTGTTACACCTGCATACACAAATATCAGTACCGTTCAAACACTCACATTAGTAAAAAGCATCTCGTAACATTATCGAACACATGTGACGTATGAATAACATAGATAAAATATCCGAGTCTGAGGTCTACTAGAAGTCACGTATTCGAATAAAGCTATAATATTATGCACCGGAAAAAAATCAGGGGGCACGCAATGACCCCAAAGTATGCTTCGAACGATTATCAGGTGATTGTGAAAATGCCTCAATTCCAGCTGATCACGTTTCTGGACTGAAATTCCTGAGCGATATCGTCATTGGATAGGAAAGTGAGTTTTACAGGCCGTTTGCCATACCTGTGAATGCACGGATTCTCCTGTTGTCGCTGATAAGCATGTTGGCACCTCGGAGTATTCTCTGCGGTGATTTGACGTCAACATTTCTACTCTATTAAGATTGGATGACGCCCTTCAACACTGTTGATTTAGAGTGAGGTTGAAAAAAACCTGTCTGTGCTCACAACAACACGACTGAAGTGAAAATGATGCCTGTATATATAATACTAGAGCAGCAACGCATTGGCTTCCTCTCTTTCTCTATCTCTCGAGCTCAGCGCCGGCTCTAGGACATTCACCGCCCCGGGCAAATGACAATATTTTCGCCCCCCAACCCATTGAGCATTTTTGCATTGATTTTTTTTTCGCTGACACTAGTGGATTAGATTAAATCCGCTTTGGAATTGGCAAAATCTGGAATCGGGACAGCCATTTCCAATGAATTAGGTACTTCATCATCTATAGCCAATGTTGCTAGGGCTGTTAATCGTCCCTGGCTCATCGTGGAGCGAAGGCAGGCAACGAAACGTAGACCGAAAGCGTAGAACGAAGGCAGACTGAACGTAGGCAATTATACCTGATTGTTACGGTGCGAACACGTTGATCTCAAGTGTAAAAAAAATACATCCGAATTGAGAACCTCCTCCTTTTTTTAAGTCGGAAAAAAGTCAAAGATTTCCCAGATAAAATGAAACCCTCTAAAGATTAAGACAATCGGACTATTTTTGTAGGTTTCTCAACGAGGTAAAAAAATCGAGCTTTTACCTGAAAACTGATTGTTAAACTTTTATATTCCAGGGTTCTCACCCTTCCGATTTCTCTTTCGTCCAAATGCATGAAGGTGTTCCAAACATTCGAAAATATTGATGTTTAGAGTTTCCAAAGTTTCCACTTGAAATAAGTAACTTAACATTTGGTTTTATTCATCATCATGTTCGGCGATACATATTTAGTGCGATTCGTGATGATACGTGATTATGATCATTTGTATAACTTTCAAAAAGTGGACGCCAACAACCTCGGCGTTTTCACCGGCTTGAGTGCATATTCTTCCTCGCTATCAGAGCCGTGACGACGAGGCTTCATGATACCTCTCGCAATTTTGTTTTTTGATCCTTACTATTCACCGAACTACTGATCGGCCACCATCTGACAGATCGATGATCTACAAACTTTCTTCATCCGCATTGTTGCTACTTCCGTAACAGATTCCACCCATTTCCGTCTCGTACGCATTTTTGTTGCATTCTAACGTTTGATCCCCTATACCCCTCACTAATACCCGGAAAATAGAAGCATTTTCAACGCCAATTCAATGCCAAAAGTGATGCATGAAACAAATGTTGTTTTGTATTGTGACGTTTTAAGAGCATGCTGCAGTCATTCTTTACTCTTCTTTACCGACCGTACCCGGTTTTCACTTGTTTTCACTGATAGCAAAGCCTACGCGTCACGAGCGCGGAAAAGTAACCAACAGCGCAATTCTAGATGGAATTCCGAAGATGTTTATCGGAAAACTTCTTTGTTTCATGCAACAATGAAGACGTATTCTTGAAAACTGCACAAAATGGTAATTGTCGATGTCAAGCGGACGTGGCCATGATGAACGGGTGAAGCTCACAATCATGGCCGCGACCACCGCTTGACATCGACAATTACCATTTTGTGCAGTTTTCAAGAATACGCCTTCATTGTTGCATGAAACAAAGAAGTTTTCCGATATACATGTTCGGGACTCCATCCAGAATTGCGCTGTTGGTTCCTTTTCCGCGCTCGTGACGCGTAATTAGCTTTGCTATCAGTGAAAACAAGTGAAAACCAGGTACGGTCGGTAAAGAAGAGTAAAGAATGACTGGAGCATGCTCTTAAGCAAGAGCATGATATAGTCAATCTCTACCAACCAAGTAGCCGCGTCACCTATTTCCACTGATAAAGCCTACGCGTAACAGGAGCGAAGAAGAAGATGATGGCGGAATTCCGCATGTAAATTCTGAATCACAGACATATATTAGAGGACTGGCAACTCTCCTATGTCAGCCGTGCTAGAGTTGCGCCGACTTTTCATCCGATAGTTCCGCATTGTATCGTCGTTATTATTGCGGGGCGCTGGCAGTCACTGAGGCCTAGGCTGAATTTTCATTGGGAGTATTTTGAGGCGCGGTAAAATACTGCCAATGAAAGTCAAACCGAGGCCTCAGTGACTGCCAGCGCCCCGCAGTCATAACGACGGTACAATGCGGAACTAGCGGAGGAAAAGTCGGCGCGATATTGCTGGAAGTTGCCAGTCCTCTAATATACGTCCGTGTTCTGAATACCTGCATCCCAAAATATCTTTGTTTCGCGCAATAATAACGACGTTCTAACGATGTATTCCTACCTAGAATGATAATTGCCGCTGTCAATTGTCGTCGTGGCCATTACCATTTTAGGTAAAGATTGGTTGGTAAAGATTGACTATAGCATGCTTGAAACGTAACCCAAACTTATCGATAAGTATATAAGTGTGTGACAAGTGAATGTGAAAAGAAACGTTGTGGACAAATGTCGGAGGTACAGAGGCCCAACAGCCTCAAATCCACGGTATGGAAGTGACGAGACCATCCCAAAATCCCATTCGCTCTTTCTGATTGAGGTGTTGGATAGATAATCCAGTTTCAGAGTAATTTCCAATCTGGAGATAGTTCTGACTCGACGAGTATGGCTCCCAAAGGATTGTGGAATTCTCGTCTGTCGTGGTCGGTACTCTAAAAGCACATTTCATTATGAGACAAATCGGCAATTTAATTTTCTTCGGTTGCTCCATGTCGAAGCTTACCCGTTGATCACGAAGGACGTCCACAACTCGACCATCTTTTTCACCATTGTCAAGTCATTCTCAGAATACTCGTAGGAAGATGGCCCAAGGAGATTGTTATGATCGCGGAAGAGATAAGTAAGCTCATCACCGTGCCATATGCCTGAGAGGTTTGTATAACCCCCGCTATAGTAGTAGCTATAGTCGAAAACACCTCGGTACTTGAAGGAGCAATGATACACCGAGTTAGTCGCGACAGATAGCCGTTGCTGGAGCATGCTGTATGATGGATACCCGAATGTGAAATCACCCAGTAATTGCGTCAGGTTGTTCAGCAGCTGAAAAAAAAAATGAAATTTCAATGCTGAAGGAATGAGTTCCAAATTTTCTGAGCCGGTCAGCCTTGACACGACAAGGCTGAAAACCCCGACCATTTCAAAATCATTCCATTTTTTTTTTTCTAACATTTTACTCAGTAAAAAACGCGTCCTAAATTTGTTTCAGATTTTTTTTATCAAACCGTTAATTTGTTATGAATTTTTGAAGTTGATTGAGAATACCCCTTTTAAAAATCTGAAAAAATTCCCGAAAATCCAGTGTATGACGCAAAACAGCCCCCGTTTAGGAAAACGTGGGCCGAATTTTTTTCTAGTTTTTTTTTTTCACTTAATTCAAAATTTTTTAATTTCAAAAACTGAAATTAACACAGGATCAAATTGTAAGCGTCAGATAAGGGTCATAATGGTGAAACCGAACGTTTCCGAGTAAATTGAACCTTATCTGACGCTTGAAATTTCGTCTTGTGTTAGATAATTTCAGTTTCAAAAATTGGAAAATTCCGAATCGCGTCAAAGAAAAAAAAAAAATGAAAAAAGCCGAACCGGACCTGGAAAACGCGGTAGAACGGTTCACGAAAGCTATCCAAATAGCAGCCAGCTGTCAGGCAACCCCATATCGAAACACGACACACATCGAAGAGACATGCCCAATCACCAATAAACAAAAGATAGCAGGGAAACGAAAGATACGCAAAAGCCTGGAAAGGTACAAGCGGAATGCTACAAATGATTCTGAACAGATACGTGCGAAAATATTTTAAATCTACTAGAAAATGAAGTAATGGCATGCTTTTCTACGAAGTCATGATAGTAATTTCGTAGAAATCATGCCATTCCTTCATTTTTTAGTAAATCCAAAATATTTTCGGACGTATCTGTGCGGAATAACGTGTAGAATTCCGCTAAGGAGCTGTATTTTGCAATTTACTTCCGTGGACTCGGATATTCGGAGATATCTGAATGTCGGCGTCACATACTGACCCAGCTGCCTCAAAAAACCTGCGAAACTACCCAACTAAACTGCAGATATGGCTGATAAAATGTAAAATCAAAGTCAACGAAACAAAATCAACCTACGTAACGTTCACGACGAGCAGAGAGACATGCCCCACAGTGACACTAAACGACTCTCAAATACCTAGGACTACACCTAGACAGGAGACTGACGCGACGTGGCGCAAGCATATCTTCACAAAAAGAAAGCAGCTTGGAGTAAAATTCAGTAAGCTGCACTGGGTGATGAATAAAAACTGGCAATTATCACTGGAAAACTAAGTCCTAGTATTCAAGATCATACTAAAGCCCATATGGACATACGATATCCAACTTTGGGGGACTGCAAGTTCCTCCAATATAGAAATATTGCAAAGATTCCAGAACAAGGTGTCGAGAATCATCACTAACGCATCCTAGTACGTACCTAAGTACATAATCCAATGATATCTCCAGATAAACGGTGTAAGAGGGGAAATAACGAGTCACATAAAAAAATACCTGGAAAGCATAAGCCTTTATCCAAACAAAGTTGCAAAAAAAAAAACTGATGGACGGAAACGACGAAGTGAAAAGACTTAAAACGCTTTAAACCCTTGGACCGAGTTGGACCATACGATTAGCACAAGATTCTAATATCGTGTATACCTGAAATGAATACAATCTAGCCGTAATGAAATTAATTTCGAGTTCATTCAATGGAATGTCCTCTGCAAGCCCCACACGCCACAAAACTGACTGAATGTCCGACAGGACAGATAGTAAAACGAAGTAGAAAAAAAAATCTCAAAACGCTTAACCGCTGACTCACCAAAGTTCGATTGGCAGTGAGGTCCGGGAAAAAATGTGACCTTAAAGCTTTAGTATAGGCTGTTACATTCGAAACTGCCTTCGAATACCCTACCACTACGGGTAACGCCACATCAATATTGTCCAAAAATTCCTCGAAAAGAGTTGAGTTTAGCAGGAATTCTGCAAAGAACATACAAAAGAGGATCATACATACGAGAAATTCGTCGACCTTACTGTCTAGACACTTACTTAATCCTCCCAGGAGTCCTTCGTCCAGAACAATACTGTTCAACCAAGGGAGAACGCGGCCTTTTCCTTCAGCGACGAGTGCTGCCACTCTTTCGGTGATGAGTGCCCCTTCAATATCCGGCTCTACAGTTGGGTGCCAGATGTGGGACGGCCACGTTTTCCACTCGTAAAACAGTGACTCTGTACCAACAAGCTGAGATGCGTTTAAAGCGCGTAGACAGTCGGCCAAAAGCGCGGACGCGTTTGTCTGGCAACCTAGATTCTCGCCGAGCTTGAAAGCCCTATCCGCATATAATTCCTTGGACTCTAGGATGATCGGCCAAAGTGCCGCACCACTTTGCGTTATGTATTTGTGAAAGAGACCTACGCGACAAACGAAACCTCGTTATTAATTACTGGAGTTCGATGATAACATCGCTCATGAAGTTTGTCTGTAAACTATAATTTCGTCTCACCCTCCGTTGCATTTGTTAACGTTAGGAGGCTAATGCTAACGCCGCCTGAACTTGAGCCGGCAAGAGTGACTTGATCGGGATCACCGCCAAAGTACTTGATGTTTCCCTGAGTCCATTCCAGAGCCCGAACGATATCCTTGATGCCATAATTTCCGGGCGCAACCTCGTCGCCGGTGCTGAGAAATCCCAAAACTCCGACACGAAATGCGGGAATTACGAGAAGCACATCCTCGTTGAGGAGGAAATCAGGACCATATCGTTCAGGAGTGGCTCTTGCCGTTCTGAATGCCCCACCAACAATGAAAAACATCACCGGCAATCCCTCGGAAATTTTCTTTTTTGGAAGCTGTGTAATCAAAAGCCGCCATCATCTTGTCAATTATCTTCGTCGTTTCAGGTCAAAACGCTTTGTTTCGCATACATCGTACAAAGAGGAACGAAATTAGTGAACTGATTACCTTTGGTGTATAAATGTGCAAATATAAGCAGTCTTCGTCTCCCGTTATGCTAGCGTCATGGCCTCTTCGGTGACGTCCTACTTGGTAACACAGTGGCATTTCGTGGCTGGCGTTCAAAGTCCCGGTCCAGGGATTCGGTGCAACCGGTGGCATGAACCTGTGTATTGTGCCACACAATGCGATACTGATTTGAGGGCAACTTTTCTCAAAATTCAAGGCAACTTTCTACTAATAGGAATTGAGATGAAGTTCTATTACAAGATTAGGCTGTTTTATAATTGTTCCTCATATCGATCCATAAGTTGAGTCGTCGACAATGGTGGATTGTTTGATCGTCGATTTTGTTAGATTCGATAGACATTTCGCGTGTCTAATGGCATAATGTGATCGTAAGCGCCAAAAACGCGATTTTCGTGGCAAAAGGTCGTATAATTTTTTTCTCCGCGCCATTCGCTCTGAAAACGGTCGAAACGTACAGATTGATTGAAATTCATCGTTCTTTCATTACAATTTTGAGGGAAAATTCAAGAGCAACGTAAATGCAAAACGTCGTAGGCGCCATTTTTTTTTCATGTTTTTTCATGATTTTTGGCGCTTATACGTGGTTATATCATTAGACACGCAATTTGTTAGACGTTGGTTGAATATTGGTTTGACCCGCGATGGAATATAGTAGAACACTCAAGTGCTCACTCCATGACCGATTCATTATTACTTGGAACTAAGAAAATGAATTCAAGACGGTGCGGGTCAGCGAATTCAGTTATTCTGCAATGTTCTCTGCATTTACATCGCGAATCAGATCATTTTTTAGATGCCTTTCTGCTCGCTCATTGTTTATGAACCAGGATTCCTGAACGTTATACCATCATCCTCAAGGATAGTATATATTCTGACTCTGGGCTTACCTGAGGCGTCCAACCGGTGGCTGAGCATACGGGACTCCCACGAAAGCATACACTGTCCTGTTCTCACTGGTCGGCATGGTGTAACCTTGGAGCTTTCCCTGCGGTATCGTGACTATCGGATGCGTGGCATTCAGCTCAGAACTTGCCGTCGGTTCCCCACGAATGATGAGATAACTTGCCAGGCCAAGGGCGAACAGCAGGAGGGCTCCGAATAGCCAGGCGAAAGCCTTGAAGGACACGACTGTAGTAGGAAGAGATTTGTTATATTCTTAACATCTTCTCCTCCCCGTTCCAGAAAGCGCATAAAACATTCCTATCAATTCCACTACTGTCAGAAGTTTCAGTGCTGTAGCAAAGCCAGTGGGAGTATATAATTACCTGGATGGTTCGAATGTAGCAATCCTTGAAGCACCACTGGAGGTGAATTCTAACAATGCAAAGAATTTTGTGAGGGTGCATGAAAGGCATTTAAGCATTGAAAATGCTTCCGTCTTCGGGGTCATAGTGAGGTACAGGGGATCAAATGTTATAATGTTACCGTGATGCGTTACGGAAGTAACGACAATGCGGATGACAAAAGATCGCGATGAGCACGACTGGCTCTGTCAATAAAGTGGAGATCGTACAAATGCACTAAGATTGAGAAAATAGGTGGCATTGCCTCAAAGGCTTGCGTTACACGCAAGGTCTGTAGATTTATGTAATCGGATGTATGCGCTGGTCTCGTAGTTTCGACCACTATTATAGACAATTGGAGGATCAGGGTCCTCGAGTACATTTCAATGGAATGACTTGTTGACTTGTAGTATTCATTCAACCTCCATCAATTTGCAGGCTTTCAAATGAAGAGCGATACCTTTTCATAATGTCCCAGTACGAACTCTGCGGGACTCTTTCGAACGAAGAGAAATATATACGTATTGCTTATTACAATTTATCATTCCAGTCGTGACAATTTGGACCTAAAAGCACTGCTTTATATTCTTCCTATTTGGGTGAACATGGAAATAAACCTGATGTGAAAGAACGAGTCTGACCAACTCTTTCAGTTAGCGAGAATTTGTGACAAACATACAGGCACCTTGAAGAGTGTTACACCTGCATACACAAATATCAGCACCGTTCGAACACTTGCATCAGTAAAAAGCGTCTCGTAACATTATCGAACACGTCTGACGTACGAGTAACATATATAAAATATCCGAATCTGAGGTCTACTAGACATCACGTACTCGAATGAAGCAGTAATATTAGACACCGGATAAAATTAGGAGGGCACGCGATGTCCACCAAGAATGTTTCGGACATGCATCAGATTATTATGAACATGCCTCAATTGCAGGTGATCACGTTTCTGGACTGAAATTCCTGAACGACGTCGTCATTAGATAGGCGAGTGAGTTTCATGGACTGTTTGCCATACCTGTAAATTCGCCGATTCGCCTGTTGACGCTGATAAGCATGTTGGCACCTCGGAGTATTCTCTGCGGTGATTTGACGTCAACATTTCTATAACTATATCGAGACTGGATGACGTCCTTTGACACTTTTTATCTAGAGTGAGGTTTAAAAAAACCTGTCTGTGCTCACAACAACACGACTGAAGTGAAAATGATGCATACAATATAATACTTGAGCAGCGACGCATTCTTTCTCTGTCTTTGGCTTCGCCGACTACAGTATCATTCACGACCCAGAGAAAAGTTTGCACGGTGCGGCTAAAGAAGTTACGACGTCTAAAACCGTCGTCCAAATATAATTCTGCTTTGTTTCATTTAAGTAACCAAAGATAGAAGTTGATGATTTAGAATTTTGATGACGAATTATGAAGTATCAAATCGCATGAGAAGAGATGGTGATGTATGTGACTGAGTATTGAAAAGCGTTCAATGTACAAGTTGTTATTGAACATAGAATGTCGTAGGTAGATCGAATTGTTGGGGATTGATAGAAGTCCATGGAACATTGCGAATTAACGCGCGCGACGCGCTTCGCTCAGGAAGCCAGTCGGCACGGCGCGTTACGAGCGAAACCGGCTCTTCAATTATACACTTGCGACTATCACGATTTCGCACAGTTCATGTGCGGACGATGAATAACAATGCATGATTGTTGCTGAGAGTTACTACTTTTCAAGAAATTGTTTTCTCTACAAATCTTTACGAGGGACTCGTCTACCGGGTATGGAATGACAAAATACTGAACCATGAAGCCAGGGTAGAGTGGAAATGTGTCAACTGTAGTATCTACCTATGTACCCCCTTCCCTTGCCTTGAAATGCTCCGAAATCCACTCAAAAGTCATGACATACAATTTTTTTTTTTGTATTGAAACACTTGGCGGAAGGTTTCAGGCCACTGTTTGATTGATTCAACCTCTCGACGTCTCATTTCGTTGGGGGAAAAATTCTTCATCGTTTCGATCTTTCGATAAATTGCCTCACTATCAATATTAAATCTTTTTTCAACTAATCATTTCAACACCTACACTCTACTCTACATCTACAGACAACTCTTCCATTCCTACAATTATCTCATCACAATTTGGTCGGACCTCGGATAGACTGCTATTAGTAGAAACCCCCTGGACTTCAGAAAAGGGATTAAACGAAAGTAGTACGTTGATTCTGAGTCCTCTGGATATAGCGTAGGTAGAAGAATCCTCCCTCCGGAATAAGAAATTATTGCATTGCACAAAATACCTCAGAATAGACGGTAAATTTCAATCGAATGTCCTAATTGAAGCCCTTATGAGTCTCATACTCAAAATAAGATGATAAAATTTGAAATTGCGAGTACTATCAAACAAAAATTTAAAGAATATCTACACAGTGTCGAAATCTAGTGATAGTATAAATGATTTCGTAATATCAGTTTAATCGAAGTAATCATGGTGTACAGCGTGACCTGGATTACAGCTGTGAGGATTGACGTCATACGCCTTTGAAAGTGTTACACCTGTATATACAAATATCAGTACCGCTCCAACATCACTCACATCAGTGAAAACCGTTACGTAACATTATCGAACACATGTGCCGTACAAAGTACATGTGTAAACTGTCCGAATGTAAGGTCTACTAGAAATCACGTACTCGAATGAAGCTATGATATTATGCACTAGAAAACAATCCAGAGGGCACGCAATAACCCCCAAGAATGCTTCGGACGTGTATCAGGTTATTGTGAAAATGCATCAATTCCAACACCTGGATTCCCTCGGTTTTACGAACATTAATTGTCGATCATCGCGTATCAACGGCTGTTTCTAGCAGGGTTCAAACTTCACACTCCCACATACGCCTCTCTGACCAAACCCAAGTAGATCAAACGAGACACACTAGTACCGTATCGCATGATACGAAGAATGACGTCAAGAAATGGCCAAGCAGTGACCACCATCGAGAAAGCTATCCGAAAGGACGATTTTTGGTGACGTTACAAAGTTTCCACTTGAAATAGACTAATGTATGGAACAAATGTTGTTTTGTCTTGTTATAGCTTGAAACGTAACCGGAACTTATTGATAAGTATATAAAGTGTGTGACAAGTGATGTGAAAAAAAACGTTGTGGACAAATATCGAACGTGCAGCGGCCCAAGAGCCTCAAATCTGCGGCATGGCAGTGGTGAAATCATCCTAGAATCCCATTCGCTCCTCTAGATTGAGCTGTTGAACAAATAATCCAGGTTCAGAGTGATTTCCTATTTGCAGATAGTCCTTACTCAATGAGTATGGCACCCAGAGGATTGTCCCATTCTCGTCTGCCGGGGTTGGTTCTCTGAAAGCAAATTTCACTATTAGACGAATCGGCTATTTAGTTTGCTTCGTTCACTCCATGCCAATGAAGCTGACCCGTCGATCACGAAGGACGTCCACATCATGACCATCTTCTTCACCTTGTCCAGTCATTATTGGAATACTCGTACCAAGTTGGCCCGAATAAATTGTCATGGCCTTGGAAGAGATAAATGACATCATCACCATGCCATACGCCGGTGAGGTTTGTATAACTGATAACCGCCGCTGTACTGGTAACCAGGGCTGGCGACTTCTGTGTGGAGTGTGTGGAGCACTCCACACCCTGAATGCCAACCGTGTGGATATTCCACACCCCAAAAGTCTTGATCAAAAATTAGAATTTGTCAAAGGATTTTGAAAAGCCTGTGATAAAAACGAATAATCATAGGTAGTTGATAAAACTTTGCCAAAAATATTGAGAATTGAGTTACTGTGGGATGTTCTTCACATTTTTATCCAGGATCAGATCAACTTGAAAATGCCATCATTCTCGCTAATTATTCATCAACAAGAAGTCCCAACTGTCATCATCATCGTCGAGCAGAGTGAATATTTGACTTTCGGCTGACCTGAGATCTCCAACCGGTGGCTGAGCATACGGGACTCCCACGAAAGCATACATCGTCCTGTTCTCACTGGTGAGCATGGTGTAGCCTTGGCGCTTTTCTTGCGGTATCGTGACTATCGGATGCGTGGCATTGAGCTCAGAACTTGACGTTGTACCCCGATAAGTGGTAAGATGACTTCTTAGGCCGAGGGGGAGCAGCAGAAGGGCTCCCAATAGCCGGGCGAAAGCCGCCACTGAGATGACTATAGTACACAGATGAAGGAGATTCGTTAATCTTAAGGACTCCTTCTTGGTCCCGAACGCGCGCACAAAAACAGTTCTCCCAATTACATTACTGTTGGAAGTTTGAGTGGTGTGTAGCAATAGTGCCAGTGGGGAAATATAATCACCTGGATGGTTGGAATGTAGGAAACCTTGACGCACGACTTGGAATAAGTTCTACCAATGCAAAGAATTTTCAATGCATAAAAGGCACGAAGGCATGAAAGGCACTTATAATCGGATCTATGTGTCGCTCAAATCGTAGTTTCAAAAACTATCATGGAATATCAGAGGCTCTTGAATATAGTGACTTTCAGTATTTATACCTGCATCAATTTTTATGCCGTTAATGGAGAAAGATCATTTCTAAAAACCTCCAAGTCCGAACACTTTCGCACAGATTCGCGTGTTGTCTGTAGTAACCATGTTGACACCTCGCAGTATTCTCTGAGGCAATTCGATCTCAACATTCAGAGAAATTAAAAGCAACTGCTTATCCAGAAATCAATATTACAAGATCGTGCTTTCTTGTAATTGTTCGTCATATCGATTCATAAGTTGAGTTGTCGATGTTGGTGGATCACTGGTTTGTCGATTTTGGTAAAATTTCATAAGAAGCTCGACGAGTTAGAGTTCGACAGACATTAAGACATTTATTGAATATTGGTTCGACCGGCGATGAAGAAGACTAAAAAACTCGAGTGCTCACGTCACCATCCATTCAACATTACTTGGATCTAAGAAAATGAATTCAAGATGCTGCGCGAGAACGGATCGAGCAATTGTCCTGGGATGTTATCTATTTTCTCATCAAAAATCAGATCATTGTGAAAATACCTTCAGTCTCGCTGATCATTTATCGATGCGTACATACCTGGTGTCGAAACTTGTCAGGCAAAGAGCAAACAGCAGACAGGAGCTTGCGCTGTTACTGGCATGACTACGATCCGTTGCTGAACTGGACACAATATTAAATATCAGTTTGAAAAGACAGCCTCAAACTTAATTTCCAAAAAATCTTGACTATCTTACGAATTTCGTGATTGTATATGCATAAAAAAGTCTGCATAAAAATGAACTCTTACCTCAGCATCGAAAGTCAGAAA
This sequence comes from Euura lappo, assembly GCA_018257835.1. NCBI lineage: Eukaryota > Metazoa > Arthropoda > Insecta > Hymenoptera > Tenthredinidae > Euura > Euura lappo. Next base: position 279,921 of record JAEUYN010000281.1, on the reverse strand, counting down.
CGGACAAGAAGTGATTGAACAGTCTGACGAAGACGCTCATGTTTTATAGACAGTGTCGCACTTGTGCATGCCATAGATCTATAGAATGTTCGAAACTGTCGAGGAACTTTGTGAACCTTTACGTCAAAAAGTTAATAACAAACGAGGATAACTTTTACGACAAAAGAGACTAAGATGGCCTAAAAAGACATGATGTGAAACGAACGAGTCAGTGGAAACTGTTAACTAACATTATCAAACAAATGACGTACGAGTAACACGACACAAATCGTGAATATAAAAATATTTGCGGGTGGGTCCATAATTTCAAGACTGGCCAAAATTCCAGTAACAATTGAATGGAAGGGCTCAAAAAGCGAAAAGAACACATTGGACAAACATCTGATGTTTGAAAATTAAGAAAAAAATCGATCCATTGATTATTTTTCGGAATTCTGGCTCTTCGACATTTTGCCAACTGGAAATTGATTCTGACATTATTGACTCGGATTACTATATGGCTAATTTGAATATTAGTCGCTCTGAATTTTCAATTTGATTCAAATTGAGTTCGATAAATATCCGCCAAAGAATTATTTCCGCCTCTAAACAATCAAGACAATAAGATACAAGTTCGAATTACGCTCTCATCAATCCAGACGTTGGACAAGCCACCCTGCAAGTCTGAAGTTAAACGTCATAGATACGTAATTTGATGAATTCTATGATAATTTTCCGTCTTTTGATTCCACGGAGTCGACGCCACCAACAATGCGCAAACGCAGGCTTGCATGAACCTTGCATGTGCCAAGCGGTCCGCAGGCGCTATTGATCCGAATGCGACTCGGGGATACCAATTTTTCGCAGTATATCCCGAGCGATTCAGTCGTAGTACGTTTCAACGCGTTCCACCACTAAAAGAAAATAAAAAACGGTAAAAATGTCGGGTGCTGGATTTTCCTTATGACTAACCGTCCCGGACGCGGCGGCCGCGGTCGCACGGTCAAGAAGTCCGTCTGAGTTTGATCGCTTCAACACGGATCTCGCAACGCTTTGCAAGGTAGCGTCTCCGAAATAATATCTTATGCACCAAGGGAAGGAAGCAGGCGTTTTTTCGCCAGCGCCGATTTTGCAGAACGAGTTGCAATTCGAGGCTGAAGACGATTTCTGCAAAATGCTTATCTTATTTTCTACCACAAATGCATTAAAAACGAGTGAAAGTGAAGTTAGAACCATGAGAACGGCGTTCTCCGCTGGCTGGGAGAATCACTTTCTTGATTTATTTCACCGTTACTATGGTGACGAGAGTTTTTTTCCCGCTGGCAAGTTTTTTTCCCCGGTCTAAAAACTGTGACTTCCATGATCCCGTTAGTTAAGGAGGGCAAAAAAAAACGCGAGTTTTTAATGCATATGTGGTAGGAAAATATCAAAGAGTTGAACATACAATATAATTGTTAACGAAAACCGTATTCATACCCCAGGTGTACCCGGTGAGCCCTGTGACGGGCCCGGGCGCCGCAAGATCGGTATGGGAGTTGAGCCCGGACCCCGACATGGTCGGCCACATGCCGAACAGCCCGTTGTCCGTAGAGGCTGCGGCCCACTCCGGAGGGAAGGGTCATCGTCGTCGGAATGGTCCCGACGACGACGTCTACGGTGACGACACCGCGCTGAGCCAGGCATCGGGTGGTACCAGCGACGAGTCCAAGGAGATATTCGACCTGGTGCGAGCCGGGTGAGTATTCATTGAATTCTAGTCGATATACAGTATCGTATGTATTGTATTGACTTTGGACATCCTCGGTTACAGGGAAGTCGAGGCGATAGAAATCCTCGTCGAGAATAACAGAAACTCGAGCATCCTCAGCGCTAGAGACGAATGGGGCTATACTCCGGCCCATTGGGCCGCCCTCGATGGAAACCTCGAGGTGTGTGAAACCCGTGATTAGTTGTACACGGATTTTAGGGAAGAGTCAAAGAGGCCGATGGCGCTATCATGTTATTCTTTTAATTCAGATGATTGATTCTTAATTCAAATTCAATTAAATTCAATTTCTACTTGACTCAACTCCAATTCGATTCAATTTCTACTTGATTCAACTCCGTTCCAATTCAATTTCTACTTGATTCAACTCCAACTCAATTCAATTTCATCTTAATTCAACCTAGTTGACCTTGATCTGACTCAATTCAACTTTAATTCATCCTAATTCAACTTCAATTCAACTTAGTTCAAATTTATTCAACTTGATTCAACTTAATTCAGCTTCAATTCGATTCAACTTCAAAGTAATTCAACTTGATACAACTCGATTCTTTTAATTCAAATAATTCGATAGTTTTGCTATTCAATTTCTACTTGATTCAACTCCGATTCAATTCAATTTCTACTTGATTCAACTCCGATTCAAGTCAATTTCTACTTGATTCAACTCCAACTCAATTCAATTTCATCCTAATTCAACCTAGTTCACCTTGATCTGACTCAATTCAACTTCAATTCATCCTAATTCAACTTCAATTCAACCTAGTTCAAATTTATTCAACTTGATTCAACTTAATTCAGCTTCAATTCAATTCAACTTCAAAGTAATTCAACTTGATACAACTTGATTCTTTTAATTCAAATAATTCGATAGTTTTGCTATTCAATTTCTGCTTGATTCAACTCCGATTCAATTCAATTTCTACTTGATTCAACTCCGATTCAAGTCAATTTCTACTTGATTCAACTCCAACTCAATTCAATTTCATCTCAATTCAACCTAGTTCACCTTGATCTGACTCAATTCAACTTCAATTCATCCTAATTCAACTTCAATTCAACCTAGTTCAAATTTATTCAACTTGATTCAACTTAATTCAGCTTCAATTCAATTCAACTTCAAAGTAATTCAACTTGATACAACTCGATTCTTTTAATTCAAATAATTCGATAGTTTTGCTATTCAATTTCTGCTTGATTCAACTCCGATTCAATTCAATTTCTACTTGATTCAACTCCGATTCAATTCAATTTCTACTTGATTCAACTCCAACTCAATTCAATTTCATCCTAATTCAACCTAGTTCACCTTGATCTGACTCAATTCAACTTCAATTCATCCTAATTCAACTTCAATTCAACCTAGTTCAAATTTATTCAACTTGATTCAACTTAATTCAGCTTCAATTCAATTCAACTTCAAAGTAATTCAACTTGATACAACTTGATTCTTTTAATTCAAATAATTCGATAGTTTTGCTATTCAATTTCTGCTTGATTCAACTCCGATTCAATTCAATTTCTACTTGATTCAACTCCGATTCAATTCAATTTCTACTTGATTCAACTCCAACTCAATTCAATTTCATCCTAATTCAACCTAGTTCACCTTGATCTGACAATTTCAATTTCATTCCTCAATTCAACTTCAATTCAAATTCCTAGTTCAAAATTTATTCAACTTGATTCAACTTAATTCAGCTTCAATTCAATTCAACTTCAAAGTAATTCAACTTGATACAACTCGATTCTTTTAATTCAAATAATTCGATAGTTTTGCTATTCAATTTCTGCTTGATTCAACTCCGATTCAATTCAATTTCTACTTGATTCAACTCCGATTCAAGTCAATTTCTACTTGATTCAACTCCAACTCAATTCAATTTCATCTCAATTCAACCTAGTTCACCTTGATCTGACTCAATTCAACTTCAATTCATCCTAATTCAACTTCAATTCAACCTAGTTCAAATTTATTCAACTTGATTCAACTTAATTCAGCTTCAATTCAATTCAACTTCAAAGTAATTCAACTTGATACAACTTGATTCTTTTAATTCAAATAATTCGATAGTTTTGCTATTCAATTTCTGCTTGATTTAACTCCGATTCAATTCAATTTCTACTTGATTCAACTCCGATTCAAGTCAATTTCTACTTGATTCAACTCCAACTCAATTCAATTTCATCTCAATTCAACCTAGTTCACCTTGATCTGACTCAATTCAACTTCAATTCAACCTAGTTCAAATTTATTCAACTTGATTCAACTTAATTCAGCTTCGCAATTCAATTCAACTTCAAAGTAATTCAACTTAATATACAACTCGATTCTTTTAATTCAAATAATTCAATAGTTTTGCCATCAATTCTCGGTGATTAACTTCAATTCAAGTAAATATCTAAGTATTTCAATTCATCAATTTCTTTTCTGTTAATTCAAATTAATTTAGTGAATTCTCTGTGTAATTCACCCAACTCTCATTAATTCAGGTGAATTACGAATTAATAGATGTTGACCGGATTTAGGGCGCTCGAGCTCTTGAATCGGGGTCCGACTGTAATTTCGGAAGATCATAGAATTTCTACCACACATAATGATTGAGAAAATTGATTTTCATACACTGGTTCAATCAGGCTGATAATTATTCTCTCAAAAAAATCATCAACAAGCTCACTTTCTCTTGACCTATTGGTTTTTTCTCGCCAGGTAATGCGCTACCTAGTGGAAAGAAACGGTCCTGTAGATCTCTCCTGCCTAGGGACACAAGGACCCAGACCCATTCACTGGGCTTGCCGCAAGGGTCACAGCGCTATAGTTCAAACTTTGCTAAAGGTTCGATGATCACATGAATTAGAATCCTGTGTTGCGTTGATGATTGGTTAATGATCGAGGGTTCTCTGCAGGCTGGAGTGGCCGTTAATGCGGCCGATTTTAAAGGGCTAACGCCGTTGATGACCGCGTGTATGTTCGGAAAAGCAGCGACAGCCGCATTCCTCCTTGGAAGCGGTGCCCAGTGTCATTTGACGGACATAAACGGCGATACAGCGCTTCATTGGGCCGCTTACAAAGGTCACCCGGAGCTAATCAGGCTCTTGATGTACAGCGGCGTCGATCTGCAGAAGCCAGACTACTTCGGCTCGACGCCCCTGCACCTCGCCTGTCTATCCGGGAACGTTAATTGCGCTAGAATACTGTGTGAAAAAAGTAAAATCGAACTAGAGCCGAAAGACAAGAACGGAAAGACTCCGCTCCAGCTCGCCAGAGCCCACAGGCACGCCGATGTCGTCGGCATTCTTCAGGCCGAACAGAAACGGAGGTCCAGATGGATCCCGCCGATGAACGAACTCTGGTATCCATCCCAAAGCTTCACGGAGTCCACATGATCCTGACATTCGTTATTCTTCTCAGGGCGCTGCTCTTCGGAGGCGCAGGCAACAGCAAAGGACCCCTCCTTCTGTTCATGGGCTCCGTATTGCTGTGGGGCTACCCCATGTACATGCTGAAGTGCGTTCCGTTGACCTGGGACGTCCTGAGAGGCAGCCACTACTGCTTCATTTACTGGAACATCGTCATGTGGATGTCCTGGATAGTCGCGAACCGACGAGACCCCGGCTACGTGCCAAGGAACAGCGAGACCTACTACCGGGCTATAAAGCAGATTCCATACTTCGACAAATGGAAGAAGAGGAACGTGATACTATCCCGGCTTTGCCACAGCTGCAGGTGCTTCAGGCCCCTCAGAGCCAAGCACTGCAGACTCTGCAACCGCTGCGTGACTTACTTCGACCACCATTGTCCGTTCATATACAACTGCATCGGGCTGAGGAACAGGTTCGTCATGATTGAAACGACGCCTTGGACGCGTAAGCCGCTCGCATACCTTCTCCCTCTTCTCTTCTTCTCGTTTTTCAGGATGTGGTTCTTCCTCTTCGTCCTGAGCATCGCCATAAACTGCTCCTTCACCCTCTACTTCGCCTGCTACTGCATCGCGATCGAAGGCATCCAGCTCCTCTACGTTCTCGGTCTCATAGAGGCCTTCGTCTTCTGCGGCCTCGGCTGGATCCTTACCTGCACTTCTGTGAGTGACGATGCGATGCGGTTTTTATTTATCTGTTCTACATATTCCGTTGTCACACGTCCAGGTGCTTCATGCCTGCATGAATCTCACCACCAACGAGATGTTCAACTACAAGAGATACTCATACCTGAGGGACAAGCGTGGACGTTACTTGAACCCGTTCAGCAGAGGTCCGATCCTCAATCTCATGGAGTTTTTCCTCTGTCCGCCTGACCACTTTGCCGACGATCCGCAGGATTATCATATCCTGAACGAAGACATCGGCACGTGATTTATATTATCCATCTTCTTATTGTTATATGCTTGTTACATAATTTTATCAGCACAAATACATCAGAATTAATCATAAACGCGTGTGAAGGAAGTAATTATTTCGATCATAGAAAATTGTTGGTAGGGTTGTTTAGGTTTATGTCAAGTAACATCTTTCCAAAATTTCATTTGCTCCTTGTGGAGGCCGTATTTCACGGTCAACCCGCAGTTGGTCCTGCAGAGTAATTTCCTATCTGAAGATAGTTCTGGCGTACGGTTGTCGAAGACTAGTCCCATCATCGTCAGCCTTGGTTCTCTTATGTGAAAGCATATCATTCGTGATCAATTCAGTAACCCAATATGTATCACACTTTTCTCTCTTTATGGTCTTTTGACTGTCCCATGTCAAGGCATTGGTTGACTATACACTGGTAACAAGTTCACGAATGTCCTCTGAATAGTCAAAGGATAGACAATATATAATACCAAGAAGTCGACTATTATCAGAGTTTTAGGGGATCAAAGACTCTTACTTGCGGATGCTTGTCGACCATATGACGACTTAAAATGCGTCCATGGATAGTCAACGTTAGGATAAGTGTGCTACCAGCTAGGTAAGGTTTTACCCGTTGATCGCGAAGGACGTCCACATCTTGACCATCTGTTTCACCATTGTCAAATCAGCCTCAGAATATCGAGCTCAAGATGGTCCATTTAAATGGTCGTGATCGCGGAAGAGATAAAGATGCCAATCACCGTAAAAGAGCAGTAATACACCGGGCTCTTCCCAAAAGTACCATGACGTACGGTGGATACATTAGAGTGAAATCGGCCCACAATATTCCGCCAGATTGTTCAGTAGCTGGGAAAAATTGATGCTGATACGAAGGATTACTATATTTTTTTGTATCACTCACCGAGCTTCGATTCGCGGTCAGGTCGGGCAAATAGTATGCCTTCAAAGGCTTCGGTGAAGGCTGTTAGATTTGAAACCAATTTCGAGTACTCGACCACTTCGGGCAGCGCGACATCGGTATCCTCCAAAAATTCCTCGAACAAAGTCGAGTTTTTGAACTCCCCGCCGATAACGAAAAACAGCACCGGCAATAACGTTGAATCTTTCTTTGAGGGAAGCCTGTGTTATCAAAAGGCAAATTATCGTGTCGATTCCGTGCTGTTGAAAAATTCCAACGAAACATCACGATACAATTTTCAGCCACGATCTCTTTGAATGCACACTGATTGTCAAAACCTGACGTCTTATCCCAAAACATGTGAGATACAAATCTAGATTCGCGAACCAGCGACGATTTCCATACCAAAACCGGAATTTCATCGATACCTCGTAAATAAAATACCAGGAAATCGAAAAGGGAAATAATTACGCGAATTCTGTGCGTAAAAAATTACACCCTCACCTCATCGATAGAAGTCAGGAACGAACGGCATTGTACAAAGTTACGGGAGCAGAACTCTTTTCGTTATCAGCTCGCCAGGTGTATACATGCAACACATTCAAAGAATTTAACGTGCATATTTATTTGCAGGGAGCTGAATGAATTTTATGTAACCATATAGTTATTATTTGAAGAAATCGCAATTTGGTGGTAACGAGACGTATGTAGAAAAATCCCGATAAGCGCCGGCATATAGGCAACCGATTACACAGCAAGCATCGAAATCACCGGAAATCGGCTGAAATTTGTCGAAACCACTTTGAAATGATCGAAAATGAGCAAAAATGATCAAAAATCACAAAATTAATCGAATGCGAAACATAACACTTTCAAAATTACGAATTTCGAACGAAAATACAATTGGCATTAAATTTTCGCCAAAAACAACAACGAGAATACCCAAGTGGCGAAAATGTTACGTACTTAATTCATTTTTAATTTACTGGGGAAGATCAATTGATTAATGCTATAATACGGTTGTATAAGTTATATTTATTATATCCAAAAAGTTGAATGTTTTTTTCGTTATTACAAAATACTGATAAAAATCTAACGCAATAAGCACACGGGGTCGTTGGTAATAAAATTATTGATGGCGATCCTAATTAAATTGCAATAAAAGCTTCGCGGCAATTGATTTTGGAATTATAAAATGATATAAAAATTATATTACACATACGATGATTGATTATAAAAAGTGTTGCCTTCGAGTGTAGAGATTCGATGTTAATACATATTAGTTCATTATTTTTGTATAAAAAAAAAAGAAATAGATCAGCAAAAAAAAATCTGTAGAATAAATAATACATAACGTTTGAGAATATCTTTGGCAAATTGAATCACGCCATGGTCACGTTTGATTATTTCTTAACTCTAGGTTCTTCTCAGTGTCTTTTTCTTTTCACTATAACTACTAAATTCATCGATAATATTACATAATTAATACTTTTCGTATCCTCATGCAATTGATAAAAATTATTAGTAATGATTAATGTATAATGAGTCGTTTGGCGCCGTTTATATGTACGGTAGCAATAATAACGTTAAAATAAAAAATTAAAAAGATTTATACTATCGCTTCGTGACGTTTAAAAATAAAAGATTTTCCCTTAGATTCTTGATAATTGAAATTCAAATGTCGATCATTATTCCTAAAGTAAAATTAAATCTATTTCAGTTCGTAACAAAAATCGTAGTGCGGTGGATTGTCTGGAATTGGAGGAGGATCCTGTGGAATGTCTATACCCTCCGCGTCGAGCAGTCTCAATTTGATATCCATCGACAATAGAGTTTCCAGATCGTTTTCAGTCTCTTTGCTCGTCATCCTGTTCCCTAAAAACAAGAATGGACACACGTTACTCTGGAATTAAAAAAACTTATCACAACAATTGTAACAAATTATACCGAGCAAAGCGTTGATTCCGTCCGTCCAGTAGTCGAAAACCTGCTCGTCGGAAGCCACGAAGTCGAGGCTGGTCACCTCGACGGAGTCAAGGGCGAGGGAGAAGGCGAGCTGATGAGTATTCTTGCGCCTTTGCAGATCCTTCATGTGCGGACAATCCCGGCCTATGAGAAGCCCGCGGATTTCCACGACCGCCAGTTTCGTCGGTAGCTCGTCGATGGTGGGTACAGACTTCTCGTCGCAGTCCCCGTAGTGAAAGACTTTGTGGTTCGGAGACAGTCTGACGTACCAAAACTTGTCCTTGATCCTCTGTCCCCTGGTGCTGTACTTGGTGAACCTGGTGCCTTCGACGAGAAACCCGAGTCTCTGCTGTTGTATCAGTTCCAGAATCTCCGGTGTTATTTGTTCCCGAAGTTCGATAATCGGTTTGGCATGGCTCTCGCACTCCTCTCTATTGGTTCTCTCCTGCTGCCAGAGATTGGTGATCACCGAGTAAGTCAGTTGCTGCAGTTTGGTCTTGAATTTGTCGAGTCCGGTCGGCTTGCTCTGTAGAGCTCGAGTTATCTGCTCCCTGACGACAGAAAACACCTTGACAAAGTCTTCCGTCGTCGCTCTCATCTCCTTCCACGTCTTGTTCAACAAGACTATGCAGACGCAGTAGAATTCCTCGAAGGGATGATCGTGGGTGAAGAACATCGGGTGATAACACTGACCCTGCTCGCTCGGAGCCTCGCCTATCCGCAGAACCTGACGACGAATGAAACAAGATTAGAATAGATAGTTTCCAGTGTCCAATATCGCCGAAGATCGTCACCTCGCAAAGGAGCTTGACCAGCTCGACGCTGGTCCTTCCGAAGGGACATTCGTGCTCATCCGCGCGGCACGAATTCTCAAGAACGACTTTGGTGTAGCTCTCAGTGTGATTTCTGGCAAAGTAAACCATGCAGTCCAGGGCTAGCATCCCTGGCGGAGTCTCCGTGAAGTCGAGAGCCGGATTAATGTCGTATTTGAATCCAAGTTTCTTGTAATCTTTGGCGAAGAGCCCCTGCTTTCGAGCGGTCACGTCCCCGCTCACGGACCCCTCGGTGTCGAAAGCGATCCGTCGGAGCTCCTTGATCTTATCGTGGGCGTCTTGGTCCTGTGGATCCATTTTCAACATCATTCTCTGCTCCAGTAGACCCAGCATCAGGGTCTGGAGGACGTAGAGTTGATGCGCCATCTCGCTGCCCACCTGTGAACGAAAACATGAAGATTTAAAGGAATAATGAACATTCAGCGCTAAATTTCTCCCTCACCTGTCCCGTCGACTGTATAACATTGGTGAGAAAGACGAGCCTCAATTGTTTGGACTGTAGCGTAGCGGCGACGGCGCGTCTCTTGGGAAGATCAGCCTTGAGGAAAAGCGCGTTTATGAGGGCGATGGCGTTCTGTTGGATCTGAGGGCTCAGACTCTGCAGGTACATCACTAAGTTAGGGAAGGTGAGTTCCTTCTCGACTTGACTGTATTTTCCCGACGAATTGAGAACGATGTTTTCGAGGATGCTAAGCGAGGCCTCTACCACGGTCGAATTCTCCGGGGTTCCCTGATTGTTCACGTAACTCGCTACTTTATTTATGAACGGAGTTTCGAGAATGTCCCAAGAGACTATTCCGTGCTCCATCAGCTCGACGAAAGACTGAAGAAAGTGAGCGAGAACCGCCGCTTTGCATTTTCCAGCTTCGACCTGTAAAAAAATCACGAGACAAAGATAATTTTGTATCTTTATCAGAGCGGGGGGTAAATTACCTGCGATATGATCAGTGCGAGTCCTTGTTTGTTGATGAATTCAAGAGCAAAGGTAACGTCGCGGCTCAGAATACTCAATTTCTGTAGGGCGACCAGTTTCTCCTCGTTACTGCCGCCGTTCAGTTTGGCCAGTATGTCGCTGGCTGTTTTCGAAGGCGAGAGCTCGAGCCTCAGTATACTGCCGTTCTTTATTTCGTTACGGTTCTTCTCCGTTATGTAGTTCTGGTTGTTGTTGTCGGAGAACTGCAACGCGTACGTGTCCGGGTCTGGGAGATCCCACGCGTTGCACAATTCCTTTGAATCAATGAAAAAAAAGGTCGTGTCTTTGTTGAGACAAAAGAAAATATCGAATCTTGTGGCTACTAAAGACGTCAGAGGTTATAAACGACAATTGTTGATATTTTTAATATTCCGTATGTCTGAATTTTCCCAAATTCTACGATTGTTATTCTAAGAATATGAAAATTTGAAATATTGTTCGTATTCACCTGAATAATTCCCGCGAGGGGTTGTTTTTGGTTGAATTCGATCAGTTGCGGCTGCTGGTCTGTCATTTTAATCGCAATTTTCACTATATTCGAGTCCTTCATGGCTGGCATTTTGATTGTTTTCGTGTACATGGATCAGCGGACGATATTATTAGAGATTATTCCTCCTCCGCGGTTTAATTATATATGTTATCGCTCTCGATTAAACACTAAACGGTAAAATTTAGACGAGGATAATAGCAGCGCGGAAGCTACACTCCCCGTTGTGATTGTGTACAACGGTCTGACGGATGACGCAGTTCTACGGAAGCCCGGTGGGGACATCTATGTACAGACATACACACTCAGTCCGTACCCGGGCTTATCCGACTGCCTGACCCAGTCGGTCAGTCGTCAAGGCACGTATTTTTTTTTTATCTGCAGAAATCCATCGATACGATGGGGCTGTTGAAATCTGCCGAAATCTGCCGACATCCGTCGATACGATGGGGCTGTTGAAATCTGCTGAAATCTGCCGAAATCCCTCGATACCATGTGGCTGTTGATATCTGCCGAAATCCCTCATTGTGCGGAAGCCGTGTTACAAGCAAAAGCAGTTGTGGTTTGCTGTACGCCCAGGGTGGACCAGACCAGGGCGCCAGAAAATGGTGGACGTCAGCGGGTTAATTTATAGTTAAATTATGTAGAAAATTGAAAATAAATTTATTGGGTCTACGGCCGCCAAACTGTGTCTGCAGCCTGTGCGTCTGTTCATAAATGTTCCCACCGTAAATTAGAATAATAGTTGGAAATGACGATTCATCTGCATTAAGGGGGTGCTCTACTCGATTTTTACCACGAAAATTATTTTCTCGAATATCTTCTGAACGGAGCTTCCAAACGGACTGTCCTTTGGGAATCCGATGATTCATGAGCGCCAGACGGCCCTTTTCTACTTTCTTACACTCTTCTGGTCACAAGTTCGCTGACTTTAGTTCGAAAAAAATTTAATCACGCGTCAAAAATACGCGAATTCGTGTCCAGAAACGGCCTGTCGTACTGGGACGGCCTTTTTCTACTTTCCTAAACTCTTCTGGTCACAAGTTCGCTGACTTTGGTTCGAAAAAAATTTAATCACGCGTCAAAAATACGCGAATTCGTGTCCAGAAACGGCCTGTCGTACTGGGACGGCCCTTTTCTACGTTCCTACACTCTTCTGGTCACAAGTTCGCTGACTTTGGTTCGAAAAAAATTTAATCACGCCTCAAAAATACGCGAATTCGTGTCCAGAAACGGCCTGTCGTACTGGGACGGCCTTTTTCTACTTTCCTACACTCTTCTGGTCACAAGTTCGCTGACTTTGGTTCGAAAAAAATTTAATCACGCCTCAAAAATACGCGAATTTGTGTCCAGAAACGGCCTGTCGTACTGGGATGGCCTTTTTCTACTTTCCTACACTCTTCTGGTCACAAGTTCGCTGACTTTGGTTCGAAAAAATTTAATCACGCCTCAAAAATACGCGAATTCGTGTCCAGAAACGGCCTGTCGTACTGGGACGGCCTTTTTCTACTTTCCTACACTCTTCTGGTCACAAGTTCGCTGACTTTGGTTCGAAAAAAATTTAATCACGCGTCAAAAATACGCGAATTCGTGTCCAGAAACGGCCTGTCGTACTGGGACGGCCTTTTTCTACTTTCCTACACTCTTCTGGTCACAAATTCGCTGACTTTGGTTCGAAAAAAATTTAATCACGCGTCAAAAATACGCGAATCCGTGTCCAGAAATGGCCTGTCGTACTGGGACGGCCTTTTCTACTTTCCTACACTCTTCTGGTCACAAGTTCGCTGACTTTGGTTCGAAAAAAATTTAATCACGCGTCAAAAATATGCGAATTCGTGTCCAGAAACGGCCTGTCGTACTCGGACGGCCTTTTTCTACCTTCCTACACCCTTCTGGTCACAAGTCCGCTGACTTTGGTTCGAAAAAAATTTAATCACGCGTCAAAAATACGCGAATTCGTGTCCAGAAACGGCCTGTCGTACTGGGACGGCCTTTTTCTACTTTCCTACACTCTTCTGGTCACAAGTTCGCTGACTTTGGTCCGGAAAAAATTTAATCACGCCTCAAAAATACGCGAATTCGTGTCCAGAAACGGTTTGTCGTACTCGGACGGCCTTTTTCTACTTTCCTACACTCTTCTGGTCACAAGTTCGCTGACTTTGGTTCGAAAAAAATTTAATCACGCGTCAAAAATACGCGAATTCGTGTCCAGAAACGGCCTGTTGTACTGGGACGGCCTTTTTCTACTTTCCTACACTCTTCTGGTCACAAGTTGGCTGACTTTGGTTCGAAAAAAATTCAATCACCTATCAAAAATACGCGATTTCGTGTCCAGAAACGGCCTGTCGTACTCGGACGGCCTTTTTCTACTTTCCTACACTCTTCTGGTCACAAGTTCGCTGACTTTGGTTCGAAAAAAATTTAATCACCCCTCAAAAATACGCGAATTCGTGTCCAGAAACGGCCTGTCGTACTGGGACGGCCCTTTTCTACTTTCTTACACTCTTCTGGTCACAAGTTCGCTGACTTTGGTTCGAAAAAAATTTAATCACGCGTCAAAAATACGCGAATTCGTGTCCAGAAACGGCCTGTCGTACTGGGACGGCCTTTTTCTACTTTCCTACACTCTTCTGGTCACAAGTTTGCTGACTTTGGTTCGACAAAAATTTAATCACGCGTCAAAAATACGCGAATTCGTGTCCAGAAACGGCCTGTCGTACTCGGACGGCCTTTTTCTACTTTCCTACACTCTTCTGGTCACAAGTTCGTTGACTTTGGTTCGAAAAAAAATTTAATCACACTCAAAAAATACGCGGGTCGTGTTCAGAAACGGCCTGTCGTACTGGGACGGCGCTTTTTCTACTCTACACTCTTCTGGTCACAAGTTCGCTGACTTTGGTTCGAAAAAATTTAATCACCCCTCAAAAATACGCGAATTCATTGACCGAGAGCGGCCTGTCATTGGGACGGCCCTTTTCTGCTTTCCTACACTCTTCTGGTCACAAGTTCGCTGACTTTGGTTCGAAAAAATTTAATCACGCCTCAAAATACGCGAATTCGTGTCCAGAAACGGCCTGTCGTACTGGGACGACGCTTTTTCTACTTTCCTACACTCTTCTGGTCACAAGTTCGCTGACTTTGGTTCGAAAAAAAAATTTAATCACCCCTCAAAATACGCGAATTCGTGTTATTCAGAAACGGCCTGTCGTACTGGGACGGCCTTTTCTACTTTCTACACTCTTCTGGTCACAAGTTCGCTGACTTTGGTTCGAAAAAAATTTAATCACGCGTCAAAAATACGCGAATTCGTGTCCAGAAACGGCCTGTCGTACTGGGACGGCCCTTTTCTACTTTCCTACACTCTTCTGGTCACAAGTTCGCTGACTTTGGTTCAAAAAAAATTTAATCACGCGTCAAAAATACGCGAATTCGTGTCCAGAAACGGCCTGTCGTACTCGGACGGCCTTTTTCTACTTTCTACACTCTTCTGGTCCGCAAGTTCGCTGACTTTGGTTGAAAAATTTAATCACCCCTCAAAAATACGCGAATTCGTGTCCAGAAACGGCCTGTCGTACTGGGACGGCCTTTTTCTACTTTCCTACACTCTTCTGGTCACAAGTTCGCTGACTTTGGTTCGAAAAAAATTTAATCACGCGTCAAAAATACGCGAATTCGTGTCCAGAAACGGCCTGTCGTACTGGGACGGCCCTTTTCTACTTTCCTACACTCTTCTGGTCACAAGTTCGCTGACTTGGGTTCCGAAATAGTATATTATGCGGCATGCGCGTAAAGTGACTGTTTACAAGCGAGGTTAGGTTTTTCGTACGAGCCGCTGTTTTGCCCGGCGAGCCGAAGGCGAGCCTCAGGCAAAGCCAGCGGCTCGTACGAAAAACCTAACCTCGCTCGAACAGTCACTTTACGCGCAAGCATCATACGATATTTTTTACGGCAGAGGTATGATAAGTCACTTTGACGCCAGTTAAGGTCCGCTTCGAACTCCGCGTCCACCATGACACATAATCCGTTTGTCGAGTCGACTGTTAGCTCGAGCAGCAGTACTGCGCAGGCGCAGTCCGACCTCGACTTGTAAAGTACTTTACAGGTCGAGGTCAACTACGTTATAAAGACTTTATGTGTCGAGGTGGAATACAGCCGTATAAAGCGCCACTTGACGGGCCGAAAACAGGCGTCATAAA
Source organism: Euura lappo (assembly GCA_018257835.1). Taxonomy (NCBI): domain Eukaryota; kingdom Metazoa; phylum Arthropoda; class Insecta; order Hymenoptera; family Tenthredinidae; genus Euura; species Euura lappo. The sequence continues at coordinate 264,475 of JAEUYN010000281.1, read as the reverse complement.
GTGACTTTATCATGCCTCTGCCGTAAAAAAATTTAATCACGCCTCAAAAATACGCGAATTCGTAGGACACAAACCACGTCTTTGTTTTTGCACAAAACCACGATGTTTTTGTATATTTGTGTTCGGCATTGCACGCGGCAATCCGCCAAGAAGCTGTTTTTTGCGATTGAGGCGCGTAGACTTAGCTATCAATGGAAATAGGTGACGCGCCCACCTCTCACGATGTATAACAAATCATTTTTTTTTCAATTTCGATTACTCTCATCAGTTTAATCGAATCTGGCGCTGATGAATCATCGGATTCCCAAAGGACAGTCCGTTTGGAAGCTCCGTTCAGAAGATATTCGAGAAAATAATTTTCGTGGTAAAAATTGAGTAGAGCACCCCCTTAAAAAATTAATAAAATCTACAGATCTTGCGTGTAACGAGGCATTGAAAATGTCCCCTGTTTTATCGTCTTTGTGCATTATGTTTCGACTATCTTTTGTTTTGTTGCCTTTGGATTTGCTACATTTGGATCAATTAAAAAAAAAAAAAAAATGGATGCTGGTACAAATTCCGAACGGTCAAAAACAGAACGGCCGATATCTCGATTGTTTTCCATACGAATCTAAAAGTCACGGAACATTAGAAGAACGATTTTTTTCTTATCAACGTTCCTAAAAAATCGAACGGCTGTATCAGCGAAAGGGTTATTTATTTGAACGTTCAGTCATTCTAAAAATTTGTTATGCGATAATCAATATTCCGGGAAAACGAAACATCGATTTTCAAAATAACGATATTCTGGCCGATCCTTTTTTTTTTTTAATGTATTTATTCAAATTGTGGGTAAGTAGTAGCTCTCCAGCTTGACAATATTAAGTGTATTGTGTTTGTGTCTGCTCTCACCGTGGTGTTATTAGAGTTTTTTAACAGGATATGTTCGTGTAATATTTGCGTGGGTAACATGGTTGTTTTTTCTTGCTTGTGTTAATTTTGCTTTGCGCTATTTCTTAATCTATCCTAATGTAACTTATTCTATCTTACAGCCTAGGGGTTTCCAGTAGAGGGTTTTGTCTGTTATACGTTTTGTATATTTCTCTGCTCGCTGTGGTTAGGTATGAATCTGCAGTGTTGTCCAGATTTGTTAGTAGTTTTTTGTGGAGTTTTTTCAGTCTTTCTGTGTAGTTTTGTTCGTCAGTCATTGTGTACAGTCCAGCTGTTTCGAATGAGCGTGGTAAGTTCGCAGCGCGCTTGAGGCAGATTTTGTATGCTGTCTCTAATCTTTTGACTGATGTCTTGCTGACAAGGGGGAGTAAGGCTGTGATACCGTAATCTAAAATTGGTAGTAGGCAGGAGCGTATTATTTTGTATTTTGTTGTTATGTTTGTTTCAGCCTGGTGCCCTATTATGGGATTTAGGAGCCAGCAGGTTGCGTTGAATTTGTCGAGTGTGTTTGTTATATGTCGTGTTAGTTTGAATAATTTATTAAAGGTGACTCCAAGGTATTTTATATTGTCTTTGATGATGATACTAGTGTTGTCTATGAAAAGATGTCTGTCGAACTTTATTTTATGTGTAAAAGTGGTTGCCTGTGTTTTTGAGGCATTAGGTTTCAACCCCCAAATCTTGTAGTAGTCGATTATGTCATCTGCGGCCATTGCCGCACAATGGCTAGCGATGTCGGGTGAGGTGGATGAGCAAAGGATGGCCAGGTCATCCGCGTATTGGGAGGTCATGCTTGTGCGGGAGTTAAATTGAGGTACGTCATGCATGTAGATATTAAACAAAACTGGCCCGAGGACCGATCCTTGTGGTACTCCGTGGGTTACGGGGGTTGGGTCGCTGTAGGAGTTGTTATATTTTCCGATTACGGTTCGATCTGATAAATAACTTTCTAGTAGTTTTATAAGGCCGATTTCCGTATCTAGGATGTCCAGTTTGTATAGTAGTGCTTTGTGGTTTATGCAGTCAAAGGCTTTGGTTAGGTCCGTAACTATCATGCAGGTAGATTTTTTTTCGTCGAATTGGGATTCAATGAAGTGGGAGGTACGTAGTAATTGTGTATGAGTACCCTTCTGTTTGGTAAAGCCGTGTTGTGAGTGTGGTATTTTTTTCTGTGTCGATTGTAGTCTAGTGAGGATGATTTTTTCCATAGCTTTTCCCATCAGGTCTAATAGGGTTATTGGTCTGTAGGATGCAGGGTCGTTGATAGGTTTACCTGGCTTGTGTATAAACACACAGGTTCCAGTTTTCCAGGTTGCAGGGTAGTAGTTAAGAGAGAGACACGCATTGATGATGTTGGTGAGTTGGATCAGGGCGGTTTTGTGGATGTTTTTTAACGGCTGTGCTGTTATTGTGTCGGGTCCTGGGGCTTTGTTGTTTTTAAAGGAAGACAGGGTGCGGTGCACTTCGCGGGGATTTGTTGATGGCAGTGGTAGGTTCGGCACTGTCTTGCAGGTCATCTGGAGATGTGGCTCGACTGGGGACTGATCGACTAGTGAAGTTCTGGTAAGTAGGGTTGCGACCTCTTTCGGAGTGTCACAGCCAGATAGTATGGGCTGTTGTGATCCTGGTTTTTTTAGAGCTTTTTGGATCGACCATAGTTTCTTTGAGTGGTTATCTCGGTTGTCCAGTAGTTTGCACCAGGTGGTAGAGTTGTGGCAGGCGATTGCAGCTTTTAATGATGTTTTTGCGTTCGAGTAGTCAAACTGCACATGGGGATCTCTTGACGTGTAGGCCCGTTTTCTGCAGGTGTATCTGTGTCTTATCATGCGCCTGATCTCTGGCGGGAGCGTTCTCTTAGCCTTATCCTCCGTGAGCGGGGCGACCTTGTCCAGTGCGGAAATTATGGTGTCGGTTAACTTTTTAATGGAATTTTCAATTTCTGTTTCCGTTGTGTTTGGGGTTGGTTGCATTTGTGTCAATTGTGTGAAGGATTCCCAGTCAGCGTTTTTCAGGTATCTTCGTTTAGGAGTTGTGCTTCTTGGTTTCAGCTGAATTGTTAGGTTGATAGGGGCGTGGTCGCTGATCGGTGACAGTGCCGTCATGTCCATGTGAGTGTTAGCGATGTTTGTCAGAGCGAAGTCCAGTAAAGTTGTGCCTCTGTTGAATTGTCTGCTTTGGTTGATGTTTCCTGGTTTTATAATCTGGTGGCTTTGGCTGACCGCGTTGTGTATGGTGGTGCCCCTCCTGTCCGTTGTATTGGAACCGAGTGATTCGTGGTGCGCATTCCAGTCGCCGATAAGTATTGCGTTAGGTATGCTGAGGAGTTCTTCGATGTCTTGGAGTATTTGTCTGTGATGGTGGTTGGCGCAATAAATGCCTGCAATGGTTATTGCTGGAGCGTCTTTTAGGAATAGTTTGATGACACATCCTTCGAGCGAGTTGAGTGGTCTGAGTTGTACGAAGTCGAGGCTTCTGTGTATGTACATGAAGGTGCCGAGTCGCCGATGTTTCACATCGTGTATTTTGATATAGTCTATAAGATTGTGTTTGTGTGGTCTAGTCGTATTAACTTCGTTGACTACTATTATTTTTGGTCTTTTGCTTTCGACAATGTTTTTGAACTCTGTCATCTTGTTCCTAATACCGTTGATGTTGATTTGGAGGATCGTAAGGTTATCCATTGTTGTTTAGTAGCTGTAACATTACCTCCATCGCTCGTTTTACGGTTGTTGTTGGGTTTGTTATTTCTTCGAGGGTCTCGAATGCGACTAGTAGGTTTATATTGTTGCTTAGATTTCTCAGTACTTCGACTACTTTGATGAGTAGTTTCGATCTATCTATTTTAGTTTTTTCGTCTGAGGAGGTCCTCGCTCCTGCGAATAGGGAGTTTACTGCTTCGGTGTTTGGTTTTTTGGGTACCGCGCGCTGTGTGGCATTTGCGTATGTGCGTTGTTCTGGTCGCTTTAACGTAGGTGTAGTGACCCGTGTATCAGGTTCTGGGTTTAGCTCGTGGTTGGTGTCCAGCGATGTAGGTTCTTCGTCTGGTGCAGACTGCGTTCCCTCCTGTCTTGCTGGCCGTTCGTTTACGTTTTGATTTTGATTCGTATTTTGGGGAGGTTGTGTGTGGTTTTCTTTGGTGTTTCTTTTTTGCGGTGGCTGCTGTTTAATTTTTAGGAATTTCGGGCACTGTGCACGTTGCGCTGCTGAGTGGTCCGGCGATTGGCAGTTGGCACAATGCGAGTGCTCAATTGTCTGAGGTCTATTACAGAAGGCCATTGTGTGACCGTAGTCTAGGCAGTTTTTACATTGCATGACCACTGGGGATGATGGCTTGTATTTCTCTATTTTCACTTTTTGGTACAGTACCGTGTTTATTTTATAGATCTCACGCATGTCCGTGTCCTGGGGTAGGACAATTAGAGCTGTGTAGCCTGAAAGAAAGAATCGAACTTCCGTGACTTGTATGTTATATCTGTCCTTGATATCAGTGATTACTTCTTTTTGCAGTGCATCGTCGTTTTCGAGTTGCTCTTTTGGGTAGGTGTTGACTCTTACACCCGTATATAGGCCTTTTATGATCGCTTGTTTACGTTTTGGGTTACCAGATAGTGTTGCGTATGGTACCCCGCGTTCTTTGAGGTCTTCAATTAGCGCATGGTGTGTTGCTTTGTTATTCGATTTTATCAGGACGGAGTCTTTACCATTAGTTTTTAGGGTTGCGTCGTTGGATTCACAGATTCGTGCGAGGCCCTTGATGTTCTCTAGTTTGCACCAGTAAGTGTTTTTAATAATGATTGGTGGTCCTTTACCTTGGAGTTCCGGTCTGTTGTAGACTGGCGGCGTTCTAGCTGCAGTTGTCGGTGTGGATAAGGATGGGGGTAGGCCTTGTTTTGGTTTCGACGTGGCATTATCTTCGGTCTTTGTAGCTTTGGAATCGTGTTTGGGTTTTTGAGTTTGCACGTGACCGTCTGCGTGGTCTGTGCTACGTCGTTTTGATGACGAGGGTGCATGTTGCCATGCTGTTTCAGTGGTGTCCATGCTTTGGATTGGTTGGTGATTTACAGCCGTTTTTTTATCCAGTTTGTCATTCAGTAGGTTTAGTTTGGCCGTGGTTACTTGGAACCGGCACCCTTCTATTTCTGTTAGGTTGATTTCTGATACTGGAATTATTATTACGTTGTCTGTAGCGCACTTAGGGCATTTGGTTGGGTTTGTGACTACAACCAGATTGTTGTCTAGATTGTATTGTTTTTGGGTTATTTCATTCGTTATGAATGTTTGTTGAATTTCCTCTCTACAGCTGAGACAGTTCGCCTTGACGAAGCTGCTCATCTTAGAGCTGGCAGCGCCAGGTATTATTGTGTTCTTGCGTACGTTTATCCGGGTCACTGTAGTAAACACTGCTAATACGTCCACTCACTACGGCTGCTTGAATCAGACTCCAATATCTATTGTACCGCCAATGACTTGATAGTTCCAACTCTGGCCGATCCTTATTATGACCCATTTCACATTTTGAATCGTTGTTAATTTCACTTTTCGACATTTCGTCCGTTCTATTTTTTGGTCTTTTGGAATTTCGACCGCGGGCACTCTTGTGACTCAAGTTAGTGTGAATTCGATTTAAAACAATTCGCTCTCTGTTTCCGAATTTTATCTGATCTGTAGAAGAGGAATTTATTATTTGCTATACATATATTTGGATAATGCTGTACAAAATCGCGAATTTCACGTATACGTTTCCAATATTTTCTCAATCGTTTCGCAATCGTCGAACCTCAGAATTCATGGCTATCTGGATCCACTAAAACCGATGGTGCTCAACCAGCGTAACGCTTTCGTGTGACAACTTTTTGTGATATTTGATATCTGGACCCCTATACTGAACCAGTGGTGCACTATTACCCCGAAAACGGAAGCATTTTCCATGCTAATAAAAATATTTTCAATTTTCGTCAGTTTCGAGATTACATACCGTGACTTTTCGTGGAAGGCGTACACTTCGGGGGTGCCACCTGAAACTCGCTCGGCAAAAGTCCCTAGCCCTAAGTTGGCATCCCTAGCGTTCGGTGTTCGACGTGGTTCGACCATACCCTGTTCAAGCTAACTTGATTCGGTGCGAACTCGAGAATAGCGCGCGTGAAATTTGAAGGTTAAACGCATTTTGTTAACGGAAGCGGAACGGAAGAACAAGAACGAATTCTGCGAATATTAACCAACAATGTAATTTTGATATTAGGCGCTCTATTCAAGAAAATTAGTGAATCGTCTTAATAAATGGAGTGGCGGGAAAATTGGATCAGGTAAGAAAGTTGATTTAGTCAATTGATCAACAAATTTTATTAAGTAATGTCAGGTTCGACTAGTAATCAATTTATTATGAATCAAGCAATTTTCCAGATGTTTGTATCGTCGAGGCTCATCGAGGGACTTGACTCCGGAAGCCTGTTTCGCTGCGACTTGATTGTATCGTCCAGGCTTATTGAGGAACGTGACTCCGGAGACCTGTTTCCCTGTGGCTGATATTTGTATCGTCGAGGCTTATTGAGGAACTTGACTCCGGAGACCTGTTTCGCTGCGGCTGATTGTATCGTCGAGGCTTATTGAGGAACTTGACTCCGGAGACCTGTTTCGCTGCGGCTGATTGTATCGTTGAGGCTTATTGAGGAACTTGACTCCGGGAGCCTGTTTCGCTGCGGCTGATTGTATCGTCCAGGCTTATTGAGGAACGTGACTCCGGAGACCTGTTTCCCTGTGGCTGATATTTGTATCGTCGAGGCTTATTGAGGAACTTGACTCCGGAGACCTGTTTCGCTGCGGCTGATTGTATCGTCGAGGCTTATTGAGGAACTTGACTCCGGAGACCTGTTTCGCTGCGGCTGATTGTATCGTTGAGGCTTATTGAGGAACTTGACTCCGGAAGCCTGTTTCGCTGCGGCTGATTGTATCGTCCAGGCTCATCGAGGGATTTGACTCCGGAGACCTGCTTCGCTGCGGCTGATTGTATCGTCGAGGCTTATCGAGGGCCTTGGATTCAAAAACTTGCTTCGGCTTGATTGTATCGTCGAGGCTTATTGAGGAACTTGACTACGGAAGCCTGGTCCGCTGCGCCTTGATTGTATCGTCGAGGCTTATTGAGGAACTTGACTCCGGAGACCTGCTTCGCTGCGGCTGATTGTATCGTCGAGGCTCATCGAGGGACTGGACTCCGGAAGCCTGCTCCGCTGCGGCTTGATTGTATCGTCGAGGCTCTTCAAAGAACTTGACTCCGGAGACCTGCTTCGCCGCGGCTCATTGTATCGTCGAGGCTCTTGGAAGAACTTGACTCCGGAAGCCTGCTTCGCCGCGGCTGATTGTATCGTCGAGGCTTATTGAGGAACTTGACTCCAGAAACCTGCTTCGCTGCGGCTTGATTGTATCGTCGAGCACGTTGAGGCATCAAATATTAACACGATTTACTAATTTTCTTGAATAGAGCACTTAATAAAAAAAAACTACATTGTTGGTTAATATTCGCAGAATAATTCCTGCACGAGCAGAATTCGTTGTTCTTGTTTTTCCGTTCCGCTCCGTTTGACAAAATGCGTTTAACCTTTAAATTTTACGCGCGCTATTCTCGAGTTCGAACCGAATCAAGTTAGCTTGAACAGGGTATGGTCGAACCACGTCGAACACCGAACGCTAGGGATGCCAACTTAGGGCTAGGGACTTTTGCCGAGCGAGTTTCAGGTGGCACCCCCGAAGTGTACGCCTTCCACGAAATGTCACGGTATAAGGTAGATGTCCCCACCGGGCTTCCGTACAGTTCACCAACTGCCCGCGGCAAGGATCTATTGGCCCGCGGGGATCGGTCCCGAGCACTTTTGCAAATGGCGCTGCCCAGTGGGGAGCGCTCAATAGCGGCAGTCCACTATCCAGTTAAGGTGAAATGAAAGTCACGTGACCTCGATATGATTTACACTTGGAATTTTCAAACGCTATTTTCTCAGCCAAAACACATTCGATTGATGTAAAATTGATATCAGTGACGTAGAAAAACTCAACGAAGGGCCTGCCAATCGTGGATTTTCGAAAATCGAGACGTAATAACAGTTTTTTAACAATATTGTTTTGTAATCCAAGGAAGTGCTGTCTCTCTCCACGAGGGGCAGCACCTCCTTGGGTTACAGAACAATATTGTTACACAAAATTCTGATTATGTCTTTCGATATTCGAAAATCCACGATTGGCAGGCCCTTCGTTAAGTTTTTCTACGTCACTGATATCAATTTCACATCAATCGAATGTGTTTTGGCTGAGAAAATAGCGTTTGAAAATTCCAAGTGTAAATCATATCGAGGTCACGTGATTTTCATTTCCCCTTAAATGGAAAATTGAAAACGTAATGATACTCGAATGCTGATTTTGAAGATTTATGTTCAATCAGTTTGCGCACCGAGGAGATACATACTAATCGTAGCGCAACGAAATTGAACATAAATCACAATCAAGGTCGTTCGCAATCAAATTTTCTCTGATATCATTCACTATCACAAAAGTTTCAATATCGTTGGACCAATTTCAATTTTAAATACAAGAATAATTTCAGTACATCCCGATTTTAGCGGCATAGTATGTCGTTAAATACCGATTTTAGCGACAGAGTACGTCTGTACGATTTGGCTGGACCGGGCTTCCGTACCATTGACCACCACTGAACTCTATACATATACTAACTGGAGGGCGCATCCAGATCCGTAAAGCATAGCAGGCTATGGGTCCACCTAGGAAGCTGCCATCTTGAGTTGGATTTTCGGAGAGCCAATCAGAGGCGAGCATTAGCAGACGGATAATTTTGAATTTACCTCACACTTAACCTCAAAACTTTGGATAATATAATATTTGCTATTTGGACGGAGTAAATAGGGACGAGGCCATCAAGGATATAATAGAAGAAGAAAGATGGAGTAAATCATAGTGAAATAAATGTCAATTAAAATGACTACTTATTTATTTCTATCGGATTACGCAACCTCTGATTGGTCGCCTTAAAATCCAACTCAAGATGGCAGCCTTCAATTTGTCCCACGTCAATCGTCCGATGCGCCTTGGGGCCATTCAACAAATACGTTCGCTTTGGGTCCGTTCGTGTGACGTTACAAGTCATGGGGGGGGTGTCGACAAAATGTGACGTTCGGTTTTTGCATAAAGAGTTCGTGTTTTGGCACAAGAATTCCGTAAATTATGAAAAAATGTTGAGCGATAAAACCTTCCATTTACTCAACGAATGAAAAAAAGAGCGAACCCGCACTATATTCGGAATCTTTCTGTATAAAATACGCAATGATATTCAGATGTTGTATTTATATCACTCCGTGCGTGAAGTGCGACTTTACGCACGCGAGCGTGCGTATAATCGGACTTCACCCACGTTTGTGATATAAAATTTGGTTCGATACATGTGCAAAAGTCGTTTTTCCACTCGTGAGATTGTCACCCTCGCTTTGCTCGGGCGACAAACCTCCCACTCGTGCGAAAACAGACCTTTTGCACTAGTATCGTAATATACTATTTTGATACCTCAAACATGTTTCATTATGGACAATCTTGGAAATAGTTTGAATTAGATGGACGAATAGACAAAAAAAGGGCTGGGGGGGGGTCGAGATTTGTGACGTATTATTTTGGGGGGGTCTACTGAAACGAACCATTGTTACATGGGGGGGGGGTCTGAAATTGTCCAAAAAAGCGAACGTATTTGTTGAATGGCCCCCTTCCAGTTATAGAGTTCAGTGTTGACCACTGAGTAGTAGAGGCGTATTCGCGTTGGGATCAAAGTGATTTTCATCATAATGATGTGCCAATCAGATGTCGAATAGCACCGCTCTGAAGTTAGGCGCTATGATCTGATTGGCTGGATTGGTTCATCATTATGATAAAAATCACTTCTAGACCCAACGCGAATGCGCCTCTAGACTGACGTTTGCATCTCGACTGCAGCGCTATCTGATAATGCAAAAGATCGAGAGGGGAATTATCGATCTTATCTACGTCTGATACAGGGAATCCCGATTATTTTTCGTTCTCTTTATTTCATACCAAAGATTCAAACTCAACTTCGATCATATTGTAAAAAAATTGATTTTCAATTCTGAGATAGAATTCTTTGGAGATTATCAAAACAGACAAACGTTTAATTTTTTTCTGTTTTCATGCTTTTTAGACTTCTTCTTTTTTTTTTGTGTACTATCTGATATTGTTATCAAGTTTTTTAGATGATGATGATGCACTTTTTTCAGAAACAGAGATTTGTAGATTGAACCGATTAGATAAAGTGAAAAGAGGAAAGATAAAGGATTGTAAACAAACCGATACATATTCATGTATTATTATCTGAAGAAATTGTCTATACAGAGATATGTTATCTCCGATGAATGGGTATCAACGAAAATCACAGTAATCGAGAGTCTTCATCGTTTTTTTTTTTTTTTAATTCGATTTTTATACACCCGCATAAAATAATACTGTCCTACTTTTCGTTATCAGCTGATGACAAATTACTATTACAAGTCTAATAAGCAATTTTCTATGCTTGTGCAGATCGTGAATTTGTTATACTGTCTTCTATTCGGTTTTAGTTCAATTGAAAGAGGAAAATCAAGAATATTATGTTCTAAGACTTTTTTTTTTAATCCGTTAAAATATGAAATTAGAAAGAACAAACGTATAAGATATTTTTTTAGTAATATATTTGGTTCATTTCAGAGATAACAATTATACAACTATATTTTCATTAGTCAGTGTTTACGTGCTAGCTTTGTTTGATACAACCACGTTTTGCCAGCAGTTTACAAAAAATAGATACCTCCATGCGGTGGGGAAAAAGAAATAGCGGTTTTATCTCTTTCTAATTATATTGTAGCAAACGCGTCATTTGATTATATGTATCATTGCAATCTTATACCTATGTTATACACTACACAGTATTATATACAGAGATTGAGCAGTGATTAATTGAGAAACAAATCAAGAACAATTCTTGTACCTTCTTGAAACTTAGAATATCACTTCGAATCGTAAAAAATTGTCAATTTCAAATTTATTAGAGTTTAAGAATCAAAACTAGAATAGATTCAGCTTTTTTTCATCACAAAATCAAAGATGATTTAAGTAAGCTGCTGAAGTTCTGAATATACTGGTTCATAGCTAAGATCTACCTATTCACAAATAATGAAAATCAATTAAAGAAAGATGAACGACCAATAAATGACTGGATAAATTTTGATTAAGTAGCTCGGAGTCAAAAGACTCAAATAAGAGAATAATTATCCTACAGAATAAACGAGACTATCAGAATACTTTAAGTAATTTCTTCAATAGCTGATATTTACTAAGTCCTGTGACCTGTGACTGAAAATGTTTCATACATGAGTTAAATAGAATTTCGTTGGTATTTTTATGACTCTTTCCTCGAACATGAATCCATTTTCACCATATTTTGCATCGTCATTAGCTCGATTGTTGCTAATTTTTCAATATTAATAACCAGAATTTTTAATTCTGTTAAAAATAAATGTAATTGACGAAATATTTCTTAATTAGAATACGATCTACGCGTGTGGCACATACGTCTGTCCTCACTATTCATCATAGCGTCACAAAATTTCAAAAAATCAGTAACCGATTCGAATTCAAGAAAGACCGACTGCATTTTTTGCCAATTTTTGAAGAATAATTTGATGATAGACTCCGTCTCATCAAATCTTCCAGTCCCAAGGTATGCACAAAACTCCGTCGCTCATAACGGAGTAATAATGCGTCACCCAGAGTCTGATCTTAGAAAGCGTCGGCACCAATTCATCCTTGTGTTCTAAGAGTCGCTCGCAGCATTGAATCATCAGATCCGGAGTGATGCTGTCGTCTTTATCGAGCCCCGCCAGATCAAGCTCGACCTCCACTTTCTTATGCAGCTCTCGTTCTATGTGCTTCACTCTGAAAATTCAAGTTTTTGTCCGTTATTCGTACAATTCAAAGTCCCGAGGCTCCAAAACCTCCAGTTTTAATCACCTGTTGTAATGATTCAGTCTCTGATTAGCAGCGACTAAGTTTTCCGTTATGAAACTGATCAGTAAAAAACTTGGGCACGAGGACGGGACTATGAACTGACCGGTGGGCGACAGCATCAGGGGTCCAGCCTCCCTGTTGAGAAAATCAATGTTCAGTAATTAATACGCAGGTTTTATATGCGGGTATGAATGAATGAATTTGAGCAAAATTATTTAAGAAAAGCCGGGCCTGTCACCCACCCCCTTCGATTTGGCTGATTTTTTGTGAGCATGTTACCTACCTGGAGAGTAGTCAAAAGCCAAAATATTATGTCCCGAAAAAAATTATTGGCCGAGTTACAGCTGTTTTTCACATTTTTGACTCGAATTTGGGTATTTTCGATTATGCAAAGGTTTTTTGTACTACGTGGCTGAAAATCGGTTTCTTCATGTAAAATTGACCCAGGAACACGAATCTGGCCACAGATTTGACCTACGAAAAAAACCTACAGTAATATTAGCCAAAAACACCCAAAATTGACCAAAAAAGTCCCAAATCTTGGGGAAACGGTAAAAAAAAAATGTTTTCGACTTTCTGAGGCAGCAATCTTGTAGGAAAAGAGCTAACGAATCCAATAACCAAATTCCCAGATTTCTAGGACGAACCGTTCAAGAGATACGCGTTGTCAAAGTTGGAGAATCTTGATTTTTCTGCAAATAATGGACCTTTTTAAGGGTTCTTATTATTTTATTTCATGAAAAAGTAAATTTAATTATTTCGACCAGAATCTAGCGAATCTCATTTGATGAAAATAACCTATTGATACTCGATTTAGATAGTCGTGGTGAATGCCGCAAAATAGGCCTTTAGGTCGGACATTTGTCCAACGAGGTCAAAAAAGTCCATTATTGCCAGAAAAACAAGATTCTCCAACTTTGACAACGCGTATCTCTTGAACGGTTCGTCCTAGAAATCTGGGAATTTGGTTATTGGATTCGTTAGCTCTTTTCCTACAAGATTGCTGCCTCAGAAAGTCGAAAACATTTTTTTTTTACCGTTTCCCCAAGATTTGGGACTTTTTTGGTCAATTTTGGGTGTTTTTGGCTAATATTACTGTAGGTTTTTTTCGTAGGTCAAATCTGTGGCCAGATTCGTGTTCCTGGGTCAATTTTACATAAAGAAACCGATTTTCAGCCACGTAGTACAAAAAACCTTTGCATAATCGAAAATACCCAAATTCGAGTCAAAAATGTGAAAAACAACTGTAACTCGGCCAATAATTTTTTTCGGGACATAATATTTTGGCTTTTGACTACTCTCCAGGTAGGTAACATGTTCACCAAAAATCAGCCAAATCGAAGGGGGTGGGTGACAGGCCCGGCTTTTCTTAAATAATTTTGCTCTTTACGTTTCCACAACGATCTCATAGGCGCTGAGGTCCTCGGGCCACTCGGCAGGATATTTTCTCCGGCTTCTATAATCGCTGATGGTCGTTGTCAGCTGGCGTAGCTGCTGCTCGTACTGATCCACCATGACCTTAGGCATGAACTTCCTGCACATAAAATGCACCCTGAGCCTACCGTCACTCGCGTTAGCTACATTACTTTACGCACCGTCTTCCTACTTTGATGTTTAGGAGGACCTGGGAGACGGATTTCTCAAAGGCAGGAAGCCTCTGAAGAACCACATCCTGTTTTTGGACGTTTTTCACCAGCTGAAAGACGGAGTGTCGTCAAAATCGCGAGAAAATCTCGGATAAAATGAAGACGAAGCTGATTCTTACGTCCAGCCAGTTGTGTCTGACTTCCCCAGAGTTCAGCATCACGTTCCCCTCGAGGTTGATGCCTGTGTCGTTGGCGAAGACCAGAGTTCGACCTCTCAGGACTCGCATGGGTTCCGGATGGTGCCTGGAGAGGGCTAAGAAGGCTAACAGACAACCGCGGTAGTGCGCGATGTTCCATCCGCAGTCCCACACGATCTTTTTCAACCCCAAATCGGAGCATAATTCTTTCTCTAGTTTGGAGACCTCTTCGCGAATTGGGCGGCACGCTTCTAGCTTCACCAGGGCCTCGTTTGCATGCTTTTCTAAATAAGCTCTGAAAAAAATACAGGCTTAGACGAATTTCGGGCTTTGATCGTCGTGGAGTGGAAATCAGTTGGAAATATTTATTATGAAGTTCGATGTATTCTCAGTCTACGATTTGAAAATCGTTGATTAAGGGTCTGTAGGCACATGAAAAGTACAAAAATGATAAGTATTGAACAATTGTAGAAAAATAATCGCAAATTTCGTGATGAAAATCGTCTTATCGCGTCTCCTGGTGATACATACACTTACTTAAACGTGTCAGGTACGAGATTGATCCTCCTCCTCATAACGATGGAGGCATAAACGGGATCGTCTTCTAATTCAGAGAAGTCGATTCTGCTGTCGTTGCTCTTGTATCTCTGCCAAAACTGTGACTTGAATTTTGAGCTCTGCGGTTTCTCCTCTTCTATCTTGTCCACGAAGGTAGTGGAAAGATTGCACGTCTTCAGTATGGAGAGAATAGTCTCCCTCACATTTTTATCGGCCAGTTGAATCTTGACCAAAGTAAACTTCCCGGCTTTCACTTCCTTCTCGTCTTTTGGCCTCAGATAAAAAGGCAAAGTCGTCGGTCTTATCGGCCTACGCTGCTGCAACGTTTCTATCAACGAGCTCAACTGCTTTAATGAATTCTCGTTCACTGTCTGAAGGGATCAAACGCTATCGATCAATCTGTGACCCAGTTTCTTCGCTTAATAATAATTATATATCAGTCGCGACCAGAAGATAACAAAGAAGAATTTTATTGCCGACTTTGAAAATGGGAATAATTGATTGAAAATAATTCTTACTCTCTGCGTCGGATATTGACCGAATAAATCCGGGTGCACGGAGAAGTAAAAGGGCCTTAGGGCCGTGGAGACTTCGCCTGTGCTCAGAGCCCTGACAGCCTCTTGTCTGCATAGACTGTAAGACGAGAGAAAAAACAATGACAAATGGTTGTGGAATTTATTTATCAAGGGTTATCTTAGGTGAAGATGTATTCGATTTGCTAGACTTGCCATTTCTTCAGTGTGCAATACATTTTGTGGCGTTATTTCTATCACTTCTTCTTAAACTTCGAGTAGTATCATCTTGTGCGATAATGACTGAGGAGTATTTATGACATTTTTTTATGTATAAGGTGTAGTAGATATAGATATATGTAGAGTATCCATAGTATTTGTGAATGAACACGCGCAACACAGCTGACTGATCGATCACGAACTGAGATATTGTTGAGATTGACGAAAGACAAGAGAATACAGAAAACAAAGATGGCGGTGTGACTTCAGATTCGAATCGGAAAAACCTTTTTATCAATTTACGGACGCATTAAACTTCCAAAATTAAAAATATAGGATATTTTCAATCATGCAAGTTCTTAAAAAGTCATCTGAATCAAAATTTGATCGAAATTGGATCTCGGCGTGGAGAATTTGAAGCCTAAAGTCCTGAGGTGGGGCAATACTCTCGCGTATGACGTCATGACACATGACATTGAATGGAACCACCGAGCTGCGAAGATGTTTTCTCAATTTTGGAACCTTTGACTCTTGTGAAACTGAAATTATCGATAGTTTCGAATCGTGCCGGCTTTTAGAAAGTCTGAAAAATCAAAATTAGATTCAAAATCGATTCCACGATGGAGAATTCGAAGCCCAAACTCCTGAGGTGGGGTTGTGTGACGTCACGACGCCATTTTGTTTAATCAAGAGATCCATTGAATCGAATATAAACGCTCGCTACGCCACTGTGCGTCGAGTGGGAGGTGAAACTCTTGTGAAACTGAAATTATTGATATTTTCGAATCATGCAGGCTTTTAGAAAGTCTGAAAATTCACAATTAGATTCAAAATCGATCCCACGATGGAGAATTCGAAGCCCAAAGTCCTGAGGTGGGGGTGTATGACGTCACGATGCGATTGTGTTTAATCAAGAGATCCATTGAAACGAACATAAACGCTCGCTACGCCACTGTGCGTCGAGTGGGAGGTGAAACTCTTGTGAAACTGAAATTATTGATATTTTCGAATCATGCTGGCATTTAGAAAGTCTGAAAAATCAAAATTAGATTCAAAATCGATCCCACGATGGAGAATTCGAAGCCCAAAGTCCTGAGGTGGGGGTGTATGACGTCACGATGCGATTTTGTTTAATCAAGAGATCCATTGAAACGACCATAAACGCTCGCTACGCCAGTGTGCGTCGAGTGGGAGGTGAAAATGTGAATGTACATGATACATCTGCGATAAAAATTAAAGCCAGCTGACATACATGTGTGTACATATGTAAACACGGTCTGGTATGTTATTTCCACACAGCCTTTGTAGGTCCTCCGATTCCCTGTAATCAGCATTCGACGCGAAACGCGGAAAGAACAAAATACAAGCTACCACGATCAGATCCAGTTCTGACGTGACGTTAGATTAGAGAGGTCGTTTTATCGCGTCTAACACTGAAATTCTCTTTGTTCAATTACGGTTGATACACCCTTTCACTTCTCTAGCCACTTGACTAGCTGTATCAGCGACGCTCGCGTCTATGCATATATCCGAGTCAACGAAATCGCTCGAAAAACTGTCATGTGTGGAACCGTGAAAAATCGAAAGGTTGTCTGCTAGTTGAAGCTGTCAGATTCTGACGTGGCTTTCTATCAATCTGAAGATTTCACGTGGATTAAACTCCCAAAGAACAAAGATTGACGATAAGAACAATCGAATCAATTGCGAGAGTAGTGAATGTGGTGAATCATTAACTTCGAGTTCGAAGAATCCTGAAAACTGACAAACGATCCTCGGAGCAACTGGTGACTGGAGAGCAACAATCGCATTATGTAAGTTTCAGCAGGCACTAAAATGAACAAAAACTTCGCGATCTTTGGCGAAAATATCGAAAATTCGAGTTTCTATTTTCTCCATCATGAAAAAATTCCCTTATTCTTAGATTATTTATATTTATTATCGCGTTTCCCAATTTCGTTGTCTGTTGTCTGATTAATTATATTATAATCTTGGCAGACTGAGAGACGGAAAAAAAAACGACAGGATGGCATATTCGATCAACAGGCGTCCCCTGCTGGCCGGCGTGAGCGACAGCGAGTTTGAAGATGATTTAACGGAGGTTGACGATCCTAGTATAATAATAAGGGATGAAAAACCGCTCTTCAAGCCACACGAGCCGTCTGACAAGTAAGAAGAAACGAAAAATCAAAGTTATACCAGAAATCGTTGAATATCGTTAAAATTCTAATTTTACAGATACAGAATGGCGTATCTAATCTTCTACTTCCTCGGAATGAACACCATGTTTCCCTGGAGTTTTTTCGTCACTGCCGATGACGTGAGTATCGCCGTTAATCAATATCGATTTTTATTCGTCTGTTTTTCGATTGCTAGCACCGCCTAATCCGCGTTTATCTACTCTGTTCACGAGGCATGGAGATAAGCCTATTACTGTAATGTTTACAATTGGCTGGGAAGAGACGAGAGACGGTGTTTCAATTAGTGTCCGATAAAACTATCTAATGTATTGAATTCCTTTATTTTGCAGTATTGGATGTTCAAGTTCCGCGATATCCACATCAACAATACAGGAAGACACAATTATACTCATACAGAAAATTTAGAAAAACGTAACGATCTGCAAGCCAGTTTTACGTCCTACCTCAGCGTCAGCAGCGCTCTTCCTAACACCCTGTTTCTCGTCGTCAACACTTTTCTAAGCAAAAAGTAAACATTGAACTGTTTATTCGTATCCAGGATTCTATTCAGGGTGTCTAGCTGTCAGGAAAATCTGGAATTGTCAGGGAATTCGGGGTCATATTCTGGAATTTGTCAATTTTTCAGCCCACTTGAATTTCTCGCTTCGCGAAAACGCAATAATTAATTAACATTTGGTAATCGACTTTTTGAAATGAGCGATTTTATTTATTAACGAAAAATTTGGTTGCTTAACTCATAAAGAATTCACGTTCAAAAATTGTGTTGCTCAATTAAATTGGGGTGAAAAATTCTTACAAAAATTGAAATTCCCAACTGAAAAACCGGAAAACGTCGGGGAATTCGATATGCCATTGATACTAGACACCTTGTCTATTATCAGAGAAGCTAATCGGTGCAATAATACCAATGACCAATTATTTTTGTCCACAGAATATCCTTGAGAACGCGAATGGTCAGCTCGCAAGCCGTTATCTTCGTATTATTCATATTGACGACCGCCTTGGTCAAGGTGAACACTGACGAATGTAAGTTTCGCCGTTGGAACAGGCCGACGGATGCTTGCAACGATGATAATAATTTATTTTATACGTTTTCAGGGCAGAATACGTTCTTCATAATCACCCTGACGTCTGTCGCCATCATCAACGGTACTCATGCCTTCAATTGCGCTACAGACTCTGAGGAATTCGGAATTTTTCAGGAACTAAACAGATAATGTTATTCCACAGCTTCTGCGGCGATATTTGGCGGAGGTCTGATGGGAGTCGCCGGGCGTTTCTCGTCCAGCTACATCACTGCCATGATGGGAGGTCAAGCTCTCGGTGCAATATTCACTGCCCTAGCCGAAATCGGCTCTCTGTGGCTCGGCGCGAGCCCCGTTCTCTCAGGACTGATGTACTTCGTTATCGGAGATACGATGCTCCTCCTTTCCCTCGTTTCTTGGATCGTCCTAGAGAGAGCGGTTCGTCAAATTCTTAGAGGAATCGATCTATTTCGCAGTCTCGAGAGCACAAAGGAAACGTTTCGTAGATTAGATCAACAATATGCAAACTATTGCAATTGTTTATCTGAAACGAAGCCTCTGAGTCACAACAGCCGCAGCTGTTTCATAATTGCGATAAACCGCTTTGGATTATTTCTGACGTACTTAGTTTACATTCAAATCTCTTTCAGTCTCTTAACTCTTGAACCCTCGTTCTTTCGTGCCAGAAGCCGATTGCGAATACGTTCATTTTTTAAAGGATTTGTGTCACCAGTTACGCCACATTCCTTTGCGATTAACGAGTCTTGTATTGTCATGTACTCAGTCTCATCTATATTTTTATACCGTATCACTTCAGAGGGATGAGTAATGTCCAAACTGAATTATTATTCCCTCAACACGTGTTTAAAATGAGACTGATATCATGCTTTCGCAGGTGTTCTTCAAGTACCACATGCTGGAATCTCCCTCCGAGTCTATGATTGACTCCGATAGAAGTCACGTGGCCAACGGAGACTCGCAGGACACCAGATACCTGGCTTATAGACCGGAGAACGTATCGTACATGAAAATATTCAGGAAAATTTGGCACTATGGACTGAGCAACGCCTTAGTCTTCCTGATCACTACTTCCGTTTATCCCGCGGTATCCGTACTCGTAGAGAGTCAAAACAAGGGAAATGGAAATAAGTGGAGCGGTCGGTTCGAAAGCTGAATTTAAGAGCTTGGGACTAAAAACTAACTCGTCGCTTTGTTTTTTCCTCGCAGACGTCTACTTCGTTCCGGTCGTCGCCTATTTGCTGTTCAGTATAAGCGACTATACGGGGAGATTAGTCGCCGGGCGTTTTGAATGGGTCGGTAAATACGTTCGGTATCTCAAAATGATTGATTAATCTCGTTTTTCTTCCCCTTCAGCCAAAGAACAGACCATGGCTGGTGATCCTGTTGTCTATGGCTCGGATAATCTTCGTGCCTCTGATCCTGGTGTGCAATGCGCGACCTCGACCGGTCGAGTTCCCGGTTTACATCAACGAGGACATTTATTACATAGCGATAACGATGATATTCGCCTTTACGAACGGATACGGATGCAACGTCGTCCTGATCCTGGCTCCGCTGTCAGTATATAACGCTACCGGCTTCGATTTTCATCAGGAAACGCGTTTTGATAACACTGTTTATTGTCTTTGCAGGGAAGTCGAGCCGCAAGAGAAGGAAATAGCGTCTATGATGATGGGCGCATTTTTAGGAGGTGGATTAGCCCTCGGCTCAGCCATAAGCTTGGCGATAGTGAGATATCTGTGCAAGGAAGTTTCCCAAATTTAGTTTCCCGAATTCTCTCTCTTCGTGATTAGAGAGAAAGAGGAAACTTGTTGAGACTGTAATTGAGCGGCGCTGTATCAACGTACCGAACGTATTCAAAGCCTTTTTTATTTTTTATACTTGTATCGGAGTATTTTTTGTCCCGATGATCATTCCGAAGTTCCAGAACAGGACAATTTATTGAATTTATTATCCCGCATTTTATTCCATGACGGATTTTGTACTTTATACATATATTTTCAGCTTAATTGATCAATTTGTAGATAATTATTCTGCTATTTGCATTCACGTTTCGTTTTATGATCGAAACCGGCACAAGTAGGGTACTTAGTTCATAGGAAAACGATTAATCTAACGCATTAGGTGTAATAGACAATTTCTAGAGTACGAATGAACAGGAGTTTACGGGTGCTAAGTTTTCATTTTAAATTCTGATAAAGATTATCAATTAGGTGTGGAATACCTGAAACCTGATAAACCATTTTTTAATTTGTCATTACCTTATCAAATTTTAATAATTGTGAATAGAAGAAAAAAAAGAGTTCAGTTTTTCACTGATCGTGAAATTGAAAAAATCGAGTCCCCGCAAACCTCCGATATTAACAATTATTATAACATAATATCAAATTTAACAATACTCGAACAAAGTTTCGACAAGAATCTAGTCAAATTAGAATACCGAGTCGATGCTCAATGTTTTTCAAATTCGCGTCGTATTAGGGAAATTGAATTCTTCCAGCGGACACATCTAATGTATGTCCGTAGTGATAGTGAGAGAAGTGATCAAACATCGGTAACGAATATGCATAAGCGAACATTTATGTGATATTGAAGAAAAAGAGAATTGTATTATTATTGATCTGAATCGATTATAATTATTATTATAGTTATCATTTAATCATTAGTAAAGTTAATAAGCTGGTAGAAATGAACCCGAATTTTTATGTATGTTATTAATAAAAGAGAACTATAGTAAAACTAAATATTTTCTCTTTATTGTCAAACTAAACGGGTATAATAATAAATTTCTATTCCATTTTAGTCGAGGCATTTAACGTTAATTTGAAGACAGTAAAAATAAATTAGTTTTGTTTCGATAAAATTCATTGCGTTTAAAAATAAACAAACAGAGAAGTTGAAAATAAATCAACGACTTTCACTGAACAAAGCATCATTTCCACGATCTACTTTGTCGCTCTTTGTCTGTCAATGGGACGTAGACGACTCCCATTAGTGATTTTCGCCTTATTTTACCGTCCAGAGTTTTGTCAAACTGGACGAGAGTCTGATCCGAATTTTCTGCACCGACTGGAACGATCAATCGACCTCCGGGAGCCAACTGGTCTATCAGCTGCGCAAAGAATGAAAAATAAACAAAGTTATTTTCACGATTTACCACAAAGCTGATGGAATTCAGTAGCGAATAAAATCAAGCAGCGAAAATTGAGGACTTTTTCAGCGCAAAAATATGAACTAACAGCCTGGGGCGTTTCTTTAGCAGCTGCGCCAACGTGTATCGCGTCGTACGGACCGCCTTCAGGCCATCCCAGTCTACCGTCAGCAACTGAAACAATGTTTAATTGAAGTGAAATACTTGAGAATTGTTTTTCAGACAAGTTAACAATAATAATGAATAATATTCCCAGATTATTTGCACAAATCTTAAGAATTTTCTTGGTGAAGTTTAAGTTTTTTTCAACTACTGCTTGAAAGCTTGCAATAAAATTTGTAAAAACTGTACAAAACAAGTTGAAAAGTGTTCTGTATATTCGCTGAGGTCGTAGAAGCCTGTTTTTCCGAGTCATTTACCGACTAGCTTGAGCCTCCCGCTGTCCAGCAGCTCGGAATTTTCCTTTCTTATATTCCTAACAGCTGCTTCTGTGAGTTCAGGGATGTGTTCAATGCCGATAGCTACTCCCTGCGGACCTAGCATCGTGGCGAAGCAGGCGGTGAGATATCCAGACCCCGATCCAACATCCAGAGCTCTCCCACCCTCCCGAAGCTTGTCTTCCAAAAGCTGAAGCGCGTATCCGTGCTGAAGATGAAAGAAAGAAATGAGTTAACAAAAAACAAACAAAAAAAGGAACTTGAACAAAAGTATCGATTCCAGGGCTGGTAGCGACAGAGGGGCCCGAAATAAGTGAGAAAAGTGAGTGTTTTACTCCAAATAGTGACCAATAAGCGAAATAATTTGAGAAAAAAAGAGATATTTTGGCAGTGCGAAACTGAATTGCGACCAGAAAAGTGATCTTGGAAAAAGTTGGAAAAAGTGACCAATAGTGTTTCAGGATCAAAATCTTTGATTATTCATGAACGACGAGGCGCGTGGGACTCCATTTAACGCAACGATGATTGTTCGATGATTTAAATGAGCATCTAGTACCATGTGAGGCGCACTGATCGTTACGCCGTAGCCAATTCCCTGCGGAGCGTCGACGTAAGCCTGGGTTCCGCTGCTGGTGTAATTTCCTCGGTCGACGGACTTCATGGCTCTGTAAACTCGTTCGGATTTTATGATCTTCGAATCTGTGAATTGGGAACTGCGTTATTTCGCGAATTCTATATTGTGGTAGAATTTTTAAACAAGATCCTGTATGGAAGAGAATGAAGAGAAATATACAATTAGATAGTAATTAAATAATGAAATTGTGGTCAAAATTGTTTGACAGTTTTATAACCTAATTTCTGTTTGTAGTACGAATTTAAAAAAATTGTTTTACTTGCCCTTGAGATATTGAACGAGTTCGTGGTTGTTTTTACCGTGAAATCTACCGATCCAAGACATTTTTTCGACCTTTTATTTTTTTTCTATCTTATTACAATTTCGTTAATGGTGATGAAATGTTTTTCGGTTCAAATATAATCGACGCATCGCATCGAGAGGCATCGAAGCCTTTTTATCTGTCAAATAATAATAGCCGCGTACTTGTTGTGTGACGTAGATATTACGTAGCGCCTCGATTCACGCAACCCGCAGACCATCGGTCGTGTCGCGCAAGTGGCGCCACCGTCGACTCAGAAGGTAGCGCCACTATGCGACCAATCTTCTGACTAAACTTGCCGCAAGAATAGTAAACGCTATTCGTTTGAATTTTTTCCCGCCTTTGAAACTTCTGAATGTATTGTAACTTGTCGTTTGAAATTAGGTTCGAATTTCCCGGTGCTTTTGCTCATTTCGTGTCCAAAATAGACACACTTCGGCAATCGCTGTATGTAGTTGTATGTGGGGCATTCCATGTCAACTCGACCAATGATTTTCCCTCACCATTTTTGAATCGCTTCATAATTTTTTATACGATTTTCCTATCTCAAAATGGCACTCCCAAATTTTTTCAGATTTTTTCGGCAATCCGTTAATTTTTTATTAATATTCAAACCCATCTGAAAAAAGGTTTCTTTTAAAAATCTCAAAAAATTATCAAAAATCTAGTTGTTCATTCCAATCATTTTGCCACCTGGCCCATGATGGGACCTTTTTTTTTAAATTTTTTATAGCACTTTAAACATTTTCACCAATCTTGCAACGTTACAAAAAAATCTAAAAAAAAATCCAAAAAATCTAGTTTTTCATTCCGATCATTCTGACACCCGGTCCAGTATTATAGTGTTGGACTCTCAAGACCGATTCTCAAATATTCTCGATTTTATAATGAACGTAATTTTACCACCAACAGCCCGAACTTCAAGTCTAAGGATAGAATAAAAATGTAAAAATCATTGATTTATAATAAACAAATATTCATTTCTAGTTCATTTGTCAACTTGTAGAGTACAAAGACATTGAATCCCCAATACTCAACGTACCCAGTACGCGGCCAAAAGAACGAGTGTATAACACTTCTCGAGTATTGGGGATTCAATGTCTTTGTACTCTACAAGTTGATAAATGAACTACAAATGAATATTTGTTTATTATAAATCAATGATTTTTACATTTTTATTCTATCCTTAGACTTGAAGTTCGAGCTGTTGGTGGTAAAATTACGTTCATTATAAAATCGAGAATATTTGAGAATCGGTCTTGAGAGTCCAACACTATAATACTGGGCCGGGTGTCAAAATGATCGGAATGAAAAACTAGATTTTTTGGATTTTTTTTTAGATTTTTTTGTAACGTTGCAAGATTGGTGAAAATGTTTAAAGTGCTATAAAAAATTTAAAAAAAAAGGTCCCATCATGGGCCAGGTGGCAAAATGATTGGAATGAACAACTAGATTTTTGAGAATTTTTTGAGATTTTTAAAAGAAACCTTTTTTCAGATGGGTTTGAATATTAATAAAACATTAACGGATTGCGGAAAAAATCTGAAAAAATTTGGGAGTGCCATTTTGAGTTAGGAAAATCGTATAAAAAATTATGAAGCGATTCAAAAATGGTGAGGGAAAATCATTGGTCGAGTTGACATGGAATGCCCCATAAATAAAGTCACTCACATTTTCCACAAATTACCTATATCACGAAATATGATTACATTCATACTTTTAGAATTGCCATGAATTTTAGGAAGAAAATGTGATTAGTAGAAAAATTGATTATACTTAAATTACATGTGATTAGTGTAAAATTTGAACCTTATTATATTCGTTATTAAAATAGTTTCAATTATTACTAATCGAATTTGTAATTTGTAATTGGAACGTAATTAACGACTAAAACACCCAACTCTAGTTACATCTCAATTTTCATCCCACTAAGTAATTTGTAACGTGATGAATTTCACACTGTAAAAAATGTTTGTTGTAAATTTACTAAAATTGTATTGGAAGTTTTATGCATATACGGGATAGCAAATTTACTATACATTTGTTAGGTAGTTTTAGGAGAAATTAGTTGCAATTTTACTGCAGTATCCGGTAAAATTATAGAATATTAGTGCACTAAATTTAATAAATTTGGACATCATTATTCAATTCATCATGTGCAAATTTCATATGCACATGAATTAGAATTTCAAAAGTAGTTGATGAATTTACTATACTCATGGTTAAGTAATTTTATAGTAAATGTGTATTAATTATGTACAAGGAGAAAAATAGGTAAAAAAACTTTTTTTAATTAATTTTTTAGATTATTTGAGAGTGCCAAGTACATTTCAGATGTTTATGGTTAACCTGAACGCGTGAAAACGTATTTTTTTCGCTCGAAAAACACCGCTGTGTTTTTTGTCCCCGCCGGGACTCGAACCGTGTTCGCTCGCTCGCTCGGATTACTAGTCGCACGCCCTACCTACTACGCCAATCTAACTGATGGTAAATCTTGATTTCATGTGATGAATATACAATAGACGATCTATGCGACCAAGATAGATAGAATACGGTTGATAAAACATTATCACAATAGTATATTTGGTTTTGAACTTCTAGGTAAACCGCAGATAACACTTAATTACCACACAACTTTAGTAAATTTATTGAAAAAAAACTCTCATTTCTCTTCGAACTTCAATTTTGATAAGAATGTGCAGACAAGTCACACATTACTGATTGGCGCTAATTTGAGAAAAAATCCAGAATATGCGAATAGCTTTCAGCAATATTTTAAATGCGGTATGTTCAATACATAATCCAGTAAAATCAAAATTTGTTGGAGCAATTTCAGGACTTAGTTTCATGAAATTCGAAATCAGACTACAAATTTGAAAATCACTTACGTAAATTCGGAATTGGCGTTTGGGAATTTAAAAACTGAATAGTGAAATTGATAAAGACGTATAGCAATTCCGTTTGATACACAATATTTTTAATTTCAAAAGACTGTGATTGAAATTTTTCACACAAGTGTACAGTAAATTTAGAAAAATATTTAGCAAATTAAAAATACTATGCTGTAATTTTACAATTACAATACTTTTACTATACAATTCAGCAAATTCCAAACGCGGCTTTCTATTTTCCCATTAAAGTTTAGTAAAATCAAAAATTTAATGGCGAATTCAAAGAAAAAGCTTAGTAATTTTTTTTGCTACGCCGAATTTGTAATTTTGCAAGATTTTTGTGTAGTAAATGTGTTGTAAATTCACGAACATTTTTTACAGTGTAGAGAAATAGAAGTATAAGTCGATTTGCTCATGAGATAAAATATTTTTAATTATTGTTTTGTAGATTATATCCGTACAGGGTAATAATAACAATAATAATATATTCTGTAATGATAATTCAGTGATAACAATGAACTGTGCATTTTAATAAATTATGGTAATAAGATAACAATTGAGCTACTACACCTTTATAGTCCAGACAATTAGGTCATGCGATAAACACCAAATTCAAATTGAATATCAAAAAATTCTAAACAAGTTTTTATTTTACAATTTATTATCGAAACTGGACAGAGAATCACTTAATTTAATTATTGTTGCCATGAGTATCGACGTCGACTGCTCAACTTCACACAGCATGAAATATTTTTAAAATATATTCTATAAAAAATATAATCACAGTTGTCGATCGAAATATGTGAGAAGATAAATTTCTTGTTAATTAATTATTGCCTATAAATGATTATTGTACATTATATCACGTATATCGTGAAATAAAAATTGCCTAAATACCTACGTTTTATAAGTTATTTTTTTTTTTACGAGATTCGGAGAACGAAAACTGTTCAACTGTATCAATTGATTTCGTTTCCTGTCTCACAACCTAGAGAATAAAACCCCTCGAGAAAAAGATCGTTGGATGTTTTATAGCCGTTCAAAGCCACTGCTGCAACTGAGTTTAGACAATCAATTGTCTAAACGTAATTGAAGATGATAAAATTAATCGCTCAGTTGCCATTAAATAGCAACTCGCTTGCACAGGATAGGCGAGTTAGTGGCAGATCGTTTATTGCCTACTACTGTCTCTAAATATTAATTTAAATTAGCTAATTGAGCCTTCGCGTCTGTCAGAGGAACGTACATGACCTGCAGAAGCTTTTTCATCGTTATCAAACCCTCCTGACTCTTATCGACTTGAACGAAGTCCTGGTACTTTTGAAATCCTTGAACCGCAACGACAGGGCAGAGGAGACGACCCCCTGGCGCCAATTGACTCAATAGCTGCAATAAATCTAGTATGTATTCCTTGAACCTGGCCCCTCGCAGTACTCGATCCACCTCAGGTGGCCAGTTTCAATGAAAACAGTCAAAGGGATCCAAAAGACAATCTGTTACTCACGTTCTGAGGTAGAGAGTCGGCCGCAGCACCGACGTGGATGACATCGTACGGACCGTCAGGCTCGTGTCCCAATCTTCCATCCCCGACTAGATGGCGAATAGGAAGAAGATGGAAATAAAGAAAAGTATGTGTTTGATGACGATAATTTCATCGAAATACTGTCGAGTCGCAGTGTTACCGATAAACTTGATTCGTCCATTCTGGATCAGATCTGGTCTATCTTGCTCTACGTTTTTTATCGCGGTTTCGACTAGCTCGGGGATGTGTTCGAGGCCGACGACGAGACCGCCGGGACCGACCATGTGAGCCATGCACGCTGTGAGGTAGCCACTTCCGCTACCTACGTCTAGGGCGTGGGCGCCCTCTCGCGATAGATGTTCGGTCATCATCGTCAAGGCGTGCGCGTGCTGCGGCGAATATTTGATCCGTTAGTTTATTAAAACTGACGAATCCTGGTATGATTGGGTTGATGAGAGATGAGAAATCGGACAAGGACTAAGCACACTACGAAAAATCACGAAATGGCGATGATTGTGTGAAAAGTGTAGGGATTTTGCCGGATGCCCGAAATCCATCCAGGCAGAGAAAATCGTGCTTATTTCATTTCTTGTCCACTTTCGTTTTTTTTTCAATTTCTACCATGTTAACTAATAGTACAATTAGTTGGATAACCGGATAGCACTATTATCCGGACGGATTACCGGATACTAACCTTATGTATAATAATTTGTAATATTGACCTGAAAAATCAAATAACTAGTAAATTCATCTTCTGAACGGTACATTGTTTATTACTATCCGGTTATCCGGCCGAATACCGGATAGTTACCAGATATTCGGCACATTCCTAGAAAAATGCTCTTCAATATCGTTTGCAGTACCGCCGAGTGTTTAAATATTGACTCTGTCGTAAATTTAATCTTCGCATATGTAACCATGCGAAATGACGCGATGGGCGTTTATTACATCACATGATAGAAAAGTATGAAACACGTGTAGTGAATAAGTGACTATCACCAAGGGCAAGATCTGCACGATATAGTGCACGATAATGGTATCGAATAACAAGGGTATCCAGTAGTTCTAGCATCCGGGTCCCAACTTGATCGGATATGCTCTTATATTGATCCGAAACAAATGTAAATATCCGTTGAAAAATGATTCGATTCTAGGTTCCAATTATACCGAGAATACCAATGACCTTGGATCGTCAATGCCATGTGCATTGTACATGAATTGATTATACTAATTCTATACAATTAGAACCATTCGTAGCATGTACAAAAAATATGATTCTATCAAATTCTGTGTCAACAATTGGAACGGATAGACGCAAATTTTATGCGAGTATTTGAAATAATGGAAACAATTTTGAAATTCGGAAGGAATTGGCGAAACAAAATTCATGTAAGCAACGTTTTCCATTCGTTTAGGATCATATTTGACGTTCCTGGCAGATACATATTTTTCTTTCATCACATCTGTTAAATGGGTCCCTATTTATCTATGAATAGCTATTCTGATAGCAATTACCAACAAATCTACGATACGCATCATCGATCGCGTCTAATTGCAGTTGTAAAATGGAAAATTACCAATAGCTTCTGCAAATAATGGAAAGTACATTCTCGATGTAGGTACTGAGACGATACAGAAATAGATAACGAGGTTACGCATGATGCCCCCGTTCAGAGAGACGCGATAGGTACTCGATCGATGAATGGTCTCAACCTTAGTTCGCAGATCTTTGACCACTTCATTACATCCTGATTTTTTATTAGAAGATTTTTCTATTTTTAGACATTGTCGTAAATCAAAGCGTCTGGAAAACTCTTTTAAATGTACTTTGGCGCGAAATTCTACCGAGTCTCTTGATATACTAGATTGGTAAAGCCGTTTGAGACGTTGACGCAAATTCACTTA
Source organism: Euura lappo (assembly GCA_018257835.1). Lineage (NCBI taxonomy): Eukaryota > Metazoa > Arthropoda > Insecta > Hymenoptera > Tenthredinidae > Euura > Euura lappo. Next base: position 235,345 of record JAEUYN010000281.1, on the reverse strand, counting down.
CTTACCACTTTCGCGTATCTTAGTTACTATATTTTTTTTATCTATGCACCAAAATGGATCTTGAAATTTATAATAATCATACGAATTTGATGAACAAACACACTGCAGAGACCACATTATCAGGTGCTTCACAACGAGTGCAATCAAATCGTGCGAAATATCTGTACTAATGCAAATAGAAATCGTGCATCCATGTCACGCTGTTGTTTTACAGTTATCTCGATTTTTTAATATGTCAAGGAATATCAATATTCAATAATCAATCATTGTTGATAGAACAAAACGCGTAACCGAGTCTGTTTGCTGACGCCGATTGTCGAGGATTGCTCTTTGCATCAGAAACTAAAAATGAAATTATCAAGTTACCATATGAGGTGCGCTTATGGTGACGTTGTAGCCAATTTTTCTTGGTCGATCGAGGTAAGGGTCAGCCTCGTGGCAATATTTTCCTCTGTCAATTCCCAGCATTGCCTCTTCCGCTTTGTCTGATCCGATTATACCGGCGCCTATAATAACGCAATTACTCAATTACCGCGCTCAATTCTCCAGGCATTATGCTTTGACGGTATATACATCGAGCTGATTCGTATGTATGCACATAATAGTTCAACAAGACCAAGTGCAATGAACAGATACCATTCATGCAGCCGAGGAATACTATCGCGGGACAAACTACAATTTTTTCTTCACTCACTCTTCAGTTTAGTCACCATCTCTCGATTGGTCACTCCGTTGCAGTGCCACGCCATTATTTTATCCCTTTTCTTGTGGATACCTAAATAAGAAGAGAAAAGTCATAGTTGGTTGATTCGTTCAGTGCCTTTTCGGAAGTTGGGATTGTTTTCTGTGTCTCATTGCATGACAATCATGATTCAGCAGCCTGGAGTCCAGGTCAAAATCGCCATGATCATCTTCAAAGTGCAATCGAACGTCTAATTTCGGGTCCTCTCAGCATGTAATGTTGCTTCGTATCATAAAATACACAAATACGCGGTAATAGTTCGTCACTGATCTTCAGTTGGTTCAGTCTATAACCTCGGGTCATAAATTATGAGGATGTAGTTTAATCGTACGAAAGTTTGTCAAAGACAAATATTAGAACTGTGATCGGAAATGATGGAATAGTGGAGAGCAAACAAGTTCTCGTTCATCTACAAACTTACGATTAGTGCAAGTGTTTCATGATTGCAGTTTTTTGTGATTTGATGAATTTTTCTTCGCGAAAGAATAAGGAACGGTGAGGAACTATCTTCGGTCCGTTTATAGATCTCATTATCATAACGTCTTCCGTAAATATCAAGAAAATAATTTATGAATCTTTCCAATCCTGAACAAACTCCTGTCAGCGAGCAACGTAGACCTACACGCTCAACGTGTGCTCTGATTTGAACATTGCTCAAGCTTCAAAGTGTCGGAAGATATAGCTGACATATATGGTCCAGTCGGTGTTCTTTCAGCATTGAACTGATCCCTAGACACCAGAATCAATATACAGAATTTATTTTCGTCCTGTCTTCATTTCTGCACCATGAAATCTCATCGGTACTGCGATAGCATACTCGACATTTTACGAGTCGTGATTATTGCTCGTTGTCGTGGTTGTGGTTCTTCAACCAGACATGGAAGCTTTGGCGATTTGCGAGAATCCCGTCTGGTTGGATTCGTCGTTGCGTCAGGAACGCCGATAAGAGACAAGATGAAGGCCTCCTACCCCAACGTATGCAGTATAAGCCCCTCCATGCCGGCCACGATGCTCTGTATGTGCTATAAATTCAGATTCACGGACCTGTCGACAGTCATATGATCGAGTCGGGTCTCATTGTGGCAGACGTAGTGAGGCTCATTGTTTGATCACTCTTCATACATTAATGGTGAAGTGCCAAGAGCATTTGCTATCCAACTCGCTTGGTTGCATCGAGAAAAAGGCACTCGAAATGGTGACCGAAAAGTGTCGCCCCAATGAAGAACCCGGGAAATACCAACAGACCATCGCTGCTGTGATAAGTGCGTACTTAGTGATCGAAAGTAGCAGTCTTAACTAAAAGAATCGGTACCAAGTGTAATTCACTCCAATGCTTGTAGACCTTTAATCATGCATATAGCATGCGCTGGACTTTCATTTTGCACAATGTTGCCAGAGAACATCTAAACAATTCTTGTTCAACTTTCAGTCAACATCGCGGCGTTTGGCTACGGATTGATGGTCGGCTGGCCATCACCGATGGCGCCACAACTACAGAGTGACGATCCTCCGGTAGGCACCGAGCCGATGTCGAACGAAGAAGCGTCATGGTTGGGTGGAGCCTTGTGCATAGGAGGTCTGATCGGGACTCCGCTTCTCGCAGCAGTGGCCGAAAAGTTCGGTCGCAAGGTGGCCGGATGTCTGATCGTGGTACCTCACGGAGTGTGTTGGCTACTGACGATATTCGCTAATGACCAGAACTACCTCTTCGTGGCACGTTTCTTCGCCGGTATAGCGGGCGCTGGTGCGATGCTGGTGATCCCTCTGTACGTCGGAGAGATCGCAAGCGACAATATCCGCGGGATGTTGGGCAGTCTGCTAGTATTCTTCATCAGCGCTGGTATCCTAGCCGCATACATCCTCGGGAGCCTGGTCTCCTTCCACGTCTTCGCAATATGCGCCGCTGTCCTCCCCGTCATTTACTTAGCGGCGTTCGTCTTCATGCCCGAGACACCGACGTACCTCGTCCGCTGCAACAGGATGACGGAAGCCGGCAGGTACGCAGTATTCGGATTTTTTATCAAGGTGGGGACCGAGCAGGAAACCGACAGCAGCGTCAAAAACAGCCACTAAAGGTCATATCTGTCCCCAGTCGCAGGGAATTTTTCCTACGTACGCCAATGCTACGCTACTAAAAGCACAACATGAACCAATGATGGCATTTCAGTGGCTTAGATACCTGTTTTCTCGGTATTTCTGTAGATGGCATAACAACTGACGGTGGAAGAATGACTCTTTTCCGATCATGTACCGAAAAAGACACTTCTTTGGTTGAAAACTCTGTGTTTTGGGGGGTCAGTCAGGGACATGTTTGGTCACTTAGTGGCGCCACTTGTGTACGCTCTCGATACCTATAGACTGTGGGGGTGTTCATAAAGCACGTCCACGCTTATATGGGGGGGGGTCATAAAATGTGACTATTTGTGACCAGGGGGGCGAGGGGGGGTAATGCCAGATACGGCGTTCACTCAAAAACCCCTTTTTACGCTTCTGTCACACTCGATCAAAAGAAGGTGCTTTAAGAAGAGAATCAAAGGGGGGGGGGGGTTAACAAATTTGGATGCTCCCTATGCACATTTTTAACAGTTCTGCTTAACTGATAAAACAGATCCTTGGAATGGTTCCGAGGCGGGGATAAGGACGTCGTCGACAAGGAGTTGATATCCCTTAGCGCTACTGCAAAAGAGTCACAGGCCTTCCAGCGGAAGGTTGGCTTCATGGATTTATTCAAGAGTCGCGGTACCATCAGAGGCGTTTTGATCACCTTGGGTCTCCTCGGCGGTCAGCAGCTCGGCGGGATATTCGCCATAGTGAGTGAATCGATCGATAATATGACAGTATACGTACACACCCTGATTCAACCGCCCTATTTTATTGCAGATAAGCTACTCAGCCCCGATATTCAAGGCCGCAGGTAGTTCGATGTCACCGGACACGTCGGCCGTGGTGATCGGAGTGATACAGCTGGCTGGTTCCTACGTATCGACGCTGCTTGTGGAAAGGGCGGGAAGAAGGTTGCTAGTTCTGTTATCGACCGCCGGTATGTGGCTCTGCCTCTGTTTCCTCGGGGTATTTTCCTACCTCCAAACTCATTCGTACGACGTATCGTCGTTCAGTTGGATTCCTGTCGTGGCTCTTTCGGCCTATGTGATCGTCTACTCGCTCGGCATGGGTCCGGTGCCGTTCGTAGTCGCCACCGAAGTATTCAGTCCCGAAATATCGGGCATAGCGAACTCGGTGTCGATACTTTTCCTCTGGACCACAGCCTTCCTCGTATTGAAGTTTTTCGCCACTCTCTCGGCCCTAATGGGCATACACGGGTGCTTCTTCCTCTTCGCGGGCTTCTGTGCCTCCACCTTTGTCTTCGCCCTCGTGCTCCTACCGGAAACCAAGGGTCGGACGCTGGACTCGATCCTCAACGAACTGAACGGTGGATCGGAGTCCGGTAGGGAGGAGGAATTCACCATGACGATACGGACGGTCACAGTCATCAACGACAAACAGACCCCGCCCCCAGAGGTGTAGCACTCGTTGAACCGGAAATCATTTATTCAGTCCCGCGATTCGCGACGATCGAATAAACATGAGAGGCGATTGTTTCGACGATTTTCTGCGTATATGATACACATACGTTATGCATACCGACAGGATTTCTGTGACCTTGTATCGAGTTTTCCAAACTTTGAGGAATAGCCGTCACGGATATTGTTATTTGAATCCCCTGCAATCGCTGATTCAACTGTTTTTAGTTGTTTTTTAGTTCGTAAAAAGAGTTCAGCTCCACTCACCTTTGAAAAAGTAGATACGGGCTTGGCGCCAACTACCCAGAATTCCGCGGCGCTGAGAGAGCTCCGTGTTAATCGGGGTCTATCCACTTTGATCAACGATTAGGGATTTAGAAAAGGTCGTTAAACGGAGGTAGGGTTTTAAATCTACGAATTTATCGACCCGTTAACGAATAAAAAGCTTATTTTTTATATAATATGTACAGAAATCATATAGAAAATTATAAGAAGCAGCGATATTTAGGTCAAGAAAAGTACGGAGGCTTCATTATAACAGACATTCTCGACGTCGCGCGAGCCTGGCGCCACTGCACGACTCGCGTGACGTCACTGATGGACGGACCATCGGAAGCCATTGTTTGACACAGGGCGGGAATTTTGAATGAGTCTGGGATCGAATGCGGTGAAAAAAATAGTCTGGAACTGTTTAATCGATGAATTTGTATCGTTGATGTCGAATATTATGAATATAAGTATTTATTTTGTATTATATTGTAATTAATTATTGTAAAGTGTTATTAAATAGATAAAAATATATATTTTTTGTTATACATTTTTCCTACGTTATTTATTACATATAAATCAATTTCAGAAAGAATTTCAGCTTTTGCGATCATAAAAATTCGAAATTTTGGTACAAAAATGACGAAAAAAATAGGAAAAACCTTGTTTTTTTGAACAAAACCTTAATAAGAATGAATTCGATTCAATTAAATTTGTAGTTTTAAATAGATTTGACAGAATTTGAACTTTTCAAATGATGAAAATTCGAAATTTTGGTACAAAAATGACGGGATTAGTTCTTAAAACTAGGTTTTTCTTCTTTTAAGATACTTATTCAATGTCCCAAAGTCACTGTTACTGTGAATTCTTCATTATTTCAAAGTTTCTTTTTCAAATTCCTAACCAAATACGCCTTCTGAATTCTGAATCAAAGATTTTTTCCAATCAATCCTATAAAAATTGACTAAATTTTGGCGGAAACAAATCAAAAGGCACAAAAGGTACAAGAATTTGTCAATTTAAACAAGTTTCCACTCATATTTATTTCCTTTTGGGAATAATAGTAAATTAAATTCCAAAAAATGGAAGAAATAACACGATCTAGGACTTAAAAAATGGTCCACGGTTTTTTTTTTTTTCATCAAAGACTAATTGCTGTACCATAATTAATAAAATACCACATCAAACCTCCCCCGATCCTTCAACTTCTCTCCTAACGCATTGCTTCTATTTTATTGCCACCGGTAAAAGTAGGCTTCTCTTAAAAAAAGTTGCAATGCCGAAAAAAAAAACGTGGTGGGATTGGGGGGGTGACAAAAAATTATCCTTCGCAGATTGAACTCCATCTGTCAACGTAGGTTGAGAGCCAAGATGATTGCGTCGAGGGGGAAAAGGAGCGGAAGATTTAAGGGCGAGGGTTTGATTAATAGAAAAAAAAGGGAAAGAAAGAAATCTTTACGACTCTCTCGCCACTACGACTGTGACACAGATATTTGAGTAATAAATTACCATCATCTGCGTTGATTTCATTTCCGTTTAATTAATCGTCGTCCAATCTTTTTCTCACATTTTTATTCCCAAATTTCCGTTTCTTGAACGTCGAAGGCGCCGTTTCTTCGTCTGAATCGTCACCGTCGATCAGAGCTTTCGATATAGTTTTTTCCTTGAATACTCTGACTGGTATTTCTCGGTCCTTCGTCGGAACGGGTATCGGAGTTGTGTGCTGTTTTGGTAGCTGCAGATCCACCGGTTTTTTGTGGCTAAAATTAAAACGATAAATCGATTCATTTATGTGACACACGAATTTAATTGGCGGAGGAAAATTCATCGCCTGTAGTTTTATCCAATCTTGTTAATTAACAAAATAGAAAATATCTTTCAATATTACGTCAAGGAAGGATAAAACCGACGGGGAAGTAACTCAAGATTTGACTGATACATCATTTTTTTTTTCTTTTTTTAGTGAAATAATTCGAATTCTTTCTTTGATTTCAAATAATTTTTCTCTTTTCACGTCATTTCAGTTATTTCAGCCTCCTCGTTTTTATTTCAACATTTTCTTTTTTCATTTCGAATTCCTTTTTTGAAAAGTTACTAATTAATTTTTTTTTCATTATTCCATTGATTTTCCCACTTATTTCTTATTATTTCAGTTATTTCTCATATGTATTGTAAATGACAATTTTTGTGGCAATTGTAATCCTTGAATTTATATTTCAAAGACAATAAATCGTGTAATTGGATTTATACAACGTAAACCGTGAGGCGTATATACATATATATAACTCTGTTCAATTACTCTGTTCATGCCAGAATCGATAAAGCGTAAACTGTTTCCTGTCATTTGCATCCAAAGCGCGAGGTAACGATTCCTTTGTGAAATTGTTATTACTTCGAAATCGGTTAATTATCTCAAAATCGTATCCTCGATGACAATGTACTTTATGTAAGTGACCTAAACTCGAATTGGCTGAAGAATCTTCGACGATTTTTATTTTGTTTCATCATTTTTGTACGATCTATATTTTATTTATTATTATTATTATTATTATTGCCGTAGTCTTTGAATATTTATGAACTTATTTATGGTTGACCTGGTGAATAACATTAATTTTTCTTCTCGATTCTCGGGTCTTGATATAATACATATTCGGAAAGCATTTACTTTCGTCAATTCAAAATAAAATGGCCTAAAACACGCGTGATACCATTTTTAAAACCATCTATAGGGTGAATTCCTGACGATGACAGTCTGAAGTTGGCTGGAATCGAAAAACGAGGTTTCAAACAGTTGGATTGCGGTTCTGAAGTATCTAAAAGCTTGTTTCTCGATTCTAGCCAACTTCAGACTGTATCCATCGTTAGAAATTCACCCTGTATATGAATAAATTTAGTCTAATGAGACGTAGGAATTATTTTTTTATTCTTATCTCGTTACTATGATCAGCGTTAGAAATCAATACACATGCATATGATGGCCTACGGTTTTAAATAAACTTCTATGTACATACGTCTACCTACGCGATTCTCAAAGCCTAACAAATTACTACCCAGATCTACTCACATTTTTCCTTCCGGTATTTTTTTTTTTCTTCGAGCTTTCTTCTTATTCTATATTTTTTTTTTCTTTTCTAGACTGAGTCTACATTTCTATCAGATTCCACGTGTTGAAAAAAAAGACAAGAAAAAAAAAACGGATCAAATTTTTCGTTGTTATTTCATTCAAGGAAAATCCTTTTCATTGGAAAACAAAAATTGAAGTCTTGTAATAAAAAAACATTGTCGATTTTCTTCTGCCAACGAAATTAACAACACCGCATAATTTTACTTTTTCATTTGTCAAGAAATCAAATTTTCTAAAGTTTTCTTCAAACTCAATTGCATCTAAAAAGATGATTTTTTTTTTTTTTTTTAAATTACAGATTACAAAAAACTGGAAGATGAAATAAGAAGTATTTTTAATTTTGTTCAAATCAAATATTTTATTGAAAAAAAAAGGAAAATATTGTAAAACGATTTTCAAAATTATTCTTCAAATTCGATTGCATCTATTTTTCATTCTGGCTTCAAGAATTGAAAAATTGAAAAACTATGGAAATGATAGAAACAAACGAACGAAAATCGATAAAAATTTGTTATCTCGTTCGTTTAAAAATCTTGGGTAAAAAAAAATATTTTCTTTCACCAAAAAATCATTCATATCGTGAATTTTTATTTCACTATTCCTTCTGTTCATGTAACGAAATGATCAAAATCAATTTCAAAATTGACTTGCACTAAAAAAAAAGATGATCACTTTTCAAATTCTCTGAAAATAATATAAAATCGAAAAATTCGTCACAATAAAAAAAAGAAAAAAAAAAGGAAAAGGAAAAGTAATCGCAACTCACATGACTTGAACGGTTTTCCACGTCCCGTACGGCTGGGGTCGTTCAGGTACGCTGTAGTCTCTCCTGTACGGAACTGGATTCAGGGGTTGTTCATCGTCTTGCTCCGGATTGGCCTCAGCCTCCTCCTGTTCTCTCAGTTTCCTCAATTCTTTCTGCTTCTCTCTTTCCGCATTCGCCCTTCTCTCATCCGCGGTTTCCTCTCTCTTTCGTTCTTCCTCCTTCGCGATCTCCGCCATGAGCTCCTCCTGAAGAGCCAGCTCCTTGACTTCCTCTTCTTGCTCCGCTATCGACGCGTATCCTTCGGGCGGTGGCTCCCACACCGATTCTATTTAATTTTTTAATTTTGTTTTTTAATACAGATTTTGAGACAGCAAAATATTGATTATGGGATTTTAGGTGAAAATCTTTTTCAAGCTATTGATATTAATTTATCTCAAACTTGAGTAGAAATTTCGATATTCCCTCTGAACACAAATTTTCATCAACTAACAGATCAAAGTTAGATGAAAAAAAAAAGGTTTCAAAGGCAATTATTTCGTTACTTGATTTCATTAGCGTAACTTTGTCATCGATCCATCAGTTTCGATCATCAAAACTTTTCCAATAGCTTTTACTCTTGTTTCTCTGTAATGAAAGAACCCTCCGATCGCCAAATAACAAAACAAACTATATAAGATGTAAAAGAAAAAGAAAGAAACAAGGAAAATAAAGAAGCGGAATGAAAAGACAAACCGTTTGTTTCAACGTGCCAGTAGTAGGTGTATCCTTCCGGACTCAGGGCTTCGTACCAAAGTTTCTGGGTCAGCGGAGTCCGCTCGGATTTATTCCCTTGGGGACCCTCGTCCTCGGTTCCCTTCCTGCCTCCTTTTTTCCCTTTGACACCTTTAGCCTTCCCCTGGGGCCTCGGGTCTCCGGCACCTTCGCCGCCGGGATACCCCGACTTCCCTGGACCGGACGACGACCTCGGACGGGAAGCCGACATCGGGTCGCAAGGGTCAGGCTCTGGAATACGGTGCTGGAATTTCGGAGATGACAAATTTCTTCGAATCAGAAGAATTTCGCAGAGGAGGAAGAATGAGACGGATTTTACTGAGGTATACGAGATTATTGAGAGGAAAATGAATTTGGAAAGAAAAATTTCAACTGACAATGAATTAAAAAAAAAAAAAGGAATTTTCGAAAGGAGAAGAAAGATTCAAAATTTTCTGTAAAAGATTGAAATTGGAAAAAGTTGGAAACAGTTTTTGAATGATAGAAAAATTTTGTTGAGAACAAACACAAAACGTTTTCAAACTTTCGATGAATCGAAGAAAAAAAAAGTAGACTAATTTTGAGATCTTGAAAAATTGAAAGTACCTACTTATTAAAATTCTGTGTCGCATAATTGCCAAATTAAAAAAAATAAAAACTTCTATTAATCCGCGTATGAAAAAAAAGAAACTAGAAAAAAAAGATCGAAATTGTAAAAAGTTACAAACATTTCAAATTTTCCAAAAAATTGTTAAGAAACAAAGAACAGTTCAAAACTTTTAATAAATTGGAAAAATAGAACCGTAAAGAAGTCAAATCCTAAAAAAAATTGGAAGAATTCAAAATTCTAGAATATTCCCGGAAAAATTGAAACTTGAAAAAAAAAAGAACCATACAAAATTCCTCAATCTTAAAAAATTAAATTAAAAAAAAAAACGAAAGAAACTTCAAAAGTCTCGATAAATCATTGAGAAAAAAGAAACTCAAAATGAAAAATGTTGTAAAAATAGTAAAAACTTAAAAATTCCCTAAATTATACAAAGTTAAAGAAAAAAATGAGACAAAAAACCGTGAAAACTTTTACAAAAATGAATAAAATGAAAATCTGGATTTTTGAAAATAATGAGCCGTGGAGAAGAGGAACAAAAAAAAAAAGTCCTACCGTGCCATCGCGGTTTCCGCGGTTCCCTCTGGCTCCTTTATTTTTAGCGTCACCACCAACAGGATGAAATTCCCGGTTCCCATATCTCGGGTTCGTTTCAGGAGGTGCTAGTTGTGGAACGGGGTTCGGGGCACTTGTGGCTGCCGTCTGTAATAAATTACCCTAATGGTAGTGTGCTAATACTTTTTCCGCACGCCGTGCGTAAAGTTCGATTTTACGCACGCAAGCGTGCGTGTAATCGGACTTTACGTGCGGTTGTGATGAAAAATTTTGTTCGATACATGTGCGAAATTTGTTTTTCGCACTTGTATCGAAATATACTAATTCTTTATCGTGTCCTGCCCATGGCACTGCAGCTGTGTAGGTATCGTGGATGTATGAGTGTAATTTGAGCATTAACAGGTCGAGGATCATGTAATGCCGCAATGTGATAATAATACTCACGTCTTTCTTTCCTCCGTTCTCTAATTTTTCACGAATTATCCTCTCCGCTGTTATATCAGTCATGTTGTTCTCAACGTCTTTCAAGTATGCCGCCATACCAGCCTGAAAATAAATCGCAAAACGAAATATCTCGCAATCAATTTGATTGGACAAGAAAAATGTTCACCTTCTGATTTGTCCCAATCTTTCATGAACCAGAAGACAAATAATATAAAAAATTACAAACCTAGCAATGGAAAAAAAATCTTTATTAATTTTTGAGTCAATTTTGAGTCTGTGTTGGTTTTCTTGCTGAAGAGAAGACGCCAAAAAATCTACAATTCTTCATTCCTTTGCTCAATTATTGTGCATGAAGTTTGTATATTTTTTCTCTATAACAAATGAAGCAAAAAGTGTTTTTCTCACGTTTTCCATCTTCTTGAGGTCATTCTCGAATTTTCTGTGTTGCTTCGCCTGCTTGGTGCTGTTTTTGTGGATTTCTTTGAGTCGTTTACTGACATTTTCCTTGTGTTTCTTTCCACCCTCGTGAAATTCTATGCTAGGTTTGTTATCGGCTATCCAGCATTTACAGAAGTCGCAGAATTTTCTACCCTGGGATTTCCAGTAGTCAGCCCTGAAAGTAGATAACATGCACGAAGGCGCAAAGGTGAGATTAGATCTTCGCTGCGCCAGTTTCTGTACACTGTAAAACTTGTACAGTTATTTTTATCCGCGTTATCGCAAAGCGAATGCCAAATTCAAATTACGTACAATTTTAAAGAGACATAAAATCCGCTCCAGATTTTCGAAATTACTGAAGAAGTAGAAAACATTTTTGTCCGCTTTCGAACTTCTGGCTTGAAAAATTAACTTTGAGCAGAAAAATCTAAATAATCAAAAATCACGAGTGACAAAAAAAACCGACTTCAAAACCAAACTACTCAACCGATTTTGATGAAACTTATATGGGACCAATCTGAAAGTATACCCTTTCGAATAAAAAAAGAATTTTCCAAATCGGTTTATAAATAACGGAGTTCTGAGGTAACAAACATAAAAAAATAAATAAATAAAATACAACCGAATTGAGAACCTCCTCCTTTTTTGAAGTCGGTTAATAATTCGAATTCTGAAGATTCAGCGTCAAATGTGACGAGGTTTCAATCTTACTGGATTCGCTATTGAAAATGTTTGTCATTTGTCAAAAATCTTTTGATCAAGTCTCGAGATAACATTATTTCTATTCATGATAGCCACTATAAAGAGTTTTAAAAAAATCCCCGACTTTTCCTCGCCAAACTATAATTTTTCCGTGGCTGAAATTCGGCAAATTTCGTTCTCTAAATAGTTCTAAAACTCCTAGGCGTTAAAGATGACTTTATTTGTACTCTGCGCACGCGCGTTCGCAGTCAAATTTCTTTTCGCCTGTCGTATTTGCAATATTCGTTCTCGTCTCACCGAAGAAGAAGCGCCTTATAACTTATTGCACAACACGCTATACTTTCTGCGATAAATTTGAGATGGAACTTCAGAGCGTGTCGACGTTACTTAACTTTACGACAGTTTCATCACTGTTAGAAAATAAAATCGAACAATGGTACCCCGCGATCAGCGTCTTCTTCTCGCATCGGTCAAAGATCAAGAATTGTATGAAACGTTGATAACGTCCGTCGCTAAATTGTCCTCCCGGATTTTTCTCTCCGACGAATCAAACTCGCTCTTTATTGCCAGCAACAAAAAAGAAACGAAATAGTCGATCATTTTCATTTCCTCATCATGTCAATAAAAGAACTTTCGACTTTGCAGGTTCGGTGACGTATCACAGTGAAAAATAGTGGACATAGTCGAAGGTTACGTGACGCTGACCTTGACCTTGACCCAGTGATTCTGTCAATTTATTTCAATTTCCGTCGAATGGGAATGAAAAAGAAAAAGAATCGGGGACGCATTCGACAAAATATATTCGATTTATATTGTATTCGAGTCTATTGTTCGTCAGCTGAAATTCTGACAAAGCGAGTCGGTGGGTATTAACAAAAGCACGAAGTGGTGGAAGCACTGTTACATATACCGTCGAATCTCGCCTAGTTGGCAATTAAATCTAGCCTCTCTGGGTTTTGTAGCATTCTCAAAGCGTCGACGAGCCTCGATTCGTGTCCCGGTATAACACTTGTCCCTCTCTTTCGCTCTGTCCATCTCTTTCCATCTGCGTGATACAGTGCATAGGTATAATCGCATACCTGACACTGCCAAAAATCGTTGTATCATCAAATGTCACCACGATATAAAAGCGAAGCGATTCAAAATCGCCGGACGTCCTCTGTGCAGAAAAAATTCAAACGCATCTGCAATTTCTCTTTTGCAAGGACATTAGATACAAGAAAGAGGAATCGGTGATGGGATAGTGAAGAGAAAGACTAAATATTGCAAATAACAATAAAGACATTCATGAGCCAATTCTGACTCTTGTATTTTTTGTGCCATGAATCTAGAAATTAAATCTACAGTTATTGAAAACGTCCCCTTTTCTGGCGTTTCTTTTACATTGCGTTTCGATGATCTTTTGTTCCGTTTCACTTGGATTTGGTACATTTAAATCATTCAAAAAATGTTTTTAAGTAGACATTCATTATCCGTTGTCATGTTCTCCCTCTTCTCATCTGTCAGGGTGGCCACAAATTTCTAGGAAAAAAATTTCATGAAATTTCCAGGTTTTCCAGGTCCTAAGACGCAGTTCTTCCATGACATTTTTTCTGCTCAGAGGTCATATACACCTTGAAATTTCGAGACATGTAAGAATCCAGAGTATAATTTTTCATGACTCCAAATGTTCTCCACTCAATTTTAGGAACAAATTCTTTCTTCCGTCTATCGTGCAATAATTAAACTCTACGACTGGTCAAATTTTAGATTTTCTGGTATCGAACGAAAATTGACGTTGAAAAACAATCTGTTTGTTTTTTTTAGTAAATATAATGGATCTAACTTTTGTGTTCATTAATTGATGAAGGCATTTCTACTTTTTTTTGTTTGAACAGTTTGAATTTTAAAAAATCTGAAATCGGATTACCTATAGATTCTATTCTTGGCACATCAGACTTAAAGTCATTTTTATGCCTGTAAAATGATATTCAGCAGTTTCGACTTTTTAGTTATTCCCATGTGCATGGATTCCCAGTTATTTGATTCTAATTCGTCGAGATCATCCATGATTTTACACTCGAATTGAAACAAAATGTCGACTTTTAAATATTGAAACAATCTTTCCATGACCAGCATTGAAATTCCATGACAATTCCACGTTTTCCAGGTTTTCCAGGTCTTCCAGGTCTGTGAAAATTGGAGCATCTCCAATGCTAATTTACTTCGTGCGATAAACTGCACAAACGTAGGGATAGCTTCGAGCAAATTTCCTGCTGGACGCTACAGACGTATCCCCACTGAATCCAATCAATTCGCGAAACGATAAACGCGCGTCAGCTCCGTCAGCTTCGAGGGTGTTTATCAATATCCGGGCATCCTGTGTAGTGCTTCAATATATATTTTTTTCTCTCTCGTTTCTCTCAAGACGGATGGATTACCGAGAAAAACGATAAACGTTAAACGTTGAACAAACAGAGAACTTGTTGTCTTCGAGTTTGCTCAACCGGATCGATCCCTTCCGGGAAAATGTGACGGTGTCGAGTGATGACTTCAACCCCGCGGCGATGGTCGAAGACTCGGTCTTATCGTCAGATATTTATCCAAGTCACAGCTCCTAGCAAATATTAGGCAACGGTAATGAGCGCGATACCAAAATGTTGGTTCACCTACGACATTTGCTACCTCTATCCTCCTCCAAACTAGTGTCATATATTGTACTACTTAGTAGTAGTACTACTACTGGTTGTCTTCTAGAATTCCAACCTCATAAATGAACTTTAACTGATGAAGTGAATGAATGTCGATGCATGGTGGATCGGGATAACTCTGCTTGTCAAGACCTCCGATAAGGATCACCTCAACTGATGGACGTCAACACATTTTGTCACATTTCTTTTGAATTTGGTGTCAGACAACAACAACAGAAAAAAAAAAACAGTTGAGAAAAGTGTAAAAAAATATCTTCTACCACACATGCATTAAAAACTCGTTTTTTTCTGCCCTTCTTAACCGGGAGAAAACTTGCCAGCAGGAAAAAAACTCTGGCAAACAGCTTGAAAAATTCGAAGTGACCACACCACAGTGGCCAACGTACATCCTACATCCTAAGAATCGATAATTGCAAACACAGTCGAGATATCTAAGGTGATATATATATATATATATTGTTCTAAATTTTTTAATTCGGCGTATTCAATCGATTCGAAGTCGATTTTGATGAAAATTGGTACTCGAAGATTGTTTTGGTCTCTAATCACGAATCTGAAGTCAGATGTGCGAAATTTGAAGTGACGAATCCAATTTGCTGGAGAAAAGAAGTCAAAATACTCTGAATCTCATAAAAAATTGGTACTCAAAGGTTTTTTGAACCGCTGATCATCAAGAATAGCTAAAATCAAAATAGGTAGGCAAACTCGTCACATGTCGTTGATCAACTACAAACAACGCAACACTTCAGAGGGATGGCATGGTACCTGATGACGTGAAGAGTGTATCACGTGTCGTGTATTGCGGGGCGTAGCTATACGCTTCACATGCTCACGTAGTACCCTACGTCTGGGTGGGCACCAAGTCCCTAACCCTATGTATTCTATAAATATCTGCATCAATAATATCCTCCCACATGCCGTCGGAGAGGAGACCGAGATATAACCTGGCCTTAATACTTCCCTCAATTTTACCCAACTTTACATGACCTAGGAAACTGCGATAAAGTCTCGCAGGTACCCCGGGTCCCCCGGGTCCGATCAGAAATTCGTTAGTCCACCTCCCAGCCTGGTACCAGCCAACTTTCGATACCGAGCTCAAAGTATTATCTACACCTCCGCAGCAGCTACTCAATCCTGCTTTTCTCCGTTCACTAGATCGCTTCATTGTCAGGCTGAATTACATCCTGATCCAATTCTTGCTCACTTTCGTCCTCGGTTATAAGGAGGCTCGTACACTCAAACCACTACTTTTCTGCATAACATTGTTACATTGGGGTGTTTGTCAAGTATTTTTCACGGTTGCATTTACAGACTTTAGCATGCTATCGTGGTGGCCACTATAAAAAGTGACTTTTCCTGACCAAATTGTCATTTTTCCCTGACTGAAATTCGGAAAAATCAGTGGTTATTCATGTATGCAATGAATAATGCTCTGGATCAATGGTGAAAGGAAAATCATTTTGCTACTATAATTTTCAGCGATTAGGATTTCCGCGAGAAGAAGAACAAAAAATCGCTGGAGATCTTTTATTCTCTCTTGTTTCTTATCACCATAAAATTTCTTGACTTTTCCCTGGTCATTTTTCTGATTTCCTCACTTTTTCATGACTTCCCTGACTTTTCCCTGACCAGTGGCCACCATGGCTAAGGAAATAACCGATCACTTGTTGATAACAGTTGATAGAAATGAGTGTTCGGCTGATTATTCATAAGTATTGAATGAAAATAAAAAATTGTCACGATAAAATTGTAGGCAATAGTTAATTACTGAACAAAAGGAGCCAAGGTGGGATGAAATCGAGCAATTCTGATGGATTTTTCTTCCTCTCAAAGGACTTTGCAGAATTAAGATCCTTTCTTCGGAAAGTTCGAAGTAAGTTGGCGGGTGAAAATGTAACTATTTTGATCCCAGTCATGTGGGAAAACAACGTGTCTTCTGGTATATTACACTAGCCTTGTTACACACGGATGATACTTACAAGATAAAACGCTAACATAATACCAGGGCTTCTAAGTAGACTGAGAATTACGCAACGTACTACCAGCGGTACTTAGGTAAGTACACAGAACACTGGATTTAGCGACTGAATAAAATTCCGTCAAGCATAAACACACACAGAAGGAAGGCTCAGTTTCGATTTCTTGCTTCACTTCCCAGGGTCTCAAGTCAACTTCGAGTTCGATGAGTAGTTTGCAATTTAATTCAGACAATCGGTGCTGCACCAGAGTCTGGCCGGAGTCGTCATGACTCGGCGCGATTTCGCCACCTGGCAAACGAAACTAGATCTAGAACGATTTTAGCATTAAACCTATCTCCGTCTGGTCTCTGAGTTTCTCGCTTCGTCGTCCCTCGAGAAGTAAGCTAATTCGACTGTGTTAAACTTCCCTTTGACTGGGTTCATTCCGACTCTCTCGCTCTTCAGACACGCGGAATTAACCGCGATATATCATCGCGTGATTATATCACATGAGCACCTACCAAAACGCGTTCGAGTTCGTATAATTGGCGTATGAGAGAGAATGAGAGGAAAAAGTCATCCGCTATCACTCGATAGCGCGATCGCTTATGCAGAGTTGCATTTGGCCGAAGGTAACCCATTCGATACGAAGTGTCTGTTTATCGTTATCAGAACCAACCGAATGTGGACACTGCACGTGCAAATATGGAAACGCTTGAACTAAAAACGATTTTCTGATGGTATTTTCCGAGCTGTTGAGTCCCACATTTGTACGTATGGGAAGTCCGGTTGAGAGGTCAATTACTCCTTGAAACTTGGAAAACTTTATGGGAATTTGAAGGTCTTCAAAGACTTCCATGAGTTTGAGAGACTTCGAGGAACTTCACTGGACTAAGTGGACTTCTCAGGGACTTTAGAGACTTCATTGGAGTTTGAGTCCGAGTTCCAATGGAGGCTGTGAACATTTGTTTTGTGATTGCAGCCCCGAATTCAGAGGCTTGTGTGTTTTGTGGGACAAAACAAGCAGCGCCACGAGTGACGAAAAGTGGCACTTTTCAATGGATGAGTAGGTGACGGTTATTGGATGGTTTTCACGCGTTTGAAAGTAGCCAATATATCCAAGTGTTAGATTTTTTCCATCGAAAAGTGCATCTCGTTTGCATTTGAAAGTTCCGCAAACTTCACAGATTCATCGGAATAATGACCCGAACAGTTGCATAAACTCGCAACCTTTTGCGTTGACCGTTCACAAAACCTTGAATGTTAATAAAAAAAAATTTCTGCACCCTTCGATTTATTGCAAATTTGATGAATGACGTAAAATAAGGCCTGAGAATATCGCGAACTTGCATTTTTCGTAATTTACAATGATTCCGTGATTCGAAAATGGTTGCAAAATTATATATATGGTTTATTTCACACAAAAATTCCAAAAGTTTTCGATTTATCGTTAAATTTTCAATTTTCCATGTCTACAATGACTGGTCTAAGTGTTGTACTGCGAAACGAGGCAATTACACATTAGCTACTCGACTCTAATCGTATTTCGCACAGATATACCAGTGTATATAAAGTTTCGGTGCAGTGTATTGCAGTGCGGTGAATTGCGGTCTATCACCCATACTGGTGGTCGGTTACCATAATACTTTTCGAGGCTATTGCTCTTTGACTAATAACTCAAATCTCAACGATGAAGGATGTATTGGCTACAGCTACACCGCTATATCCACATCCAGACCAAACTTAACACACAAACGAATTACAGCTGCAGTTATAGCACGAATGCAAACTGTGGCTTGTGAGAATTGCATCGCACTGCAGGATGCTATATGAGTTTGCGGTTTAGAAACGTCGTGTCGCGGTACAACATTTGATACGTTTCGATACGTTTCCATCTTTTTTTTTAGGAAAAACCAGTCAGAGTAGATGAACTAAAAAAACAGTGGAACGAAGGTCTCTTCATGTGGCAGGTGTGTCGAAAGTTTTTCTTGTCTTTTCACACTGAGAAAAGAGTTTTGTTGTTGTTAACAAAGTTCGTTAACAGTTAACGAATCGTATATTTGTATATAAGCAAATATACATCTAGTCATAGCTAAGAAATCATTCATTTGAGTGTGTTTCTTTGTCTCAAATAAAGATTTCTTAATAGTTAACGAATCATCAATTTCCTCAAAATTCGCGTCCAGTTATATCAGACGATCAAACACGATAATGGAATGAGGATTTCTTAATAGTTAAGAACCCGAGTAGAAATTTCGGTCAGGCCACAATCAGGGCATGATCAAGCAAACCTTACCACCTGATCAGGTGCTTAATAGGCTGCCTGGTCAGGCCCTGATCAGTAATGTAACGCAAAATTCTAGGATTACGGCCAGGCCCTGATCAGGTTCTATAGCCAGGCTCTGATCAGTATTTTACAGCCAGGCCCTGATTAGGTTTGTTGATCAGGCCCCGATCAAGCTTCCTGATCAAGCTTCCTGATCAATCCCTGATCAAGCCCTGATCATATTTGTGGATTTGTGTTTGTATCATCAGATGCTACAAAAATAATGATGAAAAAAAAATTTTAACGGTTGAGTAAGCTGAACCACTCATGCTCGGCCGCATACCAACGCTAGAACGCAATTTCACTTCAGAAAAACTTCGCATTGTTTCGACCTAACCGGGTTTCGATCCTGGACCTATCGCTCGCTCGCATTACTAATCGCACGCCCTACCTACTACGCCAAACTACTTATTAGATATTGTGAAAACTTTGATCTACTAATAATAAGAGCTTCGAATATATTTATCTAAATGATTATCCTGCGTGCTTCCGGCAGGTTAAAAGTGTACCAAATAATGGTTGATTCTTAATGAATCACACATTTCACACTGTGGCATGAAACCCGTAATAAAGACAGCCTGATGAAGACCTGATCCGGGGCGTGGCAGGCATGCCTGAGTAAGGGATGCCTGGCGCCAACCTTGCTGGCGGCCATACAGGCTTGCCTCAGTAGGGGATGCTTGATACCAACCTGAACAGGGACGCAACAGGCGCGCTGCACTTTCTAGTATCATGTACTCTAGAAGCCAATCTGACCAAGGGTCCAACAGGTAAACCTCGGTAATTGTTGCCTGATAGCATCCTGATCAGGGGCCCAACAGGCAAACCTTGGCAAGTGTTGCCCGATAGCATCGTGATCAGGGGCCAATCAGGCATACTTTGGTAAGCGATGCCTGATAGCATCCTGATCAGTGGCCCAACAGGCAAACCTTGGCTAGTGTTGCCTGATAGCATCCTGACCAGGGGCCAATCAGGCACACTTCGGGAAGGGATGCCTGTCAGCTCCTGTCCAGGGGCCCAACAGGCATACCTTGGTAAGTGATGCCTGATAGAATCCTGATCAGGGGTCCTACAGGCAAACCTCGGCAATTGTTGCCTGATAGCATCCTGATCATGGGCCAATCAGGCACACCTCGGGAAGGGATGCCTGTCAGCTCCTGTCCAGGGGCCCAACAGGCATACCTTGGTAAGTGATGCCTGATAGCATCCTGATCAGGGGCCCAACAGGCAAACCTTGGCAAGTGTTGCCTGATAGCATCCTAATCAGGGGCCCAACAGGCAATCCTTGGCAAGTGTTGCCTGATAGCATCCGGATCAGGGGCCCAGCAGGCAAACCTTGGCTAGTGTTGCCTGATAGCATTCTGACCAGGGGCCCAGCAGGCAAACCTTGGTAAGTGTGGCCTGAAAGCATCCTGACCAGGGCCATATCAGGAGTGCCCCTGTTAGGGATACCTGATGGGACCCTACTCAGGACCACAGCAGGTTTGTCTTACTCAGGACCGCCTGAACAAAGCTCAATCAGGGCCTGATAGCACATCAGGCTAGCCCTATCAAATTTCTACTGAAATCTTGTATTTCTCTTCAACCCGCACCTGTTGTTTCAGGAGAACGATCATGAAGTTCAACTACTAATAGTTAAAAAATTGTGCTTTTCTATCAGTGCAGTTATCCACGAATGATGATATTTTTTTTAGACCAATCAGGTATTGACTAAGACGTCATGTCCCAATTTTTTTTTTTTTAACGTGATAAGTGACTGTTGGATTGTCTTCACTATTTCCACCGAAAAAGATAGTGCATACCTAAAATATGCTGCCCAAACAATGCCCAGGAACGGGTTCGCCTCGAGCTTCGAATGACGCGCCTCACGTCGGCGAATGTATTATGACTGGCGCGTTTTTACTCGCGAGAGTGTAGCTAGAGTATTCAGCGCCGCTCTCACCTCTAGCGGCAAGCGTACAGACTACTACGCACGAATTACATCAAATCTCCAACCCTCGTGTAAGATTTGTTAAATGTTAATAAATCTGTATTTGAGGAGACATCGTGTGATTTCTGTCTCAACCGAATGCTTTATTTAATGTGAATACTACGGAATTTCCACAGTAGTAGAAACAACATGTATATTTACTTCATGTTAAGATATTCTTTAACAGCTAACGAATATTTCGTGAAATTTTCAAATAAATGCGTTTATTTGGTATAAAGAAACTCTTTTCTCATTTCATCTTGTTTGCGATTTTTCGCCGGTTTTGACGAATTCGCGGGTTTCCTCGGGCGAAAATAAGAGACCTAATAAAACGGGGTGTTTGTATCGCGGAATAATATCGGAATAAATTCGGCCACTTCGCATCCAGGTAAGAATATTGGTTTATCCTTGGAACGAATGATTTATTCGAGAATCCATAAATAGGCCAGCGTGGCCACAGATAATGGCTTTAAATTCAATTTACCCAAACAACGGATCTATCTTGTTAGATTATACCTTATACCTATGCCTGTGAGGCTCAGCTATTCTACTTTTGCGACAGATAACCGCGAGGGTCACGAAGCCACCGATGTGCCAGCACCGAAGTTTCTGCAGCTTAAATCTGGCACCAAATGAAAATACAAAATATGTACGTGTATGCGATGATCTAATAAAAATGGAAAATTTTATAGTAATAATAATAATAATCTTCAATATTTTAATTATACTTGAAACAAAAGAATTGTACAATTTCTTTGATTTTGTCTGAATTCCTGTAATTTCATATAGTTTTTGGTGATTGAGAATTTTTTCCGATCGTTATCGAAATTTGCACGGTTCAACTTGATTCGATTTTGAATTCGATTATAAATCATTCAGTTATTTCAAGAATTATTGCCAATAATTTACAATATAAGACATTTCTAGAATTTGAATTTAATTTTTGGTTGATAAGAATTTTTTTAATCCTTACCAAAATTTCCGCGATTCAACTTGATTCGATTCTGAATTCGTCAAGAATTAATGGGAATAATTTACAATAAAAGAAAAAATATCTTGAATTTGAATCTAATTTTTTCTAGCGTAACAATTGAAGATATTTTTCTGATTCTCATACAATGTCATAATTGTTATTCTTCTCTAAATTTTCTTCGCCAAATTTTGCTAGATTGATGAATTATCCAATTTCAAATTATAAAAATAATTTTCGTATCTGGCTTCGACCTCTGTGAACTTGGCCCCTCATTTGTGAAAATATGAATTTATTTTCGGAGTTCTAGCTGTTATTCGAAGAGTTCTAGAGTTCTTTATAGGTTTTCCGAATAGTTCTATCGATTTTGACAGTGAAAATCGATTTTAACATCCGGGGGGCCAACTTCACGCAACAGAAACTTTGAATCTGGCATAACTTTGTAAGTTCTCGACGGATCAGAAAAACAAAGAGAGATAATCACGAGAACTATTGGAGGGCTACCGAGAACTCTGAATGAAAATATTAAAAATCCTTGAATTGTTTTTTTTTAATGGAAATTCCACCTATGAACCCAAAATCTCGGGGTAAGTCGTTCGATTCTCATCGGACGCGGAAATTTCATTGTGATAATCGCTAGAACTCGCGAAGGGCTACTCAGAACTATCGCTAACGGATTTTTAAATTCAAAATCGAAATAAAAAAATTCAAAATTCCATCTATGAACCCAAAATCTCGGAGTAAGTCGTTCGATTCTCATCGGACGCGGAAATTTCATTGTGATAATCGCTAGAACTCGCGAAGGGCTACTCAGAACTATCGCTAACGGATTTTTAAATTCAAAATCGAAATAAAAAAATTCAAAATTCCACTTTTTCGCCTACCTCGTTATCACACCGGGGTCCCGCGGACCCCACTCAGATTTTTCTACATAACACCAGTTGAAATTGACATATCCAGGTTTTTCCATCAATCAAGAATTGATCTGGGAACAGCCCTATATCGAGAAAAAATTGATGGACTTTTCAAAGTAGAACAAATCCAAGAAGGTGAGTATAGCTCTTTTTTCGAGTCTGAAATTTGCAGCACGAGCCGCAAGCGAATGTGCTGCAATCACACTTGCCAAAATAGCCCTGCGCCTGTGATGCACACGATTCTCTAATTAACACCTGGTCTGCAGAAATGCCTCTTTTCTCACACCCGGTCGCAAAGTGCCACTTTTCATACCTCTTGAACTGGCGCAAAACAGATCTTTTCGGCCCTCGGGCGGAAAAGTCCTTTCGGCCCGCTAAAAGCGGGTGAAAGAGTCTATTTTTCTGCCCTCGGGCGCAAAGTGCTGCTTTGCGCCCACGCACTCGGTCTGAAAAGAGGCAGACCAGGTGTAGACGAAAAAATCGTGGGCTCCACGGGCGCAAGGCTATTTTGGCGAGTGTGATTGCAGCACTCTCGCCTTGGGCTTGCGCTGCAAATTTCACACTCGAAACATAGTGCTTTGCGCCCTTGATACACAATGTACTATTTCAACGCTCATAGAAGCGCTGCTGACGATGGTAAATCAATATTTCTTTCACGTTTCGAACGTTCAAATCACAAATGAATTTGGAAGAAGTACGAATAATTTTTCATCACAGGAATATTGCATGAACAATATTTGACAGTTCATCGGTAAGATTTTGCGAATATGGTATTTTCACGTAGTATTTTAGACAGTTTAGCGCTGATACGATTTTCCGAGACCATCATTTCAGTTGAAACGATAATCCACTACTTCGTACCAGTACCATTGGCGCTGAAAACCGTCGTTTCTTTCAGGTGTCAAACGTTGAAATCGAATATTATAAACATGTCAGCTTACTTCAGACTGATTCAGAACCATGAAATGTACCGCGCGAGTCATTTTTCTCCCCGAAAGCCAATCAGCATGGGTCTTAAGCGACAACAATGAGTCAGGTGTGGAAAGAAAGTGACAACAATGAGTTCGAGATATCGTGACACCTTCTTTTGGACAAGAGATGCTCAGTACTAAGTAGGGTGTCGACGAATGAACATATTGGTTTACGCGTGATGTATAATTGAACGGGTCAGAACTTGGGACCCGTTTGGATTCAGGAAGCCAAACCAATATGGATTTTCTCGATTCAACATTATGCATTTTTTACGCATTTTCAATGCGTCGAGGTCTCTATTTTCAAGCACCTTATCCGTATTATCTATCACTTCTGTTTCTTTGTAACCACCGAAGAAAGAATGACTGAAGTTCGACTGACTTTTTTCTCCTTTAGAAACAATTCATAGGATTGCATTCATTCAACAAGATTATTAGCATTGAAAATGCTTCTATTTCCGGGGTATGAGTAAAGGGGATCAAATATTAAAATGCCACAAAAATGGGTACGATACGGAAATGCGTGCAATGCGTTAGGGAAGTCACAACAATGCGGCTGAAAAAAATTCGCAAAAGACAAAAGATGGCAAGAGACGGAAGATAGAAAAAGATTATAGACGGTTAATGTGTCAGATTGTGACCGAACCAAACGTATGGTCAATCTGTCAGATTATCACCGATATTGATCTGTCAAACTTGGAATTTTCAAAAACTTTATTTCAAGCGAATGGAAATCAAAATGAAACAGGTACAAATACATCGAAACAAAATGTACTAAGAACGAGAAAACAGATGACATTTTCGATGTCTTCAGAGGCTCGCGTTACACACGAGGTCTGTAGATTTTTAGTTAAAATTAATTGAAAGGTTTGTTGATTTTGGGAAATTCAGTTACTTCGCAGTGAATGCTCATTACTTCGGTTATTTGTCATTACTTCACTTACTTCTCATCATTTCATTTATGGCTTGATAGCAAACAATTAGTCATACCTTCCATGCAGTATGAAAAGATGAATATTGGAAAATCTCACGAGTTTTTGTTCTATTTCATGGATGATGTAACGTTCTTGTTTTCAATACCAATTTTTGCAGCATTATTTTCCAGTGACAAATAATCCAGATTGTATTTAAAAATCCGTTACAGATCGTTCTGAGTAGCCCTTCGCGAGTTCTGCGATTATCACAATGAAATTTCCGCGTCCGATGAGAATCGAACGACTTACTCCGAGATTTTGGGTTCATAGATGGAATTTTGAATTTAAAAATCCGTTAGCGATAGTTCTGAGTAGCCCTTCGCGAGTTCTAGCGATTATCACAATGAAATTTCCGCGTCCGATGAGAATCGAACGACTTACTCCGAGATTTTGGGTTCATAGATGGAATTTTGAATTTTTTTATTTCGATTTTGAATTTAAAAATCCGTTAGCGATAGTTCTGAGTAGCCCTTCGCGAGTTCTAGCGATTATCACAATGAAATTTCCGCGTCCGATGAGAATCGAACGACTCCGAGATTTTGGGTTCATAGATGGAATTTAGAATTTTCTTATTTCGATTTTGAATTTAAAAATCCGTTAGCGATAGTTCTGAGTAGCCCTTCGCGAGTTCTAGCGATTATCACAATGAAATTTCCGCGTCCGATGAGAATCGAACGACTTACTCCGAGATTTTGGGTTCATAGGTGGAATTTTGAATTTTTTTATTTCGATTTTGAATTTAAAATCCGTTAGCGATAGTTCTGAGTAGCCCTTCGCGAGTTCTAGCGATTATCACAATGAAATTTCCGCGTCCGATGAGAATCGAACGACTTACTCCGAGATTTTGGGTTCATAGATGGAATTTTGAATTTTTTTATTTCGATTTTGAATTTAAAAATCCGTTAGCGATAGTTCTGAGTAGCCCTTCGCGAGTTCTAGCGATTATCACAATGAAATTTCCGCGTCCGATGAGAATCGAACGACTTACTCCGAGATTTTGGGTTCATAGATGGAATTTAGAATTTTTTATTTCGATTTTGAATTTAAAATCCGTTAGCGATAGTTCTGAGTAGCCCTTCGCGAGTTCTAGCGATTATCACAATGAAATTTCCGCGTCCGATGAGAATCGAACGACTCCGAGATTTTGGGTTCATAGATGGAATTTAGAATTTTTTATTTCGATTTTGAATTTAAAAATCCGTTAGCGATAGTTCTGAGTAGCCCTTCGCGAGTTCTAGCGATTATCACAATGAAATTTCCGCGTCCGATGAGAATCGAACGACTCCGAGATTTTGGGTTCATAGATGGAATTTAGAATTTTCTTATTTCGATTTTGAATTTAAAAATCCGTTAGCGATAGTTCTGAGTAGCCCTTCGCGAGTTCTAGCGATTATCACAATGAAATTTCCGCGTCCGATGAGAATCGAACGACTTACTCCGAGATTTTGGGTTCATAGATGGAATTTTGAATTTTTTTATTTCGATTTTGAATTTAAAAATCCGTTAGCGATAGTTCTGAGTAGCCCTTCGCGAGTTCTAGCGATTATCACAATGAAATTTCCGCGTCCGATGAGAATCGAACGACTCCGAGATTTTGGGTTCATAGATGGAATTTAGAATTTTCTTATTTCGATTTTGAATTTAAAAATCCGTTAGCGATAGTTCTGAGTAGCCCTTCGCGAGTTCTAGCGATTATCACAATGAAATTTCCGCGTCCGATGAGAATCGAACGACTTACCCCGAGATTTTGGGTTCATAGGTGGAATTTCCATTAAAAAAAAACAATTTCAAGGATTTTTAATATTTTCATTCAGAGTTCTCGGTAGCCCTCCAATAGTTCTCGTGATTATCTCTCTTTGTTTTTCTGATCCGTCGAGAACTTACAAAGTTATGCCAGATTCAAAGTTTCTGTTGCGTGAAGTTGGCCCCCCGGATGTTAAAATCGATTTTCACTGTCAAAATCGATAGAACTATTCGGAAAACCTATAAAGAACTCTAGAACTCTTCGAATAACAGCTAGAACTCCGAAAATAAATTCATATTTTCACAAATGAGGGGCCAAGTTCACAGAGGTCTGGTTTCGACGATGCTAATGAAAATGATTGGTTTTTGTTTTTTCTCTCATCTTCTTTTTTTTCTATTCTGTATTTTCGGTGAATCAGACACTATAGTCTTTGAACTATTATTATAACGACTCGGAATACTACATAATAACTTTTATAAATCGTTTTCATAATCATAGTGTCTCCCGCGCGTATATTTCAAGTAGAGCATATCAATTTAATTTTAGTTATAAAATGGCCCAACGCCACACTCAGAGTCTGTGAAACGAACCGACAAAACGTATTGTTGTTCCACACGATTTGCACCTAGTGCTTAAAAATAGTGCCAAATCGATTCGAGTCCATTTCTAAAAAAAAAAAAAACAATAATAATAATAATATCATGGAATATATATTAAAAAACGATAAAATAATTGACACAGTAAATTCTGTACTGTATTATTTCTTCCTCATCGACAATTATCCTTTTTTTTTCATCTTTTTTAATTCTTCTTGTTTTATTTTCATCGCGAGATCCAATGTCACGTGTGTGTGTGTGTGTCCGCGACAAAATCTCTGCTTGTTTTATACGCTCGTGCGTTAGCCAGTTTAAAGTTTGTTCATATATACACGCGGCTGTTCGTCGACGGTGACAGACGAAACAGCGTCGACGGTCTCTAGAGTCTTTGCAAGACGGTTGGATTCCCGCCAAAAAAAAAATTTTGTACCTCGTATCGCGTAGCCCAGAAATTGCCATTTTTATTATTATCATTCTTCTTCTTCTTCTTGTTCTTCTCATTCTTTTGCCTCAGATCACCGCGAACGATAGTGACTAGACTTTTTATTTCTGACTATATCATTACGAAACGATTTTTCGCAGATTTTTATACTTTTTTATCGTGAAAATTTTCTATAAACCTCCGTTCTTGTTTTCGAGAAGAATATAGAGATTAATTAATGCGGATTAATCATTTTTTCATCTATAAGAGAATCTAATAGATAAAATAAAATTAGTGATGTTCATTCTGTTAGTTTGAGTTGTTCAATTTATTCGAAGATTGTGTTGTTCTCGTTTCTTCTTCTTTCTTCTCTTCTCCAAATCATATACGTACACCTATATAGAAGTACTATTTTATTACCATTTTGTGTTATTGTTATTGCCCTATTAAATATTTCGTTTAACGACACAATTTGCGGATTAAGTATTAATAAATGCGACGTCGATCGGACTGCGAAAAATTTAGCGGGAGGAGATTCAGTTGTACCTGAATGATAGAATTCATATAAATTGAGAACAGTGTCTCGGACACCTTTCATACACTGAATTGAAAAATAATTAAATAATATATAAATGTGCAAAAATTTCTGTGATTCTTTTTTCTTGTACCAATTTAATTGATTTTTGATTCACGTTTCGAATTTTTCTAATAAATAAATCAGAATTTCTTATGAGGACGAAGGATTATATGATCGTGAAAAATGTCAAGGCTACATTTGAAAAATACACTAGTCTCTCTAATTTTTTTTTATTTTTTTGTACTGACTAGATTGGATCGATCAATTTCACCGCAGCCAAGAGTAACATGTCGAGTAATAAATTATAACGCAATTAACAGAAAAGTGAAACGTCGAGAAAAGTGAAAAACAAAAAGAAAAAAACAGACGGTAAGAGAATCGGAATAATATTCTTGAAGCAAAGAAAAAATAACATCGTCCAAAGTCAGAGCGTTGAACGATTGATTTGAATCTACGTTATAACGACTTCAACTTCCAATTGTTGCAAAAAAAATTACGTGTTTTTGTAAAATAAAATAAAACAAACCATTTTACACGATCGTTTTGAGATATAGGAAATTTGCGAAAATTAGTAACACCAAAATTCCTCATACAAATTTTTTTTAGAAGACAGTATTTCGAATTTTGCGAATCTGACGTCAGATTCGGCATCAGAAACCCCCCAAAAAACTTAAGTTTTGCTACTATCTCTATTGATCAAGATTTCCGCGCGACGAAGACGAAAAGAAATTGCCAGTGATCTTTTATTCTGTCTTGCCATAAAATTTATCAACTTTTCCCTGACCAATGGCCACCTTGTATTAGCTAAAAACCTTTTTCTCAAGTTAGTCACGTTCGGTTGTCGAATTGTTTCTGGAAACAATCGAACCTAATGGTGCGAACCGTACGAGTTTAGGTTTACATTTAGGTTCGGGTTGTTATCCGTGTGGCTAAATCCGTTCGGAAAACAATGCGAGAGCGTTGAGACCCGGAACCGATCTTCTAAGCCCGGGCTTTTGTTCGGGTTCCTCTGTACAAACCCCAGAGTTTCGTTTTAAATTAGTGCCTCGAGAAATTGATAAACTTTCAGTTCGCTCTAGATACGATACAGAAAAAAAAAATTGAGACTCGGTTTAAAAGTTCTTTGTTCCTCGCCTAAGGTTTCGAAATCTTATTTTTAGGCACCCAGTTCCGCCAATTATATATCACGTGTGAAATAAATTGGCGAGAGATAATTTCCGAGGACATAGAAATATGTTTTTAATCCGATTTTTATTAGCGAAGATGTGAAAACGTCGCATGGGAAACCAGTTTTGCTCTATAAATTCAAACTTTTTATTTACCCAAGTAGCGAAAAACCGATAAATCTTTCTATATATACTGTTTTTCAAATTTTCCTCCAATTTTTATTCTATCGTGTCGACGTTGTTATAGTTGTCGAGGTTGAGTTTTAAAGAAATAAGGAATATTAGGTTCAAAGAGGTAGGCGCGAATACACTGCGCATACACTGAGAACAGCCACACACCGAGATAAACGGAACAGGAAAGAGAAGGAGCTTCTTCGCGGGGTACTAACTTACCGTGGAAACAGATGCGGCTGTCAAAAATATCTTTCAAACTACAATAGACAAATGAAAGAAACGTTGTAGCTGCCAATTCCGTTCTAACATCTGTGTGCGATAACTTTACTCCTCTTCCTAGTTTCTTCTTCTTCTTATTTCTCACACTATTATATTCACACGCTTCCAAGATCAGCTGAACCTTGATATTGCAATGGTCACTCAAAAATAACTATCGCTGAAGAAAACCGAGCTGAGTCAAGTTCGCGACGCCACCGCCAGGCCGAACCGCGCGCTGCTAACCCGCCGCCACTCTCTCGCAGTAGAAGTAGCTGGAGTTAATAAGAGACACTAGCACGCTCAATTTCACGCTTTTTAGTATTGTAAAAATAGTCTTCTCTACTTTTGTGAGTTTTTGAGAATCCAAATCATCATGTGATACCGAGCCGCCCAGTTTCTGACCCTCTGGATGGTTTTCTAACTTCAACTCCATCAAAGTCACTCATCGATGTGGAGAGTTGAGCCATTTAGTGTGATAAAAAAAATTTGAAATAGCAGTGTGACATGCAGCTCGACTCGATGCTTTCGCGATTCTGTTTAATTCGGCATTGTCGCAGTTTCTGACCCCTGGAATTCCAAATGATATAACCCCAATGTTTTTTTTTTTTTTTGTATACATATAAGGATGTATATTTTGTTAAAAACAGAGACTTTCGACTCGTTTAACGTGAATATTTTTTAGACTTTGAGTAACTTGAAGTGACTTTACGTCACTTGAAATAACTTTAGACTTCGACTGACTTTAAGTGACTTTAGACTTCGGCTGAATTCACTTGAATTTGACTGATTTGACGTCACTTCAACTGATTTTAGACTTCGACTGACTTCAATTTGACTGGATTCACTTGAATTTGACTGGATTGACGTTACTTTAACTAACTTTCGACTTTGACTCACTTCAAGTGACTTCAAGTGATTTCAACTTGACTGATTTTACTTGAATTTGACTGACTTAACGTCACTTCAACTGACTTTAGACTTCGACTGACTTCAATTTGACTGGATTCACTTGAATTTGACTGATTTGACGTCACTTCAACTGACTTTAGACTTCGACTCACTTCAAGTGACTTCAAGTGATTTCAACTTGACTGAATTTACTTGAATTTGACTGACTTGACGTCACTTCAACTGACTTTAAACTTCGACTGACTTGAATTTGACTGGATTCACTTGAATTTGACTGGATTGACGTTACTTTAACTAACTTTCGACTTTGACTCACTTCAAGTGACTTCAAGTGATTTCAACTTGACTGAATTTACTTGAATTTGACTGACTTAACATCACTTCAACTGACTTTAGACTTCGACTGACTTCAATTTGACTGGATTCACTTGAATTTGACTGGATTGACGTTACTTTAACTAACTTTCGACTTTGACTCACTTCAAGTGACTTCAAGTGATTTCAACTTGACTGAATTTACTTGAATTTGACTGACTTAACGTCACTTCAACTGACTTTAGACTTCGATCGACTTCAACTTGACTGAATTCACTTGAATTTGACTGATTTGACGTCACTTCAACTGACTTTAGACTTCGACTCACTTCAAGTGACTTCAAGTGATTTCAACTTGACTGAATTTACTTGAATTTGACTGACTTGACGTCACTTCAACTGACTTTAAACTTCGACTGACTTGAATTTGACTGGATTGACTTGAATTTGACTGGATTTACGTTACTTCAACTAGCTTGCGACTTTGACTCACTTCAAGTGACTTCAAGTGATTCTAACTTGACTGAATTCACTTGAATTTGACTGACTTGACGTCACTTCAACTGACTTTAGACTTCGATCGACTTCAACTTGACTGAATTCACTTGAATTTGACTCACTTGGCGTCACTTCGACGTCGACTAACTTCAAGTGATTTCAAATGACTTCAACTTGACTGAATTCACTTGAATTTGACTGACTTGACGTTACTTAAACTGACTTTCACTGACTTCGACTGACTCTAAGTGCCTTCAACCGAATTCAACCGACTTTGACCGACTTCTAGGTCAGGTGTACACTTGACATTAGGGAGTGTTTAATTTAACCCCTTGGACATGCACCTACTCTTTTGATTCCGACGATGATTATTTGAATAATATGATAATTGTTGTGATTATTTAGTCGGGGTGAATTAAGCGAGCCAGTGAACCGTGCCAAATGTTAGTCTGTGTGACTGCCGCCTATCCGAAAGATCTAATTTCGTGCGATGTTCTTTGCTCTCTGGGTATAGGCATGTATCTATCTCGTACCTCGGGATTGTATAATGTAAAGGCGCACCGATCGCGTATAGTTAGGCTAATTAAAACGAATCTAGCTAAGTTCAGTTTGTATCTCTTGCCTCTTATGCCAATTGAATTATATCGCTTCGCAGAAGGACGAGTTGAAAATAAATCACAAGAGAGAAGAATTCAGGCCCCGTCTGGGTGAAGTAGACAAAATCGAGACTGAACAAAAAATCAAACTTCAATTCAGATTTCGACTTTGATCGTTTCACAGTTTTACTCGACAATCTAGCTCAAATATTTATTATCCCTAGGTATACATTTCCATTGCGATCAATCGATTACCGATCGGAACTCGAACGATGCGCGATTCCGGTCGGGAGTTAGACGAGTTAAGTACTTTTTGATCACTTTGATCGACGCTATAAACGATCCAAAACTTTTATACACGTACACATACAATTTTTTTTTTAAATAAAATGTAACCTTCTTTAATTTTTTTGTTTTTGTTTTATCGAACCACCAATAGACAATAACTTCGATTACTTTATACATAAAAAAAATATGTTTTTCCTTTCTCGTGTGTGTTTCAAGTTTTGTCCTTTTTATATTTGCATCAAAGAATGAATCAGACAGTAACAATAAATCGGAAGTAGACAATAATATGGAAGACAATAAATTTGTATAAGACAAGTTTTTAAGATTTCTTTATTTTTTTTCGTAAGTGTGTTTTCATAGTTTAGTATACTTCTGGCATAAGCAAAGCGTTGGTAAAACCGTGAGGATTGACATGCGTTCCTAGTATATGTATATGAAAGCTTGAGTAAAGTAAATGTTCCGCGTTTTTACTTTTTTTTTTTTTTTTGTACTGTCTTTTATGTCTAAGAGGAAAATTTGCGATCTTTTATTCAGGAAATTTGATATATAATTGTGTCTCGAGGGATTAATTCATACACGCGGAATTAGACAGGGAATTGAAATAATTGGAAACAATATATATTGTATGTATATCATATTATCATCTCGTCCCAATTTCATACTGTGGACAGATGAAGGAATTCCCTACAGAGGAATCGAATTTATCACGCTTAATTTAGCTAATAATCAAATCTGATATTATCATTGTTTAGGAAATTTTGCACATGAATTTTATATATGAAAAGCTTTTGAAGATGGGAGATGAAACTCGGAAAAGGCCTGTTCCAAAATTTGCGTATAGCTACTATATATAAATTTATACATAAATCAACCTCGCACGACCGTGGGATCTCTTTTATTTCATCTTGTCAGACAATAACAAGTTTCATCAGCCGCTTAAATGACAAAAAAAAATAATAAATTCAGATGACCTAATTTATTTTTTTCGCACATTACCGTTGTTAACCAACCTCGCAAATCTTAGATTGAAACCGAATCGTTGCCAGACGAATAAAAAAAAATGTTCTACACTGATCTGTGTTGTCTCATCATTTTTTGCGGTCGTTCTTCAAGATACTACAAATTGGTCCGCGATTTGGTATCATTTCAGCTGATTTTACATACGATTTCCGTTGTTACATATTTTGAGTGATTTCTGATAATTTTTAATGATCCCAAAATGATTTAGAAGAATTTCAGCGGATTTCCAGTCATTTCGCAGATTTCTTTGTCTGATTTCGAATCAGCTGCTTTCAGGAGTGAATTATAAGCCCCTCGGCTCAGGGTCTTTTTGTCTAAGCAGGGGACTTTGGTTTTAAATAAATAATTTTAATGATACTTTAATTATTGGTATTCTTTTTCTTTTCTTTTCCATGTATTACAATTGTGTAACAATCACATTGATAAGTACATATGTATATATATATTTCTTTGACTAGGTTAAATCTTAACAGTATTTGGTCCTTTTCGAGAACACTAAGTATTTGTGTAATTCGTGTATGTGTATTATCATAAATAGATATCGGCGTAGAGTGAATTTTTAACATGTAACTGCAGTAAGGTGCAGTTTTGTAATTGGATTCAAAAACTTTAAGAGGTATATTAACTATAATTTATAATTAATAATCGAGTCAAGAAAGTTCTACCGAACTCTAACTCATCTAACAGACTTGAATCATTAATTATTATTATTCTCTTTCTTTTTTATAGTATTTTATTAGGATTTACGATATGATATATGTATATATTTAACAATTTAATTATCAGCTCATAAACTATGAGCTATATAGATAAGTATTTTTCATCTCTTTATTATGTACATAAGTAAAATAGTTTCTCTTATACGTAACGTAACAAGATAAAATACAGTTTGTTTGATCATTTCGTATATCTAAATCTCTTCTAATTTTTTATGTGTATTTTATCAGACGTGAAAATATTAATTATCTCTCAGGAACAGTGGAAGACTCCAACTTTTGGGATGAATATCTCCTAAACGGTCTATTCCTCAATAAAAATGATTCAGATATTTCTTGAAGAGAATTTTTCCAGCTCTAAAATCAATCTGCATCATTTTACACGTAGGATCAACCGCAACTAAGATATCAACAAAAGAAGGTGACATTATACTGACAATTTATACATAGGAACAGTGAAGAACCCTAACTTTGGAGCTTATATATCTGACGAACGGTTGATTCCACCCGGAAATTGATGAGCACCTTTGTTGTAGAGAATTCTATGGGCTACAAAATCAGTACCCATCATTTTTCATCTAGGATCAACCGGAAGTGAGATATCAGCAAAAGAAGGTGACCGTAGACTGAACATTTTGTACAGGAACAGCGAGGAACCCTGACTTTGGTGCTTATATACCTTCTGAACGGTTTAGTCGACGTTGAAATTGATGAGGACCTTTTCTGTAGAGAATTTTGTGAGCTTCAAAATCAATCCTGATCGTTTTTTACGTAGGATCAGCCGGAAGTGAGGTATCAGCAAAAAAAAAGTGACCATAAACTGAACATTTGATACAGGAGCAGTGAGGAACCCTGAGTTTTGAAGTTATGTATCTTGTGAACGGTTTATTCTACGTGAAAATTGATGAGGACCTTTTTTATAGAGAATTCTATGGGCTACAAAATCATTACCTATCATTTTTCTGCTAGGATCAACCGGAAGTGAGATATCAGCAAAAGACGGTGACCGTACACTGAACACTTTTAGACAATTTTAACAATCATTTTGGTCGTTTTTGGGGTATAGCCTTACGCCTAATAACAATAAAATAAAACTTTCAATCTAGTGTCTTATTTTCCTCTTCATTTCTGTTTCCAATCAATTCGTATTCCGTTACATAAACAAAATAACCAGTTCATCCGTTTTATCTACGGATTAAAAAACCAATCAATGAGGCACCAAAAAGGCTGAATGTATCCTTCGCTGCTGGGACGAACCGCGAAAAAATATTCACCAACTTTCCGTCATCCAGGTGCTTTCTGTTTGGTGAGTTCAAGTAGAACGGGATAATGGAGATCCGGACAATATTCCCTGTTGTGTTCCATGAGTTCAAGGTGCCTCGACCAGACCCTGGGGTCATACAGTTCCCTCTGATTGGCCAAAAATCCCCGCTCGATAGCAGCATCCATAAATTTTTTGAACGTCGATCCTCTACGGGGTGCCACGATGAGGGCGATACCGTCGGTCGCCAACCAACCAAATATCGTCTCTACTAAATCCAATCGAGCATCGTCGAAGAATAGGCAGTCCGCGCTGAGGATCACGTCGTAAAGACCTTCTCCGACGGTATCACCACCCTCATCGTTCCTCAAACCGTCCGTCGCCCACGTCTGAAGGAAGGGACGATTCCAAAGTAAGTTTTCACGGTTTTTTTTTTTATTTTCTCTTTCTGTTTTATCTATATATGAATATATATGAATATATAGCTATGTATATGTGTATATGCGTATAACTATTGAATTGAAGTTGAAATTTAACTGAATTGAAGTTGAATCAAGTTGAATTGAGTCGAATTAAGTTAATTTCAGTCGAATCTAGTTGAATTAAGTTGAATTCGGTGGACTTGAAATTGAATTCAATTGAAGTTGAATCAAGTCGGAATAAGTTGAATTAGGTTGAATGAAGCTGAAATCGAATTGAATTGAAGTTTAATTAAGCTGAATTGAGTCCAATTAAGTTGAATGAAGTATGAAATTGAATTGAAGTTTAATTAAGTTGAATTGAGTCGAATTAAGTTAAATGAAGTTGAAAATGAATTGAAGTTGAATCAAGTCGAAATAAGTTGAATTAAGTTGAATGAAGTTGAAATTGAATCGAATTGAAGTTTAATTGAGTTGAATTGAGTCGAATTAAGTTAAATGAAGTTGAAATTCAATTGAAGTTGAATCAAGTCAGAATAAGTTGAATTAGGTTGAATGAAGTTGAAATCGAATTGAATTGAAGTTTAATTAAGTTGAATTGAGTCGAATTAAGTTAAATGAAGTTGAAAATGAATTGAAGTTGAATCAAGTCGAAATAAGTTGAATTAAGTTGAATGAATTGTTGTTTAATTAAAATTGAGTCGAATCGAATTGAAGTTTAATTGAGTTGAATTGAGTCGAATTAAGTTAAATGAAGTTGAAATTCAATTGAAGTTGAATCAAGTCAGAATAAGTTGAATTAGGTTGAATGAAGTTGAAATCGAATTGAATTGAAGTTTAATTAAGTTGAATTGAGTCGAATTAAGTTGTATGAAGTTGAATCAAGTTGAATTGAGTCAAATTAAGTTGATTTGAGTCGAAATAATGTGAATTAAAACAATTACGTTGAATTGAATGAATTATTTTGAATTATTCCTTCAACCCTCAGAATCTCGAGTCATTTCCCCCTCGGATTTTATTTGCTTATACTGAAAAAAAAAATCAAGAGCGTCATATTGTTAACGAGTGTTTAATTAACGTTTGAAAATTGTTTTATCTTGCTGCGGTTGGCATATAGACATTTTCGTTTTTCATATCTCATATCTCGTTTTATTGCCTCAAGCAAAAGGAGGTGAGTGAGCGAATCACATGCATACCTAATTCTTGGTATGTATATGATAATTCGAGTAGCGTCAGAACAAATGCAAATATTCAGTCAAAGTGGAGACTTTGAGCTGTGAAAAATATAAGATACTCAAATCTCGTTCAGAGATACGCAGCGAATGATTTGAATCAATATTGTTTTATAAATGTCAATTTTCACAGAAATCGTGGGGTTCATCAAACTCGACGAAAAAAATTATCCCTGACGTTCCAACCTCCTCGAAATTGATTTCAATTGCAGATTATTTTTTGAAATAATTCAGAATAATTCATTCAATTTAACGTAATTGTTTTAATTCACATTAATTTGACTTAATTCGACTAAAATCAACTTAATTTAACTCAATTCAACTTAATTAAACTTCAATTCAATTCAATTTCAACTTCATTCAACTTATTTCGACTTGATTCAACTTCAATTCAATTTCAACTTCATTCAACTTATTGTTAATTCAACTTATTTCGACTTGATTCAACTTCAATTCAATTTCAACTTCATTTAACTTAATTCGACTCAATTCAACTTATTGTTAATCAAACCGTTTCTTTCTTTTCATTCTTTTTTCTTTGGCTGTTGTCAGTTTCGAAATTCTAAGACACAATTCGACTCATTAGATTCGAATAAAATTTTGTCAGATTCCCATTCATAAAAGTTTAGTAAAATTGTAGGAATTCGATTGCAGATTTACAAATAATTTTTTACCAGTTAACAACCCTATAAAGTATCGAGCGATTGACAACATTTGCGTTGTTAATAGGAAGTAAAAATTCTCTCGATACGTATCACAGACGATCTAAAGTCAATTTCCTGAGAGTCTGTCGAATATCTTCGATACGATTGTCATTATTTTTCGCAAGTTTTTGTGTGACCTCATTTTTCCTCAAAAAAAAAAAAAAAAAAAAAAACTCCTACAATAACGTCGAGCACGAGGGGAAAAATAAGTCAAACCTGGATTGACACATGAATTTTTCGATTTCAATTTAATTATTTGAATTCGAAATAACGTATTTTAATTCAAATTAAACTTATTCAATTCCAATTAGTCCATCAATTTTAAATAAATTCCTAGTAATTTACGTTAGTCGAAATCAATTCGCGATAATTAACAGAATTTCATTTAATTCGCCGAATTCAAGTTAATTCAACATAATTTCGTTAATTTTATTCAATTTCTCTACATTTTTCTCAATTCAAAATGACCAATTTGAATCGAGTAAATTTTCATTAATTTTGATTAATTTTCAAGTTTCAATTCAAGGATTATAAACGTCGAGAAAATATTTTCCGAACGAACCTGACGCACATGGTTGGCGTTCGCGTCGTCCTGCCTCAAGGCTCTCGCCGAATTCTCCCACTGAACGACACCGCACTTGATAAATTCCGGCATCTTGTTCCTCTCGACGATGCACCTGGCGTTATCAACGCTCGTCACGTTCCCGTCGGTGAGCGTTACTCCACGAGGGCTGCAATACTTCCCGACAAAGACACCCGCGAGGCAGCTCATCCCGCCCCCGAGTTCCAGGACCGTTTTTCCCTCGCAGATCGACCGGTTCGTCAGAAGATAATGAGCCAGGCACTCCTCGGAGGGCCATACGCAGATGTTCCCGGTATTGTTGAACCCGATAAGCTCGTTGGCCGTGAAGATCTTCGCCACCTCTCTGATCTGGACCGCGTAGAACTTGCCGTCGATCTCCGCCGAGTATTCGTACCACGTCGAGTCCTGCCCGTCAAAGACGTTCTCCAGCACCACGGGGTTCACGAGGCCAAAGTTCGTGAAGCGACGGACCGATACCAGCGCGTGGATCCCGTTATCGTCGGGGACCAACGGCTCCGGGGATCGAGTCAGGGCTCTTGCCAAGAGGCGCCAACGACTCATAGCTCGAGTGTTGGACCTCAGGGTCATGCTGATCATCTCGTTCTCCGACCTCTGGTTGAGATTCGTAAGTTCTTTGGTGCCAGTTTGCATTTTCGCGATTGGATTCATCGGTTCATTTTTTCAAAAAGAAAAAAGGGTATATAAACTTTTTGGTTATCTTCTTCTTCTTCTCGATCTTCACTTTTATTACGAGTGTCTATTTGTTTATCGAGGAGGGCTGACGAATTGGCGGATGGACGAGTTCGGACTAAAACTAGTAAAGTCTCGTAACTCCGCGCCACGCGGTTCCCGCGCTTGCGCCCCTCTGGTAGATCCTCCCCCCCTAGACGGTCTTTGGCATCGTCGACGTCGACGGTATCCGTTGCCGTCTCCACCGGCGATCGGCGCAGCCACCGACCCGCGACTGCCGGTGTTCCGTCTTTCGCGACAAACTTCGCGGTGTTGCGTTTACGGAAAACGCGCGACGGAGACGGAGACGGAGCGGCGCGTAGTGGGGGGCAGCGTGTCTCGTTTAGCGCCCAACGTCACACTGATTTATCGTGCAAAACAATCGCGAACGGTTTTCTTTTAGAGAGAGAAACAGAGACACAGAGACAGGAGGATAGGATCAGGCGATGAAAGACGGATCTTATTTTTATGTGGGGCAGAGGAATGAGAGGGAGGAAAAGATATTGGGAATTTTCTATCGATATTCAGGGGTTTAATGATATTGTTCAAATCTGGATTTGATAAAGTCGATCTTCGAGGTGTAATTTACGGTTTTTTTGGCGAAATATTGTGATCTATAAAATCTGATAAATTTTAGTTAGAGAATAATTTTCGAATATTTGATATCAAATAATCGATTATATATAAAATACATATTCAATATTGAATAGTTGTATTTGATTAACTATAATTCGTACAGTTCCATCAGGAAAAAGAATTAGAGGCCAATAATATGGTTTCAGCTCCAAATGTATGCAAAGAATTTTTTTTATTGTTAGGATATCTAATTCTAATTGTATTCGTGATGATATATTTCTTCATTTTTTTTTTTTTTGGTTTTTTGAATACACACAATTCAAGTTCCTGTTCATATTCATTTGTATCCCTTCTTCAGTAGTTTCATAGTTTCTTTGATCATGATATAAGCGATGTACTATATCAAAGGTGTGAAAACGTATGAGAACGCAAAAAATGACCCGCCGAAAGAACCGCACGGCCAAATTGAAAACCAAGGCACGCGAACATTCTTCAAGATTACCTGAAAACCTATTCATTTTGCGATTTTCAAATTAGGTTTCCTCAGCCTTTGGACTCCCCTTTTTATAGTGCTTAAAAAAAAATATTATTATTAGATCAGAAATTTTCGGAAATTTAACGACGAATTGGTGGTTGTCGATGCAAAAAACCTGCGGGTAAAATTTCGTAAGATTGAAAATTCGAAAATTTTTGGATTTTTTGCCAGTTAATTGGATCAGCCATTATTATTTTAGTTTCTGTATCAGTGACAAAAAAAAAAAAAAAAAAACATTTGAAAACCAATATTTCAATCGAATTGTGAACATTTTCAGAATTTTTCACCAGCATATTGGATTCGCTATTTTTTAGATTGGAAATCTGACTTCAGACTAGTGATCGACGATCCAAAAAATTTTTGCGAGTATCAATTTTTCGTGCTTCCTCTGAAAACAGCGAAATGGAAAATTCAAAAATCTCTAAGAACGATCAAATAAATAATTCAGATACAATTTCAATTTCCCTTTCGATCTCAATTTCCAATTTAATTTACATTTCATTTGTGCGACTCTGATGAATATAATATACCGGACTTATGACGACTCCCAATTTCGATCAATTTATCTTCAAACTTAATAATGTTTTCAATCAATTTAATTCTGAATACTGAAGAGGAAAAAACTGATGGACGGTACATCAACTTTTTTCGAGCAAAATAAGTCCAATTTAATTTTGATTCATGTTTTATTTTAATTTTTATTCAGTAGTAGCCCAACGCGGCCTAGAAATTGATTCACATACATTTTTAATTCTCTTGCCTTAACACTATCGTACATTCTTTATATTATTTCCTCCATATAAATTCATATATATATGTATCCCTAGATGTCCTTGCTTGAAAACAGTCTCTCCTCATTTATTTCACAAAACTTATCATACCGAAATCAATTATCATACTCAAATCTTATCTACGTTAAAATCTTCAATCACATTGTATAATGAGTGAAACCCTTGTAGAAATTGACTCTAAAATGGGGAAAACTATCTAGAGCCCCGCTAGGGCCCTGCTGGTAGGCCCTTAGTGGGGAAAACTATCCGGGGCCCCGCTAGTTTTCCCCGATTGAAAGTCAATTTTCTACACGGGTAGCAATTGAATTCTTGTTTGATTTGTGTTTCTTTTTTTATTTTCATTTTATATTGCCGCCCTTTCGTACTTGATAATTCTCACATATAACCAAGTTTGAGATATACACGTTCAAAAATCGGCGGAACAATAGGTAGCCACGGTTCTGATTTGGCAGCAATGCGACTTTAGCTGCTGTAACCTGTATAATCCAGTTGGGAGGGTGGAGAGAGAATATCTACGGTATTGCGGTTCTCCTGGCAGCCCGTACCGACGCAATGCGTCTAATCGAGGAAACACAGAGGGACTGACAAACCCGAAAAAAAAGAGATGATCATTGAGGATCTACGTTATAAAAGCACAACTTTGGGCGCAGATGATGGAAGCTTTGCTTTATAAGCTTTATAAGATACGATCTTTAAAAATCGCTCAAAGATATATGAAAATGTGTAAGAGAATATAATGAACACATGAAAAATCTCTGTAAACATGACCTAATTGCCTGACCATCGTCCATCTGCACCGTAGCAAAAAATAATTCAGATCGTTAAAGATACGGATATTTGAAAGGTGCAGATGATAATGATGATAACATTCATAACGATAATGATAAGATATAGATAGACTGTTTTAATATCAACGGAATGATGGGAAATCCAATAATTAGTCCATTTTCTTTCTTTTAATTATTCGATTGCTGTGTAAACTTAGGACCCACATTTGAACTTCTTTTTTCCTTTTGTTTAAAGAAATTCAAATCGAAGAATAAAAAATATACAAAATATAATTTCATCAATTTGTTCAAAAAAAAATTGCAGGCTACGGAATTTGAATCCTATAATTCAACAGACAGTGAGATAAAAAAAAAAAAAAAAACTGTTTCGATCTTCATTTTTATATATTTTTGATAATAATCATCGCGACTTTCGAAGGAATACTCATAATACGATTTAAATGTGATAGCATACTTCAATATTGAATAAAGAAGAGATCCTCTGGAGACTGAGTCAAGGTTATTCAATTTTTGTCTCACCTGGCCAACAGGGAGAAGCCCCTGAATAATTGTTTACCCAGCAGCAGACCGTAATCCGGATGAGAGCTAAAGTAAACTGTATGTATTCACTAAACAAAAATCCCACACGTTTCCACTTCAAAAATATTTCCCTAGGTTTATATTGAATTAAAAAATTGCATATCATGAACGTTTGAATAACTTGAAAGATTGTCAAATTCCCAGGTTTTAAAAACATCAAAATAAGCGATGCTCAAATATTCATTTCGCAAATCGATCAGAATAGGTGTGATTTTTTTTAACTCCAAAAAGGCTACATTCTACATTACATGAATAAAGTACCGATTGAACAAGAGGAATTTAATAAAATTCAATCCAACCCTGTCCCCTAAAATTTCTTTGCATCGAACAATAGAAATGTTGAAAAATGTTGTTGCAATTTTTTAATCCGTTGTAATCGCATTGAATTTTTGTGTGGTCAGTTGGAAAAAGAAAATAGAAGACATAATACAGGGTGCCTTGATAATTCTAGGATATTCCAGGTGTATCAAGATACGATTTTTCTCTCAAAATATACTTCAATAATTTTGTCTTCTTTTTCAATTTAATACCGGTTTTGAATTTGCGAGCAGAAGAAATAAATAATAGTCATTCAAAATTGATCATTCTTAGAAAAATTCTCTAAATAAACCCAAAATTCTCTCAGAGAATTTCAGGATATTCCGGGAGAAAATAATTTCCTCAAATTCCTCCAGGGCTTTCAGGTTTTTCTCAAGAATCATTATTTTGACGAAATACTTTTTTTCTCACTTAATGATTAAAAATATATATATATATAGTATATACATAGGTATAAGCCAGTATTCTTGCAGTGTTTGAATAATAATAATAATAATAATAATAATAATATAGTAGTTCCTAGTAGAGAGAGAAAGAGAGAAGGTAGACGATCTGTAAACACTTCATAAAGTTTCGTCGAATCTAAATATCCACATAAATCAATGAAGTACGACGACACAGACAGTCGACCTCAGAGTTTAAGCTCAGGTCTCAGAAACAAGGGAAACGTAAATCATTCATGGATCCTGTTCACGAATTGCGTGTAAACAAGTACTAATTGCGACCTGTAAACACTGCTATAACCTAACCTAACCTCTTTTACGTGTCTTGACGTTTCGTATTGCCTATTGATAATCACGAAAAAACAATAAAGCCTGGCAGAATCTCTGAGTTTTGTAAACGAAAAAAGAATTTCTGATACGGACGATAAAAAAATAAATCGAAGCATTCATATGCATCTGATTGATGATACAAATTCAGTATAATAATTTATGACTCAGGTTAGAGTTTTTTGTAACTCGGAATATGAAAATTTCTATACATTATAAAATATTGTAATCGATTAGTACCACATAACATGAAAAATAGGGACTTACATAGCGCTGTGAAATTAGCCTCAGTTTCTCTGGTCGCTCTCTTAAATCACTTTATCACTTTGTTGTAACGA
This sequence comes from Euura lappo, assembly GCA_018257835.1. NCBI lineage: Eukaryota > Metazoa > Arthropoda > Insecta > Hymenoptera > Tenthredinidae > Euura > Euura lappo. The sequence continues at coordinate 191,756 of JAEUYN010000281.1, read as the reverse complement.
AAACTATTATTTTTTATCAACTTTAGTTCGACACCGTAAAACATAACCTCACTAAACAATAACGACAGTCGATCGAGTCCAATTCACATACGCGCACCGCGCGATGCGAGGCGGAGCGCGCGAGGCACTCTGGGTAATTTTTCTCCGCTCGACCAAGTCTGCCAACCAAACGGCGCCAAAATTTGAATTCAAAAGTTCTGAAACTTCGACAAAAATCTCTCGGTTGTTTCAAAACGATAACGAAAACAAACACAAAAAAAGAACCGTTGATTCAAATTCAATGATTCAACCCTTCGATATGTTTAGTCTCTTTGTTAATTGATAAACGCGGAGATATTCGAATCATTGTTCAATTGTTTCGTTCTACGCGACTGGCCACCGTCGATCCAAGATGGCGTCGCCCAAGCGAAAACTAACCCTACTTTTTAGTTTATGTAAGATGAGTTGACATCAAGGTTCGCAAATGATGGGTTTGATGTTAAAAAATCATCAAAAGTGTATAATTATGATACCAAAGTTTCGCTTGACACGTAAAAGATGATAAAACGGCCATTTATACCGCCTTGAATAGAAGAAACGAGACAGCAGATCCAAAGTACGGCGTTCGTGTTGACAGTTGACGATCGCATGGTGTCAGACTACCGAATTTTACACCATGCAGCTGCATTAAGGAGACCCTGATTAGCCCCAATTAGCCGATAGGTGACGGTATAACCTAAAGACAGTGTGAATGAATAAAAAATTGAAAAAAAAGTAATATTTAAAAATGGAGAAGAGTAGATTTGGATCGGAATACATTCCCCTCGTCAAGGAAGACGCGGCGAAGTTCAGGTTGATGATATCGTTTTCAAAAATCGCTTGGTTCACGGTATCGTTACCGTTTTTCGGATTCTTATTTTGCGTCGCTTGGTCTGTAGTCTACAATTTTGAAAACGCTACCTTTACCCACTGCAAGGTAAATATTCTACTTTCACTTTTTTTTTCGTTAGTTTCAAGTGAAGACAACAAGTAGGTATCGTCGAATTTGAAAAAAAAAAAAAAAAACGATCGCGAGTTTATTTTTTGCGTAGAATTTATTAATTATTTAAGTTTTGTTGTTGTTTTTTATTTATTTTATTTTTTGTGTCTATTTATGCGCGGGAAAAGTGATAGAATTTGAAAAGAAAAAATGGTCAATATTTTTCATATTCGATTATTATATTGTTTGTTAGCTTGGATCTATCGATCAATTCGGACGAAATTCTGTAACTGCATTGTTGAGTTATTCGTATTTTCTCAAGTTTCAATATTCTTTTTCATTATTTCGAGTATATTATAGTCAACAATATTTGAAAACCTTGTGAATTCAATACGAGTCGAGTTTCCACGTATTTTTATTGCATAGAATTTCTTGTTTCTTGTTTCTAGAGAATTAATGAACGAAGTCTACTATTCATATCTTTTATTACCCAGAATCCTTCATTCTTCGATCTACAGGGTGGATTCCTAACTATGATACAGCCTGAAGTTGCCTAGAATCGAAACAAAATCTACTATTCATTGTTTCATTACCCAGAATCCTTCCTTCTTCGATCTACAGGGTGGATTCCTACTATGATACAGCCTGAAGTTGCCTAGAATCGAAACAAAATCTACTATTCATTGTTTCATTACCCAGAATCCTTCCTTCTTCGATCTACAGGGTGGATTCCTAACTATGATACAGGCTGAAGTTGCCTAGAATCGAGAAATGAGCCTTCAGACAATTGGAATTGTGGTTCTGAACTGTCTAAAAGCTCTTTTTTCTATTCTAGCCAACTTCATACTGTGTCATCCCTCAAAATTCACCCTGTATAGATCGAAAAATGAAGAATTCTGGGTAATAAAGCAACAATTTTTTATTTTTTGTTCTAGATCTACTTCTTCTACTACAATCTATGATACGAGTAATTCTAAACGTTTAATTTCAGTCAAACCGAATAGAAAAAAAAAACGTCTTTCCGTACTTCAAACCGATGGATTAATCGCACTGGTTTTATTCGCAGGTGTACAACTTCCTACCGTCGATATCGGCAGCGATAGGACACTACAAGCCTCAACAGGATGTCTGGAAGATAGCGATAGCCACCCAAGCTCACACTCGAGTATTGGTGCTGATAATGTACTCCCGATACTACAGAGAAACCCTATACAAAGGGGCACAATTCATGCGCAATTTGGTACTGGCCACCTATACGATAGAAAATATCGCCCTCGTCACCCTCAGCTTCAGGTCATCCAACGATGATTATGGTGACCCGATTCTCCACAGCTTAATTCATTCTTAGGAATATGGAAAATTAAATTTTAGGAAGAGAATAAGATATCTCGTTACGTTAGATAGAAACGTTAAATTGGAGTAACAAAAAATTTATTGACCTTTGACTCCGAGGAAATTGATGAATGGATCGGTTATAACGATTTGGAATCAGAGAAAAGTATTTAGAATCGATGAATAATAGAAGAATCAAAAGAATATTGAAATTGATCGATATTTATTCATCAATACTCATAAATTAAGAAGATTCTCAATGATGATGATGGAATATCGACTCTGACTCGTTGCGAGTCTCGTTCAATTTTCTAGTCATTTTTTATATCGTTTTCCGTGCTTCCAGCTCTCCATAAATTGTCTTTCATCATCTTCTTGGTGATGTCGCTCCTCCACATGATCCTGTCTTGCGTAGTGACGACGAGATGCCGGAGTCCACCCAAGGATACGACGGAGGCGAACTCCTTCCGTTGGAAACGACGCATGCTAGCTGCTAACGTGTCCTCAATACTTATGGCTTGCTATTTTTTCCACAGGCATAATACCTACTGCGAGGATAACGGTGAGGTTCTACGCGTGCCATTCGATAATAAATATTATCCATGAAAAATGACAAATCTACAGCAGGAAATGGATTTTAGTATCGATAATAAATGGAAAGAAACAAATTTGACTGATTTTGAGAAATTAAACACTATAAAAAAATTTTATCACCATAAATATATTCCGAAAACAATTTGAAATTACGAATAATCACTGTTTAATCTCTCTGGGTTCTTTATTTAGTCAATTAAACTTTGTAATGTTGAATTTTTTTTCAATATTTGTGACAAATTTTGTATATTTTTCAGTCTATTCCCTCTTCGCACTTTCCGAATACATGGTGGTGCTCACAAACATGGGATTCCACATGACTGCGGCATGGGATTTCGCGGGTCGAAATCTTTTGGTGTCTTCTAGGGGATTGAAAATAATATAACGACTGTTTCTTTTATCTTAACGGTAACATAGGTATACTATAATTTTATTACATATTTACATTGTTAAACGTATTTTTAAAAGGCGTTTTACGTTTGATTCAACGTCAAACGTTGGTAACGGGTCTCCAAAATATTCTGATACCAAACATATTCGTTCTAAATTATTTATACATATATCGTGTAAATAAGAATATTCCCGTTTCGGGGAGGCGGACTAATAAACTCCTCGGTGTGATTACTGCCGATAAATAATAAGCCAATTTTATCAATCGCTCAGCTCCTAACGACGCTTCGATTCTTGTTCAAAGCTCGAAGTCCTTCGCGAGCTTCTCTGAGATATGCTTGGCTATCGCCATGCTGCTGGTAGCTGCGGGAGACGGGGCGTTACGACAGTGAATGACTCTGCTTCCTAGACTTCCTTCTCCGCTGTCGAAAACGAAGTCGTCGACCAGTTCTCCCTTGGCGTTCAGCGCCTGCGCTCTGACGCCCGCCACGTCCCTGAAATCGAATCATTTTTCTTAATCTTGGGGAAAAACGAGGGAGAAAATGATTCTCTGAGGCTCGACAATGAGAACGACGAGGGAAAGTCACCTCGTCAGATCTTTTCTGGTCAGTCCGGGCAACGTTCTGTCCAAATCCTTCACCGCCAGTGGCCAGAATATTGATTTGATCATCTCTTGAATACCGGGAATTATGTATTTGAAGGAAAGCTTGTACAAGCCTGGGGTTGTCGCCATTTCTAAACAGTCTTTAAGGTTTACGTCTCTCCACCTGGAAAAGTTTATGATATTTCTTTAGATCATCGAATTATTGTTATAGATTGATCCATAGGCCTCTTCTTTCTCAATTTTGACTCTTTTGAATCGATTTTTGTCGAATGTTTTGACACTTTTTACTCAATAACTTCATTAATATTCGAATATTTGTGTGTTTTGTTCCGAATTTATCAAATTATCGTATTTTTCTCAACCAATTCGAGCTTTTGTTCAAGTTTTATGAATTCTTCTGAATATGTATCTTGACTTTCTTCAGATCTGCGAAATTTTGTTATGAATTCGATTTCGCATTATCTTTATCGACATTTCAACGCCTTGATTTGAATTTTTTAATTCTTCCATATGTTAGATAAATGAACAAATTTGAATAATTCGTTTCGTCATCCACAGAAGTTTTGCAACAAATTTTGGAATTTCGTAGATTTTTTTTTTTTCTCTCAATTCTCTATTTCTTGAGAAATCGAATCTTTTCTTCTGGTTTTTTCCATCACCTGTAGCCTTCTCTCGACAGAGCCAAAACGGCGTTCGGTCCGATCCAAACATCGCCGGACATTCTAGGCGTGAAATGAACTCCCAAGAATGGTAGTCTGGCGTCGGGTACTGGATAAACGTTCGTAGTGATGAGAGACCTCTTGGCGTCCGACATGCGGAAGTACTCTCCCCGGAAGGGTATGATCGTCGGGTTCGCGTCGCACCCTGTCATCCTTGCGACACGGTCCGAATACAGCCCGGCGCAGGTCAAAACGTATCTCGTTGGAATGTACTGCGAAAGATGTAGAAAGAAAATTAGAAACAGGAAGAAATCGAAGAATGTATTCGAAGACTTGGTCCATAAATAATTGCGTGAATAAAATGTGCAAAAAATGAGAAATAAATTGCATCAGGTTCCACAACGCGATTAAAAATGAAGTTGAAAAAAAAATAGAGAAGTTTGTTGATATAATATAAATTCTCATCGATGATGAGGATATGAAAATAGTCTAAATTCAAAAATGACCTCGAAGATGTAGAGAAATTCCTAAATACGATACAATAGCTTGAGGAAATTTTGTATTATCGACGTTTTGTGGTACCTAAAAAGATGACAAGTGGTTTTGAGTAATTTTTAGCGAAGTCTAAACGATTTCCTGAATGATGTCAACCAAGTTTGAATTATATTCAGCGATTTTGAGATTTTTTGAGTGACATTAACGATTCTAAAAGGATTTTGGGCGATTCTAAGTGGCTCTCATCGTTACTTTTTCTTTCAATTTCTCAGTGATTCCTGAATGACGTTCTTAGGTTGCCATTTCAACGGGTGAAAACGTCCTCGGAATTCAGTCTACCTTATTATCCTTGGTGTGAACGACCATGGGCATAAGTTTTCCGATCGTTTCCTTGGACTCTATCATTTCCGTGAACCCTGTGACTTCGGAATTTAGGAATACTTGACCTCCCATTTTTCTAAATTCGTCACCAAAGGTTCTGCAGACCAGACCCCAGTCCACTATCCCAGTCCACGGAGACCAGAGCGCCTTTTCTCCCTGTTTTCGAACCCACATTTGCGTCATTATGATATTTTCAGTATTTTTTCTAACGATCTTGAAATTCGCTCAAGATCGTCTCCCACCTTGACGCTAGACTGGAAATTCTTGATAGCGTCTTTCTCAACGATCTCAAGATCCGGAACGTTGTTCTTCTGACCCCTTTCGAACAGCTCGGGGATCCTCTTCGCCTCCTTATCATCCCTGGCTACTATAAGTTTGCCAACTTTTTTATACGGTATACCATTCTTCGCGAAATAATCGTAGGACAGCTTAGCCCCTTCGACGCACAGCTTGGCCTGAAACCGATTCCCTCAATCAATCCACTTACCTCTTCCATTATCAAAGTGACAAAATCTAACGGTTTTCTGGTTGAAATTTTCAATATTTCGAGAATTCTTCGACCCAATTTTACTCGCGCAACACAATTTTCGAATGCGAATTCTTCAACAAAAGTATTCGTTGGAAAATAAAATGATCAATTTTGAAATCTAGACACTCCGATTATCCATCATCTGAGTACCTTCAAGGATCCCGGGGTGTAATAAATACCGGCATGAACCACCCCGCTGTTGTGTCCGGTCTGGTGCATGGCCAGTTCCTTCTCCTTTTCTACAATCGCTATTTTAAGGCCAGGATGCCTGACCAGCATCTCTCTGGCCGTCGCGCATCCCACTATCCCTCCGCCGACTATGACCAGGTCAAAAGTTCCGGGCTGATGGGAACTGCGGTCAATATCAATATCAACATCGACATCGGATCAGAATTAATTTTCCGTCATAATTCAACCAGGAGAGTTGATTTCGACTCATAACAAACCTCGTGGAATAAGATTTGATCATTTTTAAGGCGTTCTGATTTCCCGCCAAACGCATCAGGAGACTCGCAGACATTTTTGGGGAGTGTATTTGTCGACTGTTCTACAATATTTTCAGATACAATCATCTAGGGTCCGCTAAAAGTCACAGCGATTTATGACATCGCCGTCAACGTCGATTCCCTCAAATTTGTTTTCCCGCGCAATTTAGTGCAACGCGCTTCCGTCCAGATGGCGCACCGTTCCTCAACCGAATAGTAGTGAGCAGTAACCTCGAAGTCGTAGCGGTACTTCAGAATTCAGACTGCCACTAATAAAACGCTAAAAATGCAGTTTAATAGCAGTAATGAAAATGGAAAAATTTACAGAATAAGAACCGGTGTATTCATTCTCACCAGAATTTCGCTCTCTCCGATAAAGGTGTGTCGTAGTTTAAATTCCCGATGAGACTGATAAAACATGCGATAAGGATCCGGCGAAACCGTGAATAGCAGAACTCGCTAATCTGCTACTCGTCGTCGGCAATCTCAAGCATACGCAATACTCCGCGGGAGGTGGCGCCGCCTAGAGTGACAGCCTAAAGATTGTGAAGCTAGAAAAGGCGGGACTCTGATTGGCCGGAATATAATATAGTATTGCACAATATCGAGAGACTCGGTGAGTCTCGCGCCAAGTATCTAAAGTTCGTATTCGGATCGATCTAGAAGACCCAAATTCTAAGATTGTCTGTTATGTCACAACACAGCCGAAAGGCGGGACGCGAGCCGCGAGCATCGAACGTCGTTTGTTTCGTATAGATTATAGAACGTTGAGATTCGGAATTCGAACGTTCCAGATCGATTCCCACGACTTGAAGCTCGAAGAGTGTATGAAAACGTGGGGAGAGAGAGAGAGTCCGCTGGATCTCGATTGATATTGTAACGACTCGGATCTCGAGTCTGCCTGCGCAGCTGGATCCTTTCATCCATCATCCCCTCCTCCTGCCCTTAGTTGAACCTCTCATGAACCTGCAGCGGCACAGCTTTCCGTTCTCGACTCTCTTGTTCGGATTATGTTCGACTCTAGAGCGACGACCGAAGAGTATATGGGCTCTGGAGTAGAAGGAGAATAAAAAGAAGCAGAAAATAAAAATAAACAAATAGAATGGAAAGGAGAAAGGAGGGAAAAAAGGGCAACGAAGGGATCCAGTCGGACAATGCAAGGTTCACGGCTTAGCGTTAAAAAACAAAAGGTATAAAAGCCAAGATTAGGTACGGCGCACCGAACGCTGCAGCCTCTCGTAAAACTTTCAAGTACTCTGTTACCCTGGCTCTGGCTGTAAGGCATAATACCTACGTGTTTACATCTGCAGCATACATACGCGCTGTTTTATTTTGTTACCTATTTGACTGTAAAAAAAGAAATCAAGGACGAATAAATAAATCACTGCAAATTCTGTTCCGTGTTTTTCTTCAATTTATTTATTATACATAATAGCGATAAAAAGAGGTTAAAAGGTAAGTAAGTATGCGTAAAAATGTAACATAATTATATTGTAAAAAGATGAACATCGATGAATAAAGTTAAAATGGTGTCCCGATTATTTCCCTGTTGCCCCGTTCGTTATGACTCGTCGAGAATGACCCTTCCAGGTCGAGTCCGATCTCGAGTGCGACTGCATGCAGTCCCTTTCTACGGCCCTGATGAATCCCGTGCGTGGACCGGTGTGCGCAATAGGTTGGTAGTCCTAGTACAGGGAAGTCAGTCAACCCAGTGACGGCCTGCCGTTCGGGCTTGTTAGACGTTAGCCGCGTTCTTCTCTCGTCAATCCGATCGCGAACAGAAACACGCGAAGTGCATCGTTTGAATAAATAAACAAACGAGTAAACAAATATATAGATAAATAAATAATAATAACAGTGAAGTTGTATCAGTTTATAAACCAAAAAATCCTAAAAGATCGTCAAATAAATTGAACATAAAAAAATCGTGTTCGATTATTGGGAGAGATGAAAGGGCTCGGAGACTCAGCGAGAGTCGATTGAGTAACGGGATAAACTCAGGTCCTGAGGGAAGACGGGATATCGTAACGCGTAAATAATATTCTAGGGCGGTGTTGCACCGCGGTATCGTAACTCGTTATGGAGGACGAGCTACGATGCCCTTTGTGCAAGGAGATGTTCTGCGATCCGGTGCTGCTGCCCTGCTGGCACGCGCTGTGCCTCTCGTGTGCGGTAAATCTGCAAGCGCCTCCCGACTCCCAGCCCGAGTGTTGCGCGAGCGATGCCTCCCTGAATCCCGCGGTGGATCAGGAAGCGGACAAGCTTTCGATACTCTCTGAGACTGACTCCGGGGTCGTGTGCAGCAGCACCTCGACCTCGTCGCGACCCGGTAGCTACGTGGGAACCCCTGGAAACGGGGGATTCCCACCCTCCGGTGGTACTCTTTCCCTGTCTTGTCCCCTTTGCCAGAAAATGGTCTACTTTGACGAGGGCGGTGCACACAATCTCCCAAAGTACAGGGCCATGCAACACATCGTTGACAAGTTTCAGGAGGCTAGGAATATTCGGTTACAGTGTCAGATGTGCGAGGGTGAACCTCAGGAGGCTACCGTGGCTTGCGAACAGTGCGAGGTGAGAGATTTTTTAACAGGTTTTCAACGCCCACGAACGAGGGGCTATAAAATTTTCAAGACGTTCCTCGTGACTTTTGAAGATTCTGACTCCTGAAAATGGCTGGAATCATGCGGAATCACGTCAATGTGGTTCAGGATTCGTGCAGAACCACACGTAGCGATTCCTGTGATTCTGGGAGTGAATAGCCCCTCGTTCACGGACGTTTTGCGTGTTTCAACCGGTTTGAATCGTTTTCAAATGGTTTTTACGATCATTGTTATTGGCACGGTTTTGTTAACCGTTTTCAACAGGTTTTTTTTTAAAGGTTTTGAAGTCTTTTGACCGTTATTTTGAATGTTTTCGACAGTTTTTCAACCTTCTCTACAAGTTTGAACCTGTTCTAAGAGAGGTTGACAGGTTTCTGATCGTTATGGACTGGTTTTTAAATATTTTTAACGTCTTTTGACATGTTCGTACTCCTTCACACCGGTTCGAAGCGTTGTTGAATGGTTTTGAACGTTACTGAACCGATTTCAGGTGTTTTCAACAGTTTTTCAACCTTTCCTACAAGTTCAGACCTGTTCCAAGAGGTTTGAAGCATCGTTGAAAGTTTTTGACCGTTCTTGAATTGATTTTGAATGTTTTCTACGGTTTTTCAACCTTTACAGGTTTAAGAACCTGTTCTACGAACCTTCAGAGGTTTTCGACCGTTATCAAATCTTTTTCGAATGTTTTTAACGGATTTTTAAACGGTTTTAAGCGTTGTTGCCTGTCCCAACCGGTCTGAAGCGCTGTTAAATGGTTTTTGACCGTTATTGACACGGTTTTTTTTATGTTCATAGCCGTTTCCGACTGGTTTTGTTCGAAGTTAAAAGGTTTTTGGCCGTTATTGAACGTTTTTCAATGTTTCTAGATATTTGGAAGGTTCTAGGTCATTATGAAAACATTTTTTTCTACTTTAAATATTCTCAACGGTTTCGAATCGTTTTTAAAAGTTTTGGACACATGACAAAATTTGTTAATCATATTTGTAAACATTTTCTCAGCAAATTTCCAATCAGTTTCTGGGAGATTGTAAAGTCTAAACGTTTCTAAGCCCTTTGACTCGTGTCTGAAGTTTTCTGAACCGTTTTGAACGGTTACAGACGGTGTCAACGTTTCTATTATGTTTTTTTTACACATCGCATCGGTTCAAACGGTCCTTTGAAGCAACTAAACGGTTTTTACGGTTCCCCAAATCCCGGGACTTGTTTAAACCTCCTCTGAACTCATATGTGAAGCTTCCTGAGGGTTTTCAACGGTTCTGGAAACTTCTGAACGTTTAACAACCTTTTGAATAGGTTTTAAAAAGCTACAAACAAACTTTGTTTTATCTTGTCAGAAGACCAGAACGCCTTGTCTTCTCGTATCGTTAGTTTAATTGCGATATTTCATCATCCTTTTCATTCAGTCTTCCTTATTAGTCACAATCTACAGACCATAAAACTCCGGAAACAAATTTTTCTATAAGATTATTATTATTATTGTTGTTATCGAAGACACACGTTTTTGCCGGGTAGTTTATAGCCGCGTAGCGTAAGCAAGACTATAGGTAGTGCATACACCACGCGTGTTGTTAGCTCGAGTGTTTTGGCACACGAGAAACGCTAGCGAACGAGGCTCGCCCACCTTAACCCAGTTGCGTGGTGGCGATGGTTCGCGAACTGTTGTTATTCGTTACCCGGGTGGCATACCAGAAGAGTTTAATTGTAGAACCCTGGTTGCCTAAAATAAAGGCTACCGAACAGTGGCTTATATATAACACACTAGGAAAATAAAAAAAAAGGTACAACGTTTATAGTCTCGTCAGTTTTCTCCTTCCACCACCACAAAAACTCTCTTCACTTTTCATCTGTTTAGCCTTGTATATTTGTAGTCATCAAAGAATGATATGTAATGTAACATGAATGATGAATAGGGTCGATTTTTTTCAATTTTCAATTTTTAATTTGTTTTTCTTACAATTCATATCAAATCCATGATAGGGATGATTGATGGATCAGATTTTTCTGCAAAAGGGGGAAGTTGAGTCACGAAAATAATGAAGCTGAAGCCAGCAGCCAAACATTTCAAGCTTCTTCTGAATAGAATTGTTGTCAAATTATTCATTTTGCACAATATTTCACAAAAAATTTCAATAATTGGGCTTCAATAATTGGATAACATAACAAAATGTTTGGAAATAAAAATAAACATTTCGAGATTCAATTTTTTATGCAATTGTGAAATGAAGAAGAACAAATGTTTTCTGCTGAATTGGGAAGAATCAACCACCCGCACATTTGATACTCTTCTAAAAAACTATCCAGTTCTTAAAAGATGGTATTTTTCTTTCTTCAACAACAAATTCAATTATTTAGTTGTTGTTTAAGGTTAGATTGTTTTCCTTATCTCAATCAATTGTGGTCAGGTCATCAAAAAATCACATTTTAATGTTGGTGAAATATTTTTGAGAAAATTTCAATATTTTGACCATAAATTAGATTTTTATTGTTCACCCTATATTATAATAATGAATATATAGTAAATGGAATACTATTATAATAAAGATTCTTATTGCTCGACATTCTTCGATTAGGAATTTTCTATCTTTGTCTCTTTTTGTTGTCGTTGTTGTAAGTTTTGTTTCAATTATTTAATAGTTTCGTTGGTTATTTCTGATTATATATTATATATCGTCACAGATATTAGTTCGTTATATTTAGTCGTTTAACGCCTTCTTTCCTTTTTCTTTTTTTTTTTGTTGATTTTTTTTTCTATTCCTCTTTTTTTACGTGTCACGCAGGAATAGATTCTCATATAAGACGACAAGCTTTATAGGTATTTGACCCTATACTCTAGGTATTCTGGTATGCGATGATCCCCAGGGTCGGTTCGCGACGGTCGCTGGTCCTTTGATACCGATCTTTAAACATCTTCACAGTTCCTCTTAATGCAAACTATATATATTACCTATACATATATACTTATGCAATATTTATTGGTTACTCTGTTTATTTATTATACTTTTTCAAATAAACATAAAGTATATACTCATCACATATTTTTCATATCCTGGATTATCGAGAATCATTAATCCACAAATTACGTGAGGCGTTTAAGGGGGTCGAGCCGAATCTCACCCAATCTCACGTACTCGGCCAATATCACGTAATTTATTGTTTATTCATAAATTATGTTTTTTTATTAGAAATCCAACGCAATCAAGCAAAATACGCATTTTGAAAAATCTCACCTCGAGCCAAATCTCACGAAATTATCGAAAAAGAATCGCCTTAATATTAACCTATATAATACATGTATATAAATACATTTTTGTCAAATTTGATTCGGTATTTTTTCATATCAACATTTTCTCATACCTTTTCCTTCCTTATTTTATTCGAAGTGTCTCAAAGTTCATCCATTTTTCTAGTTCAAGCAAATTGATGCTATATAACGATTTTTCAATCGTCACACCATGAACACATCACCATCCCTTTTTATTATCGCTCATTTCCTCTCAGATCTTCTATAATACAGGGTCTCGTCACAGACCACGAGAAGCCAGGGAATTTTCGATGCAGACGAATTCTGGAAATTTTGCATATGGGCAATTCCACCAATTATCAACCAATGTTTGGGCCCGAAAAAATCGATTTGCCTCAATTTTTTTCCTCGCATTCTGTGAACCAAGATTGGCAGATTCACCAAGTTTCAGTCAAATAGGACTTACCATTCACGAGGAATACGATATTCAATTTTTAGGATAAATTTTTTTTACGCATTTTTGACGTACTTCCAACGTCACAATAAAAATTCGAAAAAATACGTTTTTCATGTGAAAAACTCTCAGCTTTTCGAATCCATTTTTCATTTTTCACTATCTCTGCTGAAACCAGCTCAAAAACACGTTTTTTGACCAGCGATTTCTCGATGTGCTCAATGTTTTATCATTCTTTTGAATTTTTATTCCGAAAGCTGAGATTTTTTCAGTAAGAAACCCAAATTTTCAGAGTGGGACGGCTACGTGGTCGCGTGTGAGCTACGATTAACCCCTTGGCAATGATGCAAAAATGGGATTTTCGTGCCACGTTTGTATTTGAAAAAAAAGTCAATACATTCATCCTACAATCTCAGTACTACGGTTTTTGAGGTCACTGAATCCGAATCTGAAATCGGATTTTTCAAATTCAAAATGGCGGATCCAATATGGCGGACGCAAATTCGGAAAACAGTTTGATTCCGATGAAAGTGAGTAACTTCAGGTTTTCGAGGTCGCTGGATCCGAATATGACGTCAGATTTCCAAAATTCAAAATGGCGGATCCAATATGGCGGAAGAAAATTTCAATAAGCCTTTTTTTTCAAACACAAAAGTGGCACGAAAATCCCATTTTTGCCTCACTGCCAAGGGGTTAATCGTAGCTCACACGTGACCACTAGCCGTCCCACTCTGAAAATTTGGGTTTCTTACTGAAAAAATCTCAGCTTTCAGAATAAAAATTCAAAAGAATGATAAAACATTGAGCACATCGAGAAATCGCTGTTTTTTGTCAAAAAACGTGTTTTTGAGCTGGTTTCAGCAGAGATAGTGAAGAATGAAAAATGGATTCGAAAAGCTAAGAGTTTTTCACATGAAAAACGTATTTTTTCGAATTTTTATTGTGACGTTGGAAGTACGTTCAAAATGCGTAAAAAAAATTTATCCTAAAAATTGAATATCGTATTCCTCGTGAACGGTGAGTCCTATTTGGCTGAAACTTGGTGAATCTGCCAATCTCGGTTCACAGAATGCGAGGAAAAAAATTGAGGCAAATCAATTTTTTCAGGCCCAAACATTGGTTGATAATTGGTGGAATTGCCCATATTTACTAAATTTTCTGACAACCCGCTGTGACATGAAAAATTCTTTTGACTGATCAATGAAGGAGGATAAAATATTATACTGACTAGATTAGAATTGTTTTTCAAGATAGTGAACAAAAATTGCTAATAATGAATGAAAGTATCGAAGCTTTTGTTAATGTTTCACATTATTATTCATCAATGTTAATTTATGTAATTTTTTGTGTCTTTCTCAGGTTCTTTACTGCGACTCGTGTCGAGAGTCTTGTCACCCAAACCGGGGTCCTTTGGCCGCTCACAACTTGGGACCCCCCCGAGGTAGCTGGCACACATCCTCCACAAGAACGCGAGGAGGAGGCGGATCCGCCGGTTGCGATCCTTCGATAAACGGGTGCGCCGAACATACCGGAGAAACGGTATGCCTTTATTGTGCCATGTGCAAAAGCGCTGCCTGTTCGTTGTGCCTTCGGGAGAGACACGCCGCTCATCCCCATGACGTACTTCCACTCGCTGCTGCCTGCAAAGCCCAAAAGGTAAGGCAGTCCTGCAAAGTATAATACAAAATATCACATAAAACTATTAAATAAAATTATGATAATAATTGAAGAAAATAATTAATCAGAAGATTTAAGTCACTCCATGATAGTGATAAGAGTGATAAAGTAACTCCATGAGGCTATATTCACTCCATGAGAGTGATAAGAGTGAAAAAGTCACTCCATGAGGCTACATTCACTCCATGAGAGTGATAAGAGTGAAAAAGTCACTCCGTGAGGCTACATTCACTCCATGAGAGTGATAAGAGTGAAAAAGCCACTCCGTGAGGCTACATTCACTCCATGAGAGTGATAAGAGTGAAAAAGTCACTCCGTGAGGCTACATTCACCTTATCAGAGTGATAAGAGTGAAAAAGTCACTCCGTGAGGCTATATTCACTCCACGAGAGTGATAAGAGTGAAAAAGTCACTCCATGAGGCTATATTCACTCCATGAGAGTGATAAAAGTGAAAAAGTCACTCCATGAGGCTATATTCACTCCACGAGAGTGATAAGAGTGAAAAAGTCACTCCATGAGGCTACATTCACTCCATGAGATTGATAAGAGTGAAAAAGTCACTCCATGAGGCTATATTCACTCCATGAGAGTGATAAAAGTGAAAAAGTCACTCCATCAGGCTATATTCACTCCACGAGAGTGATAAGAGTGAAAAAGTCACTCCATGAGGCTACATTCACTCCATGAGATTGATAAAAGTGAAAAAGTCACTCCATGAGGCTATATTCACTCCATGAGAGTGATAAAAGTGAAAAAGTCACTCCATGAGGCTATATTCACTCCATGATAGTGATAAGAGTGATAAAGTCACTCCATGAGGCTATATTCACTCCATGAGAGTGATAAAAGTGAAAAAGTCACTCCATGAGGCTATATTCACTCCATGATAGTGATAAGAGTGATAAAGTCACTCCATGAGGCTACATTCACTCGATGAGAGTGATAACAGTGAAAAAATCACTTCATGAGGCTATATTCACTCCACTAGAGTGAAAAAGTCACTCGTTGAAGAGTGAAATTTGTGCCAGTGGGAAAAGAGTGAAGATAGTCACTCCAAAAGAATTTAGAGAGAAAATGAATGACAAAATTGACAATTCTTATGAAAATGATAAAATTATCTGTAATTATGGAGAATTTTAATGAATTTTAATAATTTGATCCCCGGCGAATCGCCTACAAGTACAGTTTTAAAATGTCTAAAATTGATTTTTTTTGGCGTGGGGCGGGGGGGGAATTTTCGAAATCTTCACTGTTTTTAAACGAAAAGAATGATTGGAGAAAAAAGACAAGCGTATAATAAAATGAAGCATATTTATTAATTACTGTTAAACAACTATCTTCTTTTTTTTTTCAAAATATTTTTTTTTCACTGAAAGTTTGTCCAAATTTCGGAACATGATTTCGTGTTTTATCGACTCAATTTGATCGTGTGTATAAAATGTTAATTATTATTCAAATTAATTAATTATCAGTTATGATAAAATTCGACTCTGAAAATAGAATGTTTATAATATTCAATCGATGAATCATTACATGTCGGATTCACGTATGATAAAAAAAAAAAAAAAAATAGAGTTTAATGAACGGTGATCATGAATAAACGATAATGAGCGTCCATTAAGAATCGTATAAACAAATGTACAGAGATGAATCACCGTGAGCTAATGCGTATATCAATTCGGTATCGTATCGTATATCAGGCCAATAGTTTGCGTGCTGACATGACGTTCGATTTATAAATCGAATCAATCCGCCCCCGAATCAACGCGAGGCGGCCGGTTTTATACCTCATGCATGATTCGGGTTCAATTTGGGTTTACATTTGCTAATGAAAGTCTGCATGCAGCTGGGTTGTTGCCGGGTGCAACAAAAGGCACAAAAACGAGGCAGCAGTAAAAGTCCAAAAATCCTTCAGCTCGGTTCCCCCTTGATACATAGTCAGAGGTGGAACAGCTGTCTCTGTGTAATCCTCAGCTGGGCACCAATCTTCTATCTTTCTCTGTATCTTTGTAGACGGAATTGTTATTATTATCCTCATTGTTATTTATTGTACATGTGCATGTGTCAGGGAGGAGGAGGGTAGTAGTAGGTGGCTAATCGTAAGTACCGAGTGGTGGCACATCTGGAAACACCTGGTTAACGTATATGTACCTACAACATTGTATACCGTTGATTATAATACTATACAGCTGAAAACATACTGAAGTGATAGTACAGGGTGTCTCATCGGGCTCAAAATTCCGAACGATTTTGCGCCGAAAGGCCATAATTCAGAATTTTAAAGTACCGAATGGCATAATTCCGAATTGAAAAGTAACCGAAAGGCCATAATTCCGAATTTTAAAGTACCGAATGGCATAATTCCGAATTGAAAAGTAACCGAAAGGCCATAATTCCGAATTTTAAAGTACCGAATGGCATAATTCCGAATTGAAAAGTAACCGAAAGGCCATAATTCCGAATTTTAAAGTACCGAATGGCATAATTCCGAATTGAAAAGTAACCGAAAGGCCATAATTCCGAAATTTAAAGTACCGAATGGCCATAATTCCGAATTTTAAAGTACCGAATGGTCATAATTCCGAATTTTAAAGTACCGAATGGCCATAATTCCGAATTGAAAAGTAACCGAATGGCCATAATTCCGAATTTTAAAGTACCGAATGGCATAATTCCGAATTGAAAAGTAACCGAAGGCCATAATTCCGAATTTTAAAGTACCGAATGGCATAATTCCGAATTGAAAAGTAACCGAAAGGCCATAATTCCGAATTTAAAAGTACCGAATGGCATAATTCCGGGTTGAAAAGTAACCGAAAGGCCATAATTCCGAATTTTAAAGTACCGAATGGCATAATTCCGAATTGAAAAGTAACCGAAAGGCCATAATTCCGAATTATAAAGTACCGAATGGCATAATTCCGAATTGAAAAGTAACCGAAAGGCCATAATTCCGAATTTTAAAGTACCGAATGGCATAATTCCGAATTTTAAAGTACCGAATGGCATAATTCCGAATTGAAAAGTAACCGAAAGGACATAATTCCGAATTTTAGAAGTACCGAATGGCATGATTCCGAATATAAAGTACCGAAATAAGAGTTTTGCACGAACAAAACCTGCAAAACATCATTTCGGTACTTTTAAATTCGGAATTATGGCCTTTCCGTTACTTTTCAATTCGGAATTATGCTTTTCGATTACTTTTAAATTCGGAATTATGGCCTTTCCGTTACTTTTCAATTCGGAATTATGCTTTTCGATTACTTTTCAATTCGGAATTATGGTCTTTCGGTACTTTTGAATTTGGGATTATGGCCTTTCGGCACAAAGTCGGTGGGAATTTTGAGCCCGCCCCGCGAATTTGAAAAATTTAACGATCCTCAAATCATCGTCTGTTGGAAACTCAATAATTAATGAAAATGTTATAAATAGTTTATGTAAAACAAAATTACAAGAAAAATGAACAATTTTATTTTGTAACGCAAAACTTTTGTTGTTCGAGTTATGAAAGAATTTGCGTTCAAAAATTGTGTTGCTTGAGTAAAATTAGGTAAAAAAAATTCCTGGAAAAATTTTTGGCTCCATAGAAACGAATTATATCACTTTTACCTAAAATAACGAAATTCTAGAATTTTCTTTTTTTTTTTCTTTCGAAGTGTGAATAAATGATGAAAAATGAAGACAATCATAATTAGAGCGGACTGTCATACTATTTCTGAAACTCATCATCATAATTTTTTATTTTATCATCCAATGTGTGTATAATGCGGATATGAAACGATAGTTTATTTATTTAAGTTTATTATCGACGTTTACATTTACGACTTTTTACGCCTACGCCCTATGGCTATTATATGTCTTGTATATTATATGTCTATAGACTCACCTACACTTTGGTACACATACTATACACATTATTATATACAGTGAAATTTTTAAACTCAATCCGCCCTCCTCGCTCTTCTTCTTGTGTAGAGGTATTTCCTATTAGCTATTGATATGCGTTTAGAACGACTAGATTTAACTACCAGAGGCTTGTACACACAGTTTGTTCGATATCTAATTTAATATGTGTATTCATATACGAAATGGAAATAACTACTGAAAGCATATACTTGATTAATTCAGGGGGCAAAGTTATTGAACTGGAATTTAACGACACCTGGAGTTATAGACTAGCGTATTGAAGAATGACGTTCGAAAATTTGTTGCCTGTGGTTTTTTATTTTTTTTCATCGGGATCGACGAGAACTCTTTCAGGTGACAAATGACTACCTTGAAAAAAAAATTATATAGCACTGATGTATTGCTTGAATACGATATAAAAGTTTTGGAACGTTTGAAATGGTATCTTTTTCCCGCCAAGCTGTGACGTCACTGTTCAGTATTACTAATCCCGCCATCCAGCGTCGTCTGTGGGAACCCTAAACTTCGTATCTCTTACGATTCTCATTCTCGTTTCCTATTGCATGATACGCGTTAGGGTTATTCAAATATGGCGGTGAAATTCTGAATTCTGACGTCACAGGGAATCAGAAAACGTTTCAAATAATTTTCTTGTAGAATTGAAGAATCAAAATATCGTTTTTGCCGGGTTTCGATAATGAAACATAATGGAGTTGATATGTATGAAGAAGTTTGTGTGTGTTATCTCTTTAAAGTAATATAACACTTTTTTTCTCCACGTTGTCAGTGGTGAAAAAACAGTTTTTATCGTTTTAGAAAATGAATTTTATTTGAAAAAATGATCACGTTATTTAGAGAGTTTTGAAATCTTCCGATTTTTTGTGGTTCACTTGTTATTATCACATTTTATATATGTATTATATATTTGAGCACTGTATACTGATAATATAAAAAAAGTCAATAGAAAAGAGACAAAAAATTTAATGTTCGAACAACTTTTGCGAAATAAATTAAACACTGAAATGTAGGGGAGAATCTGACAGATTTTTACAACTTTTATACTTCAACTTTTTTTATCCTTCTTTTTTTCTCTTTTATTTGCGGTCGAATAATTAAATCTAATTACAAGTTACCTAATTGGTTAGGAGGGGTAGCAAAAAAAAAAAAAAAGTTTTCCCCTGTAAAACACTTCGAGTTACGAAAACAAAAAAATAACAAAACCGTCACGCTGCTGTTTACGAGAATTAATCCTCCCCCCTTTTTCTTCTTTTCTAATGTTCAAATTTCTTCTCAAATTGTACAGTTGAATTAAATTGGAACAAAAAATTTGCACGTATCATAAAAAATACGATTTTTATTATGCTGATTTTTTTTTTCATACATAGATACTATAATATATTTTTCAGAATGATATCACAAATGATGACAAATTTTATTATTATTGTTATTTTTATACCTTGGACGATAATAATAACTAAATAAGAGGGGTTTTGGTAATCGAACCGATATCGTTACCACGCCGGAAAACGTCAGGACAATATGCGGAAGTATCAGTTTTCTCGATTTTTCTATAGGATTGTATATAGCAGAGGGTTGAATGAGCCACAAAGCACAATTGTCACATCCTCATACAGGACATCCTGATCCTGTTACTGCGGTAGTCATAGAGTCTCTATAATTATTATATTATATAATATATTATATTTCGAGCTTCAGTTATTGCAATAAATAGAAAATAAATGAAGCCGAAGAGGAAAATGAATGCATTGAAAATTCGTAAGATTCATAAATTAAAAATAATGAATGGTTACGGATAGTTGAAGCCTTTCACAAGCTGCAAGCGACGTTTGCTACTTGCTAAACCCTCTGCAATCGTTCAAGTGGCAGCTGAAAAAATTACATGACATAATAACTATATTAATAAACCACCCATATTTTTCTTAACTTGAGAAAAGACTCTGTATATAAAAAATAAAATAATGAATGTTTATAAAAATTGTCCAATTCGATTACATATTGACAGGGATAGTTTGAAAATTTGAAGGATATAGATTTTCGAAAATGATTTTATTACACCTTTAATACAGAGAAGACACGTACACTACGCACATGGATATTATCGTTTTCACCTAGCCCATGCGATATTGTCTTATGTTGAAGTAATTCGAATTTAGATAGCAGGGAAAATTCATTTCAATCATTTTCAAACTTGCCTTTTTTTCGTAGGTATGGTAGAATTTTTATTTTTTAATCTAATTTTAACTATAATTTTATGATGATGATTTAACTTTTTTATAAATCATTTTGAAAATCAAAATAATCTATAACAATTGAAAAAAAGGTGATTTACATTCGTTGCATACATATTTTTGTTCAATTATAGTTTTTCTTATCGATCTGATAAATGAATCAAAATTCAATTTTATCAATTTTTTTTTTCCCATTTTTTGTGGAATTAGATTTTGGGCACCGCGTGAATGAGGAAGAGAAATGAAGTTGAATAATTACACATTATAGAATGAAGCCTCGTTATATCTTGTGGATCAGGATTCTACTACAGCGGATTTATAGCGAAATCTAGTTATGGAAAACTGTTGTTTAGAGGATTTCCATATACATATATACGTACCTTTCACAAATGGAATATATATAAACGTATTACAAAGTTTGGAGGAAACCCGCAGTTACTATAAACTTGGAGAGTACTTACTCATATAATGTAGTGTATTATATATATATATATATCATATTTTAGAGAATCGTATGCATAGGCATACACCCACTAATATAATATTCGTGGTATATTAAAACCGTATAGCGAGGTACAACAGAATTTATTTGCCACAACTTTCTATATAGTTGTATGTAGGTATACATTTATAGTACCATAGATGGAAACTTGCTCGCAACGTCACCTATGTGCAATTTAGTATTTATTTATTTATTTATTTTTTTGATCGTGTCTATATGTAAGGATTTACTCATAGATAAGACAGTCATACGTAATATTTTAATATTTAATTGAGTAATTAATTTATTCATCTTATTAATTCGATAATTTTATCGCAATTTGAGATTATAGAAAAAAAAAAAAAAATTCTGTGGTCAATTACGAAATGTTTGGTAATTCTTGAAGAAATTTAGTACTAACGTCGAAACATCGCTTTTTGCTTGTTTCAAATGTTTAAAACACCCAAAAAACAGTAGAATAAAAAATCGACCCATCATTGGACGGGTGTCGAAATAATCGGACTGGAAAATTAGATTTTTGAGAATTTTTTTAGTCTGAAAAGTAAAAAACAATTTTAGAGATGGGGTGGAATAATAATTATACAAAATACAGAGATTATATGAATCTCATGTCAATCATTATTCTGAATAATTGATGTATCGAATCACTTCTTTATTACTAGTCGCGAAAATGATTTTTGATTGATTCAGAGGCGTTTAGGGAACTTGAAGAATTGCAAATGGAGTATAAAGAAAAATAAAATGAATGCAGTGATGAACTGAAGAATAGTAATACTATTTATTAAGATAAAAAGTTTGATTTTTGATAAAAACAAATGTCTAGGGCCTCATGACTCAAATAAAGATATTTACTACTATATACTAGTTTATTTATGTGATGAAAACTATGTGTCACTATACAGTGAATAGTTGAATACATAATTTTAATTCATAGAAAGAATAAAAATTGTTGAATGCGTCTCACATTTGTACGATTCTACGATTGATATATAAGTGTAGAAGAAAAACGATAAAATGGTGAGAATAAAAAATGCGAAAAACTAATAATAATAATTTATTCCTCAGTTCAGTCAAATGATTCTAATTACCTGATTCGACCTAGATTATGAGATTCTTACTTCTATATACGTAGATATCGGCATTTTATATTACATACTATATAGTATACGAAACTAGTTTTATAATTAGCCACATCCTTCATCAAGTTTTTATGTAATAAGTATTGATATAGGTTTAATACTTGACATCATTTTCTTTTTCTCATGGTCAGCTCTATATTAGTTCATAATTAATTAAAATCTGTGAAAATAATTGGATGAATTTATTCTGTACACATGCAGCTAATAACGATTCTTTTTTTCATCTTTTTTTTTTGTTCAAATTATTTTATAATTTTATAAAAAAAATTTGGAACAAATAATCTCATCGTCATCGAATTTTAGACTGAAAGGGGGAAAATTTTCAATCGATCTTCTTTTTTTAAGCTTCTAATCATCGTCATAAGATTTGATACTAAGAAAATACTGTATTTTTAATTTTGAAAAGCTTATTAAAAGCAAAAATAAAAAATGAGTAGATATCCCACTTTGAAAATGAATGAATTCCTTCTAATTCTCAAGTTTGAGATTCTTGATCAGGATTCAAATTTCTTTTAGTTATTTTACAAGTATCACGCTTTTTTTCATTATTTTAGTTAGTCGGGTTTAAAAAATTTGAAAATCCTTCTATTTTGAATAAAAATACAGGAAATAATAATATAATTGAATTATTATATGTAATAATGAAAAAATTAGATAGATTTTTTTTCGTTGAGAGAGTTGCAAAAGATTAATAAACAACAGCGACAATAATAGAATCGACGTTATTATTTTTTAAGAAATTGACAATTTTTCAGATAATTTTCTAATACATGTATACTTGGCTCGAGTCCCTTGATTCACACGATTCATAACCTAGATTAAATTCACACACACGTAATTGTAATACGTCATGTGAACGTTTATTACACACGAAGAAAAGGTATGCCAACGACTCTGTACCTCTACCTCTATACCTGTACCTTATAACAAGATCTCATCTCATCTCATCTCATTTTCTCTGCAGTGCCAAGACACAAGAAACAGAGTTCAAGAAGATAAACGTTCATATATATTCATATACACGCTCGTCGGTCGTTGCTCGCAGGTTTCGCAATGCGCCTCTAGAGTCATACCCTATATATCTTCTCATCTGGTCCCATTTCTCATTGTCGTTGAAGAAATTTGAATTAAAGAGAATAGAAAAATTATAATCAGGATGGAATTTATCACCAATTAAGAAACCAATTAAATATGATGAATAATGAGACTGCAGATTTTTCGTTTTTTTTAGTGTATTCTGAATTTTGAATTGAATTGAAAGTAGAAATTGAATTCTAACTATACATTTGTCAATTGTCAATGATATGCTTCTCAGAGATGAACAATTATGATAATTATATAAATATATAATCGAACTTTTATAGGAATACTATTGTTATTATTGAGATTGAAATTTAATATCCAATTAAAGAATATACCTACATTCATATATGATTTCTACATTGGATGGTGATACGATTTTCAATTTATAGTCCAATTTTCATCGTTTAGTATTAAAAAAAAATTTGAAAAAAAATTTAATTGTTTAGTCACTAAATTAATATCAATCAATCAAATTTGATAAATGATGAAACCGGTTTTTCTTCCAAGTTTCCAAATTTGTATTTAATTTAATTTAATTTTTAGTATTTGTAAAAAATGATTTCGAATTCTTTAGATTCACTAAATTAATATCAACGATTCAAATTTGATGAATAATGAAACAGATTTAAAATTCTTATTTCATTATTAGTTTATATATCATAAATTGTACTTCGCGGAGTTTTTGTTGATTGGTATTTTTTTTTAAATTTAAAATTGTTCAAAAGATTCACTGATGAATATTCGGATCCGTGTATGTTATTCTAATTTAATTTAATTTAATTTAATTGGGTTACCTATACATAGGCATTTAGGTGTCTAAAATTTTTCACGTAAAATTAGAAGCACGCGTGTACGACGAGTTGCTCTCTCCCTCTCACACAGTCACACGTACGTTTGTGACGACGTTTGAAAATCTTTCAAAAATAGATTACTTTTGACATCGTGCCAGAGATTCGCTTATAACTTATACCGTACGAGTTTTATACTGTCCATGTGTTAGCACATAATTATCCCGTTTGATGCCCAAACTCGCACCTGGCTACCAGAATTTTATTCTCTTGTTGTCAATTATTGGCGTGCCAAAAAAAAAATAAAAATATATACGAGCGAAAAAAGTCTCATTACACTGTGATATAATTGAATCGTTATTTATATGGGGTATTTATATTCGCACATAATTTTTAATTCTGATGATATAATAATTTTACATTTTGTTGCTGGTTTTGTATCAAAATCGTTCATTTTTTTAATCGTTTTCTAGACAAAGAATTCATAATCTTAAAAAATCATTGTTCATAACGTAGGTGTAATTATGACTTGAGTACTGAATACAAATTTTTCAATATTGAGTCCAGCAGAGTGGTCCAGCTGTCCCAGAAGCCGGGAAATTTCACAGAATTCGGAATTCGGTGAATTTTCAAAATTTAACGATCCTCAAATCATTTATAAGAAAAATGAACAATTCCATTCTCCAACGAAAACTTTTGTTCTTCAAGTTTATAAAGAATTCGCATTCAAAAAATATATTGCTTAGGGAAAAGTAGGTTAAAAAATTCCTGGAGATATTGAAATTCTCAACTGGAAAACCGGCAAATGTCACGAAATTTCGATATTCGTATTGCGTCTATCATAAACTTGATCGATTTTATATCAAATTCTGGTTTAAAAAAAAAAATAAAACGAAACATAAAAAACCAAGATAAATATAGAAAGAGGGAAAAAGGTTCGCGTGGTTTCTATCAGCTTCCGCGGTAGGTGCTGCAGCACGCGGTGGACGGTATCTCGTAAATTTATAGTCCGTGGGCTAGTAACTTTGTAAATAGGCATATACTCGGTATATATATATCCACACGTACACGAAGAATGCATTTGCCCCACGGCATCCCTGTAATACGTACATAGCACTCCGGTAGGTATACGCATTACGCTGCATTTCGGTCCCGGCCTTTAGGGTTCGGCACGTGTCGCCTGTACAACCCTCGATAAGGTTCCGAGGGCTCAGAGGCCTCACCTACCCCCAGCTGCTGTGAGGATAGTTAAGCGGAGGAATGAACGCCTGCCCTGGGGCTGTGTGACTAGATAGGTAAATTTGTTTTAAGACTCCTGTCAGATCCACACATCGCAACCAGCAGAGCTCCTACTCTCTAAATTTGAATCAGTGAAAATTTCACTAATTGAATCAGTGACTTGGTATTTCACTGCAGAAACAGTGACTTGAACCCTTTTTCACTGAAATATCAGTGAAGTCGATTTCAGCAGTGATTTTACCACTGCTAAACCAGTGCATAACTTCACTGTTTCGCCAGTGACTTTTGTGACGAACGCTAGGGGCGCCGCGTACGCCGACTCTCCAACTGCCATGGAGCTGCCTACTAACCGCCAAATCGTTCGCGTTCATATGTTGCGTGCTGATTTGGGCGTCGGTTCAACCACGTGAACTGTTCAGTAAAAATCATAACGTAGGTACACATGCGGATTTATAAAATTCTTCACAATTGGGCTTGTTAGTTGCAAATAATCAATGAACTGTGTGAATATTGCTGTTCACTGTCTTAAATTGAATTCCTTATACTTTTGGTAGGTTAGGTTTTCTCACTGCGTCCAGTCTTGGCTCGCTCCGACGAGATGGGAGACGGAGAAGTTTCATCTGCGTTAGGAGTCTGTTATTTTTTTACTTGCAATAAAGACTCGCGAAACAAAAATGTGTCGAATATACCATATTGTCTTTCCGTTTCGAGAATATCTTCAACCGGATCAAATATATATAAGAACCAATAATTTTCGCTGATTCAATGAGTGAAAATTTCACTATTTGAATGAGTGATTCAAATTCACTGGATAAATTAGTGACTTTTCACTGATTTCCAGTGGTATACTTATAACTGGAGGCATCAGTGACTATTCGCTGATGATCAGTGACTATTCACTGATTCAAATTTAGAGAGTATATCCGCGAATTCATTTATACTCTCTAAATTTGAATCAGTGAATAGTCACTGATCATCAGCGAATAGTCACTGATGCCTCCAGTTATAAGTATACCACTGGAAATCAGTGAAAAGTCACTAATTTATCCAGTGAATTTGAATCACGGATTCAAATAGTGAAATTTTCATCGATTGAATCAGCGAAAATTATTGGTTCTTATATATATTTGATCCGGTTGAAGATATTCTCGAAACGGAAAGACAATCCCTACAAAAAATGTCCGATAGGAATTTCTGATCCGTTTCTATCCGAAAAAGCGGTGAAAAATGGCCAACCCGTACTGTTTGCGGCCCAATTCGGAATTCTATTCGAATTTGCTCAAAAATTTTTCAGCAAACTGTATCCGGCCTTATCCGAATAATGCCCGGTCACGCGAATCGGAGATCATCCGTTTCTATCCGAAAAAGCGGTGGAAAATGGCCAACCCGAACTGTTTGCGGCCCAATTCGGAATTGTATTAGAATTTGCCAACAAAAAAATTGAACAAACTGAATCCGGCCTTATCCGAATAATGCGCGGTCACGCGGATCGGGGTTCATCCCTTTCTATCCGAAAGAGCCGTGAAAAATGGCGTACCCGTATTGTATGCGGCGCAATCCGAGATTGATTCGAATATGGTCCCGCATGCGTGGCTGATGCTCTATCCAGATCCTATCCACTTTGATACGGACGATGCACGGATTTCAGGAGTTAAGTGCTATACGGTCTTATCCGCAATTGCATCCGGTCATGAGAAGCGGCGGGGGTCGTTGGGTTCAGCTCGACCAATAGAGCAATAAAAAAGCCTCGACTTCCAGAAACCGTGTTATTCACACAGTAACCTTCGGTGGCAGGTAAGTATACTTACGCTCGAGCATCGCGGGGTCTTATTTCGCAGCCGTGCTACTTCACTCCCGAGTGAATGATGCCCCCGAGCGGCGAAAATCTGAATTGCGTAAACGGATTAAATCCGGATAGGCCTGACTGGGTTTCTAACGGTCTGTATCCGCACTCCATTCGGCCAAAAAATACTATGAGAGTTTTATCCGGGTTTGCCTGAATTTCACCCGGAATTACTTTCCTGAAAAAACTGAAACTCTTGTACTTCGATCTGAATTCTATCCGGAATAATTGCGGATACAACCGGATCACGGGCGAGTACAATTAATTATCGAATAGCAAGTCGATGAGGCCGAATTGGATAATCGATTCAATCCGTCCGTGTCCGATTCTGATTCTATAATCTAAGTAATGTGCCCGCTTTCCGGTTGTGTCCGCAACACTGCCGGAACGACCACTTGCTGTTGGTCAAAAATCGAGTCTATCCGTTTGTATCCGCAAGTGTCCCGCCGATATATACGCGGTTCAAGGAATTATCAATCCGGCCGTATCCGGTTTCGATCCAATAATCTAAGTAATGCGCCCGCTGTCCGGTTGTATCCGCAACTTTGCTGGAACGACCACTTGCCGTTGGTAAAAAATCGAGTCTATCCGTTTGTATCCGCAACTGTCCCGCCAATGTTTACGCCGTTCAAGGAATTATCAATCCGACCGTATCCGGTTTCGATTCTATAATCGATGGAATCCGCCCGCTATCCAATTTTATGCGCAACTATGCCGGAAATGTATACGCGGTACGAGCAATTCTCAATCCGGCCTTATCTGGTTTCGATTCTCTTATCGATGCAATCCGCCCGATGTCCGATTCTATCCGCAACTATTTAAGAAATTTGAACTCAAGTTTTTGTCCCGGCAAAATTGCGGATACAACCGAGCGGAAGTCGGATGAAATCGATTATGGAATTGAAACCGGATACAGCCGAATTGGAAATCGCTTGTTCTCCGTAAGTATTGCCGGAATAATTGCGGATACAACCGGATCACGGGGGGGATTGAATCGATTGCCGATGAAAACCGGATGAAGCCGTATTCAAAACCACGTAAAATCACCGTCGGCACATCGCCCTCCCGGTATCCTTGCGGATACACCCGTATAAAGAACGGATTTAATTTGGTTCCGGACACAATCTGATTCGTGGCGAAACCCACGATTGCCGCTGCTGAAACCAAACCGAACACATTAGTATATATTTCGATCACCTTTCTGCATCCGGAAAGAGTGCGGATGAAACGGACGGATTGCCGATTTCACGGATTTCGGCGTCCGAGTACAAACTCCGAAAGAACCATATTCAATCCGCCTAGCCATTTTTTGGCCGGATACGATCCCGACAAAAACGTATTCAATCCGAAAAATCAATTTCCGGAATATATCCGAAATGTATAACAAATGTATACGCCGCTTTCCGGTTTCTTGTGGACATTTTTTGCAGGGATATGGTATATTCGACACATTTTTGTTTCGCGAGTCTTTATTGCAAGTAAAAAAATAACAGACTCCTAACGCAGATGAAACTTCTCCGTCTCCCATCTCGTCGGAGCGAGCCAAGACTGGACGCAGTGAGAAAACCTAACCTACCAAAAGTATAAGGAATTCAATGTAAGACAGTGAACAGCAATATTCACACAATTCATTGATTATTTGCAACTGACAAGCCAAATTGTGAACAATTTTATAAATCCGCATGTCTACTTACGTTATGATTTTTACTGAACACAGTTCACGTGGTTGAACCGACGCCCAAATCGGCACGCAACATATGAACGCGAATGATTTGGCGGTTAGTAGGCAGCTCCGTGGCGGTTAGAGAGTCCGCGTACGCGGCGCCCCTGGCGTTCGTCACAAAAGTCACTGACGAAACAGTGAAGTTATGCACTGGTTTAGCAGTGGTAAAATCACTGCTGAAATCGACTTCACTGATACTTCAGTGAAAAAGGGTTCAAGTCACTGTTTCTGCAGTGAAATACCAAGTCACTGATTCAATTAGTGAAATTTTCACTGATTCAAATTTAGAGAGTACTGACCGTATATAGTCGCTGTTTCACTCCAATATGGCCAACAGACGATATCCCAGCTCGCTGGATGGACAGTTTCAAGATATAATCAGGACTCGATCATATTCGCGTTGTCTTTTACATTTCTTTCTTTTTTTAGCGCAGGGAAAGTTGAATTTTGTTCGGAATCCCGTCTCCTATATTTCTCTATCTTGAGGCCATTGAATTTTTTTGAGAAAAAAAGTGTATACATGAAAATCTATGTATTCTGAAAATCGTTCTCTTCCTGTCAAAATTGAAAGTTCCTGAGCTTCGTGTTGGTCTCATCAAACCTGACTTCGACGGAATACGTAATGTCAGGCTTTCATCTGTGATCTCAGGGTTGGTCGGGAGCTTAGAAGCTCACCTCAGCTCTAGAGGCAGAGTCTTTGTTGGCCGTGTCAGAGGCTTGAGTTATTGTTATTGATTGTTATCGGGGGCATGTGAATCGAAATGCAAATTATGGTTCCGCCTGACAGAGGAGGAAGATCAGCTCAGCCGGGGCATGGCTTGCAGGCTTTAGGCCGCGGTACGTATGCGTGTATTATATGTACATACATACATACATAAATACGTAAACGTAGCACGTAATATGAAGTCACGACGCGGACGTACCCAGTTTTTGATAGCCATGGAAGCGAACGTTGAACGTACCATGATGATGAAGTCTGATACTGATCAGTTTTTTCATCATATCTTGACAACTGTTGATCCTATCGTCACAAAGGTTATTATAAAAAATGAAGTTTATTAAATTCTCTCCAACAAAGGTTATACACATTTTTTTCACATCTTTGATAGTTTTTGTGTAATACAGGGCTGAAAGTATCGATATTTGTACAGAACCCCTTATGAAAATTATGTACGTTTTCATCGATGTATTAGAGAAAAACTATCGAAGATACGAGAAAAGTGTATCGAACCTTTGTTGTAGAGAATTTAGTAAGCTTCATTTTTTGTAATGACCTCCGTGACGATAGGATCAACAGTTGTCGAGATATTATGAAAAAAGTGAATTCGAGCACCTTTGATTCGAGATGGCGGATCTAACCGCCCAGTACTAATTGATTTTTTTTTTATTCGTTATATATTTTGATCTAATTTTACTGGAATAATAGACGACGACAGATGCGGGATACATTTTCTCGGTCTTATTCTGTATCTTAAGTACCTTTATCTCTATGAGTGTATATTTAGACACTGGGGTTTTTTATTACGAAGTCTAAAATCTCTGATATTCTAGCCGAAGTATAGAACCTGAACCGAAACATCAGGTCTAACAGTCAACACTATCTTTACACTTTTTTTTATTCCTATATTCAATTTCAGAGACAGAAATGTGTATTGAATCCTTCGAGTATTCTTCAAATTTGCCATTTTCGTCAATTTCATTCAATCCAACAGATTACTTTTTGATCCGATCGAAATTGGATCGTATGATATTCGACATTTTAGGCAATAAAATAGCGTTTTTCTCATCGCTTTCATACGTCAAGTCAAGTGGAAATGAGTTTATGAAAAAGTTATCTGTTCATCTTGAAAATAAAATGTCTCTTACTGATCACTTTGAGACGAACAAGACAAAAAAAAAACACTTGTTCCTAAAATCGTGTGAAAATGATTCGAAAAAGTGACACTTTTGACTTTTATGTACCTCCTTGAATATTAAGATTCATTTTTTTTTTCATTTAGTATCAACAAATCTCCCGTAAAACTTTTTTTTTTCAGAGCTGCGGTTTTGTTTGATCGAACGTAAAAACCGCACTTTTAAAGTTCGAGTCATTCACATCTGAGTTTATATCATACCTGAAGTACCTACCTTATTAAAACGTAACTTGAGGAAGTTGAAGACACGTACGGCGACGAACGACAAAGAATAACACCGAGAGGTTTTTTTATGTATATGTGAGCATTAACATTGTCTCACGAGAAGTTAACAAGTTCTTTTTTAACACCTAACCTCCGGTCTGACCATAGGTATAGTCGCCACGTGATACTCTATACCGTTCATGTAACAGATATAGACACCTTTTTTAAAACCAGTGTCAGTCTAAACTCTGGAGTCTCTTGAAACTCACTAATGGCAAAGAAGCAGCAAATAGAAATTAAGAAAGAAGTAACGAAAGAAACTTAAATAGGATAAAGAATCAAAATGACACTAAACAAGAGCAACTGGTCTGCTTTCCCTTCCTTCCTTCGTTCCTTCCTTTCTTTCTTCTTCAGTCACCCTATACTCCTACCGGATGTGGGACACTGCAATTCATTCATTCATTTGCACATATCATTTTACGTCACGATGAGAAACCTGACGTCCTGTTTTTTGCACATCAAATGCTAGTGCAGGGTTCTTTTCCTCATGTTCGTTTTGTCGTCTCTTTTGTTATCGAATTCCTTTTTACTTTGTGAGATGAACTTTTTTTGTTTCATTTGGTCGAAGGGTCCAAAAACTTGTGAGTTTTGGATTCAATGGAAACGAAAAGATGAAAACAAGCAAAAAAAAAAAAACGTTGGACAAAGAGAATCGCCAACAATTTCAAACTTTACAAAATCAAAGTTTTTTTTCTTATTGGACACGTAGAAAGAGTCTAACATAAATAAAATTTATGTACAAAAATTACAGAAATAATATAGAGAAAAAAGGAGAAATATTATCTGGAATCGTTACATCGATTTATCAAAAATGTTAAATTCATTGAGGAAATGTTTGGTATTAGGTAGTTCCTATTAGTTTATGAATGAATTTTGGCTAACAGGAAGTAAGATAGGGTGGAAGGAAGGAAGGAAGGAAGGAAATACGTTATTCAAACATACGTCGTATGTGAGAAACGGGTGTTGGACCACAGCGTCCACAGCTTGCGAAACAGATTTAGTAGTACGACAGCCAGAATCCAATGATGACTCACTGGACTCTGTCCATGAAGAGTGTCTTCAACTATTTATTTTTACGCATCGTATTCCAACAGACTTTTCGTGTCTTCTTCACCCACGTCTTTCTCTTCCGGTGTTCTTAGTGTTTTTGATCATTTCGTTTTTGCTCACAATCAGTGTCGTTTTTCCCTCCTCGTCATTCTGACATACTAAATATACTCTGCCCTTCTAATACCATAATGTCTATCGACAGGGCAGTTTTGTCAATCGTGAACAAATTGCGTTGTTGAGATACTCTCATCGTGACGTGACGCTGTCTGATAAATTCGTTCAGAGATTTCATTCGCAGATATTGGTACCTACACTGACAATAAAACAAATTAGTATAGATTTTGAATATTATATGATCGATTGAATGTGAATTATGGTTGGGAATGGTACATATTTCGGTTTGGTGTCTACTATAAAAAATAGTTGATGCCATGTTGGAGATTTTTCCTAATGAAGATAATTTTTGGACAAACCGCTGGCGCTGCAATCTTTGTGCAGATCTATTCTTTCTTTTGTTCTCCGATTTTGAAGACGAAATTTATTGTCGAATATTTCATTTTGACAAAATAGAAACAGCTTTGAAGGAAATTATTGGTAATCGAACGAAAATTATCAGAAATTTAACCCGTTACGCAGTAGGCTAATTGATTAACAAACAATTTTAATAGTATAATAAAGGGTTACAGATAAGAAAACTACATTCTAATTCTAACCCTGTTATTTTTAACCGAAAAAAAGGATAGGAAAAAAAAATCAGAAGTACAAGAACCGGAATTATTTCCTATATACATATACTGTTTATATTATAGGGTAGATGCGCACCCTTTACGGCCATCAATTATTCCATCAGGTGGCCATATCAATCGAGCGTGAATAAAAGCGGTGACCACAAAACGGTACCAAAGGTAAAAACACAATTTAACACCTTCAAGGGGACCAGTACATGGTGTTTCGTTGAAAAAAAAAAGAAATGTATCCTTCAATTCGATGAAAATTTTAACCACAGCCTCGATACATAAATAAATAGACTATTTTTTGGTGAAAATTCATTTAATTTTATCCAGAATTATTTAAAAACCCATCTAATCGTGTGAGTGAAGAATTCGTAAAAAAAAAAATCGTTTTGATCGAGTTATGTTTGGTTTCAACAATTGATCACAACTCTTCACACACGGATGTTGTTCCAAAATTCCTACATTCAGATGATGAGTATATGAGTTTTCTGAAGATAATGAACTCTAACCAATATACTGAAAACTTGCTCCACGTATTACAAAAAAAAAAAAAAATTAAGATTTTTTAAAAATTTCGACAATTTTGAAACTATTTTTGTATTTACTTCAGAATCCTTCAAACATGAGATATTTAAAGTTTGCGAGGGCAAATGAATAATGAAATTTAGAAGGTTTTTCAATTTTGAAGAAGGATGAAAATTCCGAGGGTGCCCATTTTGGACGCCTGTCCCCTATATAATTTTATAAAAGTAGGTATTCGCTTTCCATAATATTTTACAAAATTTCAATATTTGCACGGCCTCAGTGTCTAATCTCGTTTTTTTTTTCATCAAATTCTGCACTTTTGGCTGCTAAATTCACCTCCATGTATATAAAATATCCTTGAATAGATTGATTCGTAATAAAACGAAAGAAGTATTGAAAAAAGAGTCATAACTAGTCCAAGATTTTCCTAAAGTCACATAAATCCATGTGAGTAATGTACTAATAATTTGATGATGTTGAAAAGCACCAGAATTTAGTCAATAATTTGTTCGAGCTTAAAAAAAATTTTCTCCTCTCTGTGGGATCGACCAGAAGTCGAGGTGGACAGATTTTTATATGATGGCAACCATATACTCGGGCCAAAAAGGGCCTAAATGGACGGCACCCCTCCCTCAGCCTGCGGGCTTATGCTCCCATATGAGGGGGTCCACGAACATCAGCATTTAGATTTGACGTACCGAATTTGTGTGTGTGTGTGTGTGTTGGGGGTAGGACACGTTTTACACGCACGTGGCTTGCTCTTCGTCTCCGCACCCTTGACGTTCTCGTTCTCGTACGCGTTCAAGTTGCGAGAAAATCAATACTTTTAATGAAATCAATGCCACGACGATGGATGCATCATCGTCGCGAATGCATTAGAATTAGGAGCTAGTTGATAATCCCTCTGGGGTGATTGAAAATTCAATTTTATTTTCTATTCTGAATCCATTGACTCGTGTTTGGGGTTAGCGATTTTATTGCTACGTGCTTGATTTTCTTCTTTTTTTTTATATATATATATGTGGTTTGAAACTTTCAATTTCGAATCAAACGACGGAAATAAAATGTTAAGAAAATTCTGATTGTTTGAAAAAAATTGTTTTTATTTAATTTTTTTGCAAGTTTTCAAGTATTTTGTGGAAACTTTGGATATCTGCTATTTTTTTTTCTTGAATTAAAATCAAAATTAAAATCAGTCAAATGTTTTTTGTTTGAATCAATGAAAAATTGTGAATTTTCAAATCTTCATCAATTAATTGATGCCTTCAATCATTGACGACTGAATTATATATCAACTTTCAAGTATTTCGTTTACTTTTATATATTCTAACAAAATTTATATACATTGGTAATGCAAAATATTAAAATTTTATTGATTCAGGAAGCTATTTCTACTCGGTATAATTGAACTCGCTTTTTTTGTATCATGTATCAATTATTTCATGTTAATGTTTCTCGACTCGAACCTAGAAGAAAAAAAATCTAATTAGAAGCTAAATCATAATTATTTGAGTAACTGTTTTTTCTCAATGAAAGATTTCTTTTTTTATTCTCATTAGATTCGATTCTTATCTTCATTCTTTATAATTTTCATTTGATTTTCTTTCTCATTTTCACTAATGAAAAATTAAAATACACACACATCTTCTGGTATCGTAATAATAACAACAATTTTTTTGTTTCTTAGTTTTGTTTTTTTACCTTTATTCAATTTTGTGCCCATTTTCATTAATTTTCATCCGATTCGAATAGTTCTATGGTTACGCAAAGAAAAGGAGTAATAGAATCGCGTGTCCAAACACACAATTTAGACCCTGTAGTGTCTAGCCACTTCTCATGTGCAAAACTTTGATGTAACTATACATATATATATATAACTATAATATATAGTTTGTACATAAGCGTGCATTCACGTGTTATCCGGTAGTCTCGCGTGTCTCGATCGCTTTCATTCAATTTTATCATCCTCCACACATTTTTGTATGTCCCTCGCTACACTCTACTTATCCTTAACGTTAGTCCCTTCTCGTACGTGTATAACAAACATATATGCAATGCGTGCGTGCATGTGCGAGCTTTGAGCTCGTGAGTTGTGAATTGTGGGTGGGTTATATGCTTTGTACTGTGAATTATTAAACGCGATCAACTATACCGATAACAAACAACAGCTCAACCCAGTGCCTCATGCCTCTCTACTACCTATTCCAGGCTTTCAGCGGCATTTTCAAGAATCCCCTTTTTATCCTTCCACCGTTTATCACATCGCCCCTGAAAATATGTACATTACTCGCAGACAAATTTACATACTCGAGAACTTTGCCTTTTTTTTTTTTTTTTTCATTATCAGTAAAACTCCTCCTGCTCACGGAGGTAAAAAAGTTGGCATAATATGTATAATAACGGTGGTCGAATCTCAAGAACCAATCTCTTCGATTCTCAGGACTCTCGTTGTAAACGAGGGGTCCAACTAACATAACGTGCGGGGCCCAACCCCTCGGATCTTTCATAAGTATAGGATCCCTGCACCGGGCTTGTTCCGTTCGCCATCCCAGGGCTTTAGTTGTTTAGTCTGCACTCAAAAATGCCGGAACGTGAGAGGAGAGTCTCGTGGGACAGGGAGTACAAGCCGACGATAGATAAAAAAAAAAGAGAAACATCAAATAAAAAAATTGAGTGGCAGAGGCTGACTGGAATGAAAATCTTTGTCCATAAAAGAATTTTTTTTTCTTTATCAATTACAGATAGCAAATTAAATTTCAGCCAGTTTCAATCAATCACACGAAATCACTTGATTTGACGAATTTTCATTTTGATTTTTATGTCGCAGACAGAAGGAAAAATTTAATAAAAAGAAGCAAATATCCTCTTAGTTAATAGCTTTTTTTTAATATTTTATATAGTATATTATATGTTTGTTGTTTGATTTTTTTTTTTGCTGTACCTTTTTTAACCATCAGGAACATCTATTAATTATAATAATAATAATTATTATTGGAACAAAGCAAACAAAATGAATAAGTGGTTATTATAATAGTAAAAAATTTTCATATTCCTTATCGTTGATCTTATCTTGACGATTTTTGAAAACTAAAAGTGAACCACTCTACAGAATTTGATAATGAAATCTTTTATTTATTTATTTTATTATTTATTATATATATTTTTTTCTTTGCTTTTATTTTTCTTCAATTTGATTCCATATCTATAATATACGATCCTTCGCTAAATGTGATGATATATAACACGCAACACGCAACACGCCCTGTAGACCCGGTCTCTTCGGTTGCTCGTAAAATCACAGCACAACCTCATTTCATATCGAAGCCCGAAAGAGGAAAGAGGAAAAAGGAAAAGGGAAAGAGGAAAGATGAAGGAGGGTGAAATGGTTGGCCCACCCACACTCACTGTATAAAAACCTTTCAGTCTTATCGAGGGCTTGAATCAACCTTCGTAATATACTATTTATACGGCCTATATACCAACCCCGCACTCATAAATCCACATAATTTTGCATCATGGCTGGCATCCCTCAGTAGTCAATTTTTCTGTCTCTTTAAATTGATTTTTTCTATCCATTATCAATCAATCAGTAATTTATTGATTATAGCGTTTATTAGAAAGAAAAAAGAACCTACACACATAATACATAATATTCAATGGTTAAACATATTCAAACTTATCACAGAAGCTTGATTATTGATTAATTAAGGGGAAATATTATTACACCTAGAAATGAAAAAACGAAAAACGAGGTAAACCTCGATTTTTGTTTTCAGGGAAAATATTGAAAATGATTGGATCGTGAATAAAAAATTTGTTGGTACATATTTTGTCAAACAAAAAACAAGGATTAAGAGTCGAGAACAAAAAAGCTTATGACATAATATTATGTACTGGATAATTATGTGTACTTATAGGATAATAAAATGTATCGATGGATAAATGATGAAATTTTTTCGACTAGCACAAAGTCATCGATGATCAGTTTCTCTTTAAAAAAGAAAACAAAAAAAATTAAGTATGTTGCTAAAATTGTAAATTCTGACGTCACGGACAATCAGAAAAAAACCGTCTTTGACCGATTATATCGAACAAAAATTGATAATAATTGAAATATTTATTCAATACCATAGACTCGCAGTTTCATCTTTCTCGTTTTCGTCGTTTCGATTCTTAAAAGAGAAAAAAAAAAAAATTGCTTCAAACCAAACACATAATTTGAATTCAATTTTTTCATTCACAAATTCTGTGAATTTTTATTGTGAAAAAAATTAACAAAAAATGTTCATGACAACTAGTCAGTCCGCAACTTATCCCTAACTTTTATATCTACTTCTAGAAAACCGATGTCCGCTCACTCAGTTAGTCTGGTGCGTTATCCGTCCAGCGTTATTACCCCCAAATCTAATATTAAGACCGGTCTTAGCCCTGTCCGCGATATACGTGGTGCCGACAGATGTCGACCAATCATTTTTTCACGCTTGAATCCTCATCTCTACTCGATATTCGATACGAGTTACATCCCATGCTTCGATGCATCCTTCTACTACGCTCTGTGTATTCACTACTACCTATACGATATATACTGACTATATGTAATATGTAATATCAGGTCCAGAATTTATCCGGTGATCCATCAGAGAGATGAAAAATTCTGAGATGCCAGGATCACATCGGTATTACATACGCATATTTGTATACAGGGTGAGTTTTCTTTCGGGTCTGAAAGTGGGAGGGGCTTATCAATATCGGCATATGCCGTCCCTACTAATAAAGCCCCTCCCTCATTCAGACCCTTAGAGAACTCAGTCTGTATATACGAAATCGCAATGGAATCAGTCGATATCGAGTTAAATCACAATTTAAAGTCACTAAAAATCGCATGAAATCACTTCGAATCGCATTAAACCACAATGAAATCGCAATATATTATATACAACGTACACGTAGTTATACAGGGTGATTTAACTCCGGGTCTGAACGAGGGAGGGGCTTATCACTGCCGATGCTCCGCCCCTTGGCGTATCACAAACTGTTATCAAAATCTGACTTTACACCAGACCAAGACCAGACCAAGTATCGACGGCTTGATGTGAACTTGGATTTTGATAACAGTTTGTGATACGCCAAGGGGCGGAGCCATCAGCCCCTCCCTCGTTCAGACCCTGAGATAACTCACCCTGTGTAATATATAAAACCGATTCGAACCGCTTTGACGCTTTATTACGTAATTTTTACTACAATTAGCAAAATGATTACATAGCCGAATCAATTCAATGTATGAATATTATTCATTTATTCTATTCATTTATTTGATGAATTTTTTGGTGAAAATTCTATTCCAGTAAATATAGACTATTCACTACAATTTTCGATGTACAAGTGATAATTGAAACTTGCGAAAACTTGTGAAGACTTCGAAACACACTTGCAAGCATTTTCAAAGGGAGTTTTATAGGCATACCGAAAAAAAGTGCATCGATATGGAAAAAAATGAACGTAGATCGAGGTGTTTTCTGGAAATATTCCAAAAACTTACGCAGACTTAACGAATTTATGTCGACATATAACACAAGTTTATATCATTTTAACATTTAATACGTAGTTTAGAATTTTTCTTTAAATTTGAATTCAATAATACAAGACAAAATATTGAAATCAACATAACATTTTTGGTGGACCAGTTTTAACACTTCATTTCCAACAGCGTAGGACTTCGCGAATAAAAGGCCCCTCGTATATCACCTTCGCTTATCGTTTTTTAATTCCTGTGTCATGGTGACTTGTGATTTTTGAATTTCGGGCTTGTATATCTTCTAAACGGTCTGATCTACGGGAAATATTATTATTATCTCTTTTGTAGACAATTGATCTATAAAATTGGTTCTGTTCATTTTTCACCTCGGAGCAACTGCGGGAAGGGAGATAATAATAGCTAAAAGAATATGCAAAAAAAAAAACATTATTACGCTTCACTGCACTCAAGTTGGTAATTCAATTTCAATAAAATCTCAAAAATCGTTAAAAAAAAATTGATAATCTTTATTTGATGTTTTTCTCTTGTGAAAACAATTTTTCATTATAACCGATGAAATATTTTGCACCGAAAAATTGCTTTCATTAATTATTTCGTACGTTGGAAAATTAAAGTTCAATCTTTAAACTTTCCGGGGTTTGAGAGGGAAGGAAAAAATTAATTCATTCAATCAACTTGAATTAGACAAAAAAAACACCACTCTACTAAAAATATGTAAACTTACGAAGATGACTACACACAAAGTCTTTGATATACTATAAGAAGTCTCCCTCTATATGTATTGCTCGGTCTCTTTCGTCGATGAACATCGCATCTCAAAGGGAGATCAAACGGAAATATATTTGCTTACATGGATGGGTTGAAGGGACGCTGGCGTTGGCGGTTTGATATATATATATGTATACATTGTGTATTGATATATGTATACTGCCAAAAAAAAGGTTGAATAAGAAAGAAGAAAAAAAAACAGGAGGAAAGAGAAAGATTTTTCTCACCACTTATCCCCGTAATCTTTTATGCAGTCTCTCTAAACTCACCTCGACTCTACTCTTACTTTTAATATATTCCGTATCGCCAAAGACTAGAATATCTGAAAAATTTCGGAAATTTACTGAGATTCCACGGATGGCGTTCAAAGTCCCATGCCCAGGATTTGGTGCAACTGGTGGCACAAAGCGTTGATTATTTCAGCGCATTTTTTTTTTCAAAATTCAGAACATGGCGTTTATACATGAATTGATGTTTGTAACCGTTTGTTGCATCAATTTTCGAGATGAGTCCTCAGTGTCGGAAAACTCAGCGAAAGAAGAAACTTGAGATGAACTGTTACAATTCGGGCAATATGATTATTTTCGATTGTAACTTAACATATAATTATCCAACGTTATGAAATACAAACATTTTCCTCGGGTTATCACATCATGATTTTCAGTAGGATGAAAAACTGCATGATACGACTGGAAGCAATACCTAGAGATGACAGAAGAAAAATAGTGTAGTGTATAGGTCGCTATTTAATGACTGTCCCAGCGCTGCTGAAGAGCAAACAGAAAAGTGAAACAAAGCGAAATCGGAAGTAACTGCAGTTGTTTCCGGGACTGCCCTGATGTGGACGTAGCTGTATACCAAGACGAAGTAAGCTCCTTCCAAAACTGCATTCGCTCTATGTGGAGGTCATAGTCCATTTCAAGTGCTGTGTCGGATCCATTTCCTATCCGCAGATAGTTGTTGAGAGAAGAATATGGCTCCCAAATGGTCGTGCTTATATTCGAGTCTACGATGGCTGGCGTCCTGAAAGCACAACCCATATGATCAGATACTGCTCAAACACCATTGCACTGTGATCTACATCGGTTGCCATCTGCTGGAAAATTACCCATTAATTACGAAGGACGTCCACAACTGCACCATGGTGTCAACCATTACGAAATCAACATCGCTATATTCGTAATAAGCAGGTCCATATTTGCGCGGAATGTCTTCGAAAAGATAAATAATTTCGTCGCCATGTGGTACCTCCTTCGTGTAACTTGTATCACCACCACTGTAAGAATAGGCGTGGCTGAAGACTCCCCGGTACTGAAAGCTGGCAAAATAGAGCGGACTTTGAGCTCGAAGCAGTTGTCGCTGAATCCATTGGTACGCAGGCCAAAAGGTAACGCCGTCCCCGGCCATGTCCGTCAAGTTTTTCAGTAACTGCAAAAGGTGGTGAGTGTTCAATGACCGGCATGACTCTCTGAAGTTACAGATGCGTTCGGTTGGCGATTACGTATCCATATCGCGATATAAGCTTCAAATCACTTGCCAAGTTTCTATCAGCAGCGAGATTGTTGAGGTAGTATGATTTCAAAGCAGCAGTGAAGGCTCCAAGATCGACATCATCTAAAGCATAATAACCTAAAAGGTAGAGTAGGAGAGAGTCTGTCTTCTCCAGAAATTCTTCGAACACATCCGCATCCTGGTAGAACCCTGGAGGGAACAAGAGAATCATCGTACGATCGTGGATTTCGTTAATCCGAATTCTACTTCAAATTTCGGTTTCGATTCTTACTCATATTGATGTTAAACCCTTCGTCCCGTACTACGAGGTTGATCCAGGGGACATCGCGAACCTTCCCAGCGGCAACATGGCTTGCGAAAATATCGGTAAGCAATGCTCCTTCGACGTCCGGTTCAATGGTTGGAAGCCAAATCAAATCAGGAAGTGTATTCCATACGAAGAACAGCTTGTTCGTATCAATGAGCTGTGACGCGTTGACATTGCGTAGACAGTTGACCAGGAGTGTGGTCGAGTTTGTTGGACAGCCAAAATACTCGGCAAGCGTCATTGTGCGATTCACATGGACCTTGACAGATGTCCCAAAGTCGGGATTGAATGCCGTCCCACTTTGCGTGATACATTGATGAAATAGCCCTATGGAAAAAGGCGTATTCATTAGACGATGTCGGATGCTCGATATAAAAGTTTGACAAATCTCACCTTCGGTCGAATCCACTAGCGCTAATAAACTCGTACTTATTCCGCCTGAACTTCCCCCCACGAGAGTGACTCGGGCAGGGTCACCACCAAAATACTTTATGTTGTCTCGGACCCATTCCAGGGCCAACACAGTGTCCTTGAGGCCATAATTTCCGGGGGCTGCTTGGTCCCCGGTAGTGAGGTATCCTAACACTCCGATACGAAAGGCCGGAACGACGAGTATCACATCTTTATCGAGCAGGAAAGAGGGACCAAAACTCTTCGCATTTATGGATCCCATCATGAATCCCCCGCCCAGTATGTACACCATCACTGGCAGTAAGGTCGAATTATCATTTGTGGGAAGCTACAAGATGAAACATTCACTGGTTATGCTATAAGTTCGAATGAGAAAAGGTGATGAGAAATATTGGCGAATGTTTTGGGATCTGAACTGAAATTGACTGGTTCTATTATCCCGATTCATACTCGACTGTTCTGCTCATACAAACATCATTCGTCGCGAATTCTCATCAACGTATTCACCTTTGGGGTGTACACTTGAAGATACAAGCAGTCCTCGTCGCCCATAGCGGTACCCGCAATCAACTGAGGACATTCGTTTGGCTCACTACTAGCGTTGAAAGTACCATCCCAGGCACCCGCTGCCACCGGAGCTTTGAATCTGCAGTACAATAAATATGCTCCTTTGTCAATATCCACATCCTCTATTTTATTTTTACCTCAAATAATTCATTCCTTGACCACCATAGAAAACTGAGGTATCACTTGTTCCTACAAAGGTGTAGACTAACACTATCTGTCTGACTGAAAACTGGAGTTCTGCAATATTCCAGGTAATATGTAACGAGGATCAATTGAACATGCATCTTAACCAACTATCACAAAAATCAGGAATTGTTGGAAATTACAGTGACGGTGTCAACAACACATTATTGAAAGTCTTATAGTTATTTTCAATGTGGAATACACGCGTGTCTGTTTGTAGTTGACGCACTTCCTGTGGTCAGAAATTCCATCCGGAATTGGATTATGAAGATCTACTAATTGTCTTACTTGCGAAAGGGAAGGTTTCGAGGTGACTTGGCAGAGCATTGAACATTTTACTGTGATTGGATCACTGTTGTTGGAACTATAGTGGATCTATTCACGTTAGGTATATATTTAATCCTGGTGATGCTTTCAAATTATACGGAGTTACGTTTCCTAGGTTTTTCAACAACCTCGTATTGCAAGCACCATCCTCTACTAAATTACTATACCTCAATATGATACGTCAACTACTTTTGCAATTCCGACAGTTTCTATTCTACCAGATAGATAACACCTCGATAAACTTGGGGACGTTACTTCCATTTCATAATAACATAATTTCTGTATGAGTATAGCGTGGTATCAAACACCTTCGTCAGGTCTATAACACGTGCATGAATTGTAAACTTTTTGTATATATGGACCTTAAATCCCCAACCGGTGGCTCAGCGAACGGTATACCCATGAAGCCGTAAATTGTTCTGTTCTTACGGGTGACCATGTTCACGCCTTGAATCTTTCCCTGAAGTGAAGTAGTTTCTGGAAGTGTCGTATTCTGGTCGACTTTTCCATATCCGGTCAGAGCATCCGCACTCGTCGTAGGGCAACATGTCAGGGTGACTACCAGGAGTAGAGTGCTGCCCGCAGAATCCCACGATCGAGAGGCCATTTCTTTTTTGGTCTTCAACAAAAGTCATCCTTCAAAAATATGTTTCTATGAAAAGATTGGAATCAGATCTAACTATGCAGATTAGAAAAGTCTCACCGGTAACCAAAAATCACTGAGCAGACAATCGAGTTGATAAAAATCCCGATCACTGGCAATTTCAACGGATCGACTGAGCGTAATGGAGGAAAAAGTATTACGTCCCCGTGTGTAATTTAACAAGGAAATTTTACCGATGACAAGAACGTTCGCTTGCTGTCACATCGCATATCACAGTTTACTGCGAAGTATCAAATATTGAAAGTATTTTTGGAATGATGACACTTGTACCTATAATGTCAAGCAAGATATCGAGTTGTTCGTGGAAACTGAATACGAACATCTGTTTGTTGTAATGAGGTGTAAAATTCGGGTACTTGTGGTATAAGAAGTAGTACCCGAATGAATCGGATGCCAAGCACATACCCGGGGAAAAAAAATGTTATATCTGATCGTATATAATTATATGTAACTGACCAGATATGATTATATCCGAAAAATGGCCTGATCTAATCATGTATGGTCATATTTTGGTCATATTATATGG
The DNA here is from genome assembly GCA_018257835.1 of Euura lappo. NCBI lineage: Eukaryota > Metazoa > Arthropoda > Insecta > Hymenoptera > Tenthredinidae > Euura > Euura lappo. The sequence continues at coordinate 147,593 of JAEUYN010000281.1, read as the reverse complement.
AGTCAGATATGGACAGATATGTTCAGATACGAACGATGTGCGTGAATTCGGATTCAAAAATTGTAATTCCATTAGATATGATTCCATTATATTCGATCATATCCGATCAGATGTGATCAGATCTGTAGCTCCAAATGATTATGGGAAATAATTATACGCAGAATTTTTCCAATTTTTTAATACATTTCTTTATTCTGCTCTTCGAAGAGGTTCGGCGCCAAGTTTCTCTGCGTCCAAACTATACATATTACATGCAAATACAATCCTTGTTTTTCTCTTCTTGATGAAATCTCTTATTTTTTTCTCTTTCTCTCTGTTTTTCTCCCGATTGTTTTTTTATTAATTTTTTCATTATGTTGCTGTTTTCTCGTTCTTAATTGCCTGTATACCAACATAACTAACTAGGTACTAGATGCGAGGTAGTAGAGTAAAATAAATGATAGAGTAAAATTCATTATGATTTTATTTTGATTTCATTTTGAATCTATTCAGATTTCAAGTTATTTCATTGCGATTTCAAGCTATTTCATAGCGATTTTAATCCAAAAAGTTCGCGATTTCAATAAGTAGCGAATAGCCCCTGGCCTGACGAATGTGTCTAGCTTGTTAAAATTGATGAAAAAAAAAAGTAAAAAATTAAGTTCGAATTTCCCGCCCGGATCGAATATCTTGGGAATTCTACACGTTCAGCGTCATCCGATGGACCATACGGTGTATCGTGGAACCCATGGGAACGCCTATAAGGGAAGGTTGTGGGATATAAGGGAGACTCGCATGACTCGTCTGAAAGAAGTGCAACGTTCAACGTCGAGTCAGTCAATCAATAAAACGTCTCTTGGTTCGTTTAGTCCTCGTTTACTCGTTCATCCAATGGAATTGATAAAAAAGAGAAGATAAGAGGAGATCCCGGTTAGTCCCTCATGATAAACCCTGAACCCAAACGTGGAGTAAACTTAAGATCTAAGGGAGGAGGAGGAAGCGTCTTGCGACGTCCGGATCCCCACAAAGAACATCGGGTGGGGTACCAACGTCGTCCTCAACAGTTTGTTTAGGAACATCCCATCAAAGCACTCCGCGGTCGGTATTCTCAAACCGTTAGCCGAAATTCTGTTTGTTCGAAATCCTCTGGAGTAGAAGGATGCGGAGTGTGCTTCAGGAAGGGAGGAAGGAACCCCTCGCACAGTCGCTGCCGAAGGGGCGTAAATTCATCTTAGATATGAAGTGAATCATCAAAATTCCTTTTACTCCTCTCCTCATTCGTTATACGTTGATTTATCTCATTTTTATATTCTAATAACCCTTTTACGTTGTTTTACTGTGAAACAAAAAGTATTACAAAATTGTAATACAGGGAAAAAGAATGTTATCGATTATCTATTACTGATTGTGAGTACATTTTTCTCTCCGAGCCAATTCCCTTGTAGAAAAAAATAATAATGAACGTCTCAATTCATCATTTAGCATTATTGAAATTCGATTACTATTTTTTTACACACAATTTTTAATTAATAAATTATTGGACGTCAAATAGAACTTTTTTATAAGTATATTTTTTTATAAGTTTGAATTTCTTTGGGAGAGTCAAATTAGGTGAACTTTTTTTTTGGGTCGAATAAATTTCGTCAAGTAAATCGATTTACTTGGTATTCCAAAGAAAAAATGTTTATGTTATGGAATCGAATAAATTGTGGACTTTATCGCTCGATATTTGTTTTCTAAAATTCAAAATTTCATCACAAATTCTTATTTCATCGGGAAAAGTTTCGAATTCCATAAAACGACTAGATTCATGTATTACTTACTCACTCAAAAGTAGCATATGATAAAAATTGCAAAAATGTTATTGTAATATGAGATCATAAAATATGAGTCATTATATTAACATGGGTGACGTCACAACTCTGTCATTTTTAATCCGTCTCATATGTTGGCGGTATAAATGTATAATTTTTGTTCAATTGGTAATTTTATTGACTATACACATAATCGATGACGATAGAGAACAGGATATGGGCAAATTTATAAACAACATGAGTTCTTTGTCATAACTTGATGGCTAATGTTCTTTTGACTTTTAGATGTGTTACAATTGAACAAAAATTGTCCATTACAATAAATAACAATTCAAATTTACTGAATTAGTTTCTGGATTGATTAGATTTTTTCTATAGACTCCCCCCTGTTTTTCTGAATAATACTAACTACGACAATTTCAAAGATTTTTTTCAGCTCTCCTTTTGTGCGATAAATTTTTTTTTGAAATTAGATTTACTTATGTATAATACAGCGATGTAGTCACTAATGCAGATAATTTCAGACTGAATTAGTAAATCGCATTCAATTAATTCCCCTAGAGTATAATACAAAATTGATACACGAATTATGAATCATAAATATTATTCATTGAGAATGGTACACAACCCCTAATTTGAAGTTGAGCTTCAATTTAATCAAATATCTAATTTATAATTGATTATTTATAAATACTTAATTATACTTATCCCGAAGTACCTAATATTGTCGACGAGAATCACTTTTGGTTGAGATTGTACGGCCAATGCATCCTTAATATCCTCCTCTTCGTCTCTCGCGCTCCTCCACTAAGTTGAAACTTGCCCGAGATACCTACTGTCCCCCGGGAATGGAAATGGGAATAAGGGAAACTGCGGGAAAGGCGGTGGAAGCAGAGAAACGCGCAGGGGGAAACGGGAATTATTAAAATCGCGTTTCTCGCACACCCCTCCGAAAACACAGTTTATACAATACCTCAGGGCTACGCGATATTATACTGCAATATACATATTCATTTTCGTTTACACTCACTATCAGGCTTTAATAACTCTGTAACCTACCTACCCCTACCCTTTATGTAAATATTAAACTGCGGGTATACCCGATCTCGTAGTTTAATTTCACTATACATTCTACATTCTACAATTTACAATTTACATTATGGATGAGGTATGTATGTATCGGGATCAACGTTTTTCCGAAATGGTAAATTGAAAATTAAACTCGTTCAAGGATATAGGTACCCACCTACAGCCATTCTGGTTGGGGCGAAACGAGGAAAATATCGCGAAAATGATATATTGTGTCACTAGTGCGGAAAGTGGCCAATATATTCGTCGAGAATGAAGTTATCGCAACGCAGTTGGATATTTTAAACAGTTTTAACGTCTTCTCCGTCTCCCAGAAAGTCCACTGAGAAATATTTCTGTAAATTTTACAGATTCAATTGATGTTGAATTAATACCAAAATTTAACCTGTTCATTATTCCTACTTTCATACAATTTCGGTAATTTTGAAAATAAATCTATGGGCAATTCCACCAATTATCAACCAATGTTTGGGCCCGAAAAAATCGATTTGCCTCAATTTTTTCCTCGCATTCTGTGAACCAAGATTGGCAGATTCACCAAGTTTCAGTCAAATAGGACTTACCATTCACGAGGAATACGATATTCAATTTTTAGGATAAATTTTTTTTACGCATTTTTGACGTACTTCCAACGTCACAATAAAAATTCGAAAAAATACGTTTTTCATGTGAAAAACTCTCAGCTTTTCGAATCCATTTTTCATTCTTCACTATCTCTGCTGAAACCAGCTCAAAAACACGTTTTTTGACAAAAAACAGCGATTTCTCGATGTGCTCAATGTTTTATCATTCTTTTGAATTTTTATTCCGAAAGCTGAGATTTTTTCAGTAAGAAACCCAAATTTTCAGAGTGGGACGGCTACGTGGTCGCGTGTGAGCTACGATTAACCCCTTGGCAATGATGCAAAAATGGGATTTTCGTGCCACGTTTGTATTTGAAAAAAAAGTCAATACATTCATCCTACAATCTCAGTACTACGGTTTTTGAGGTCACTGAATCCGAATCTGAAATCGGATTTTTCGAATTCAAAATGGCGGATCCAATATGGCGGACGCAAATTCGGAAAACAGTTTGATTCCGATGAAAGTGAGTAACTTCAGGTTTTCGAGGTCGCTGGATCCGAATATGACGTCAGATTTCCAAAATTCAAAATGGCGGATCCAATATGGCGGAAGAAAATTTCAATAAGCCTTTTTTTCAAACACAAAAGTGGCACGAAAATCCCATTTTTGCCTCACTGCCAAGGGGTTAATCGTAGCTCACACGTGACCACTAGCCGTCCCACTCTGAAAATTTGGGTTTCTTACTGAAAAAATCTCAGCTTTCAGAATAAAAATTCAAAAGAATGATAAAACATTGAGCACATCGAGAAATCGCTGTTTTTTGTCAAAAAACGTGTTTTTGAGCTGGTTTCAGCAGAGATAGTGAAGAATGAAAAATGGATTCGAAAAGCTGAGAGTTTTTCACATGAAAAACGTATTTTTTCGAATTTTTATTGTGACGTTGGAAGTACGTTCAAAATGCGTAAAAAAAATTTATCCTAAAAATTGAATATCGTATTCCTCGTGAACGGTGAGTCCTATTTGGCTGAAACTTGGTGAATCTGCCAATCTCGGTTCACAGAATGCGAGGAAAAAAATTGAGGCAAATCAATTTTTCAGGCCCAAACATTGGTTGATAATTGGTGGAATTAAATCTATGTCATTTTATCATTTGGAAAATGTTATCACAATTCGACACACTTTTCCTGTTATATTCAACATGTTACAGGCAATTTGCGTGCGCAAAGTGCCTCACTTTTTAGCAATGCGGAAAGTAAAGCCCTAGTGCGGGAAGTGCGCGAAATTATTGTAACCATTGAGTCGAGGGATTTTGCTACTTTGCCAATTCACTCGTTTGTCAAGTTTTTTGTTTCTGTCTTTTTGTTATTAATATCGATCAGAATATTTTCGACTCAGAATATTATTACTAAACAAATGAAAGGATAACGTTGATAACAATATAAGAATAATCATAATTGAGCGAATCAAGTGTTTGAAATATTGTTCCATAATAATCGCTAATTAAAAAATTAAAATATTACAATAATTCTTAAGGACACGTGAAAATTCATTGAAAATTGAATAACAAAAAAAAGCGATACGATGAAAAAGATTTTTACCTGTTTCTTTAAATTGTTTAATATTTTTTTTATCTTAAAAATTTTTATTAAATTTTTTTATAATTTATGTGAAAAGGTTGATTTTTCCTTCTGAACAAAAAAGAATAACGAATTAATCAATGAATAACTAAACAAATGAAAGAATAACGTTGATAACAATATGATAAAGAATAATATTATCAGTCAATCATTGAAACGAATCCTCCGAAACAAACGGTTTGTTCGTTCCAATTAGTAGAAATCATTGTCTCATTGTCATGAATCAAATCAAATACAGTTTGTTTCCAACAAACGAAAAATTGATTCAATCATGAAAATTTAATGGATCAATCGACAAAAAGGAAGAAAAAGTATTCACACGGTTCGGTGCCTCTTAACAAATGTTTAGACAAGAGAGTATAGACAGGGAAGACTCACCCTCGACGGTATTATACGGAGCCCTTCACATTGTGGACCGAACCTACATTATAGAAATGGTATACTGAAAAGTCTGATTGTGAAGAGCTAAGAATCATAATGGATCATTCTGTGTGTGTGTGTGTGTGTAAATATATCTCACAGAATGAGATCGAGGTACAATACCGATCAGAGATATATGTCACATACATATAAACCAACGTAATAAAAGATTGAAGAAGAAGATAAAGAAGCCTCGCAGTGGATAAAGAAACTTCGCTGTATGAACAGGTCAGATGAAAGATTAATTTCATAATGGCAAGTGCATCTAGGCGACTGCGTGCGTGTATGTGTATGAGGTACATATATATTAAACAAAAAAGAAAAGGATGAACCAAAAAAATGACCCTTTTGTTAGTACCTATGAAGGAACTTCATTTGTGTGACTCATTTCGATTTTTTTTTTCTTTTTAGCGAAGGGTTGGGGGATTGAACGAACTTTTTACCATACCTACGACGATTGTGATGTATGCAGATAGGAAAAACGTATATCTGTTGTGTTTTATTGTTAGAAATTAATGTGTGTGTGTGGGTTAACGAGTAAAAGAGAGAGGATTTCGATAGTACAGAGAAGTGGAATTAATCATTTTCAACAACAAAAGGAGGTTGCGCGGGATCTGTGTATGTATGTAGGGTACAATCCGACTATAACGGGGGAGAACTTTGAAACGAACAATTAATTGGCACGACTAACAATAAGAGAAATGTGGGGGAGAAAATTGGAGGAGAGAACAAAAACAAATATACGTATATCCACCATATATTTTCAACGATTGTAATTCTAAACGGCCAAATACAAAGTATTGGAAACGATATATATTTTTTGTAACACATGCACGATTTCTGCGTTTTTTTTTACCTATTAAGCGTGCGTAAAGTGATCTTTTTTTGACCAGCTCGAAAAAGCGGGCAATAATGAAAATAAGCGGGCTATAATGAAAATACGCGAGCTATAATGGATTCATTGACTTATTTTCATTCATAGCCCGCTTTCTGAAATTCGTAAAAACGACCGTGTGTGTACAGTACATATACAATACATGATGTATTTCCCTGTTGAAAAAATATCTAAAAACCATATAAAACCCCATAAAAAAACCCCATAGAAAAACCCCATAGAACCCCATAAAAAGAAATTTCTATAATTTGACACTGAAAGTTTTTACGTTTTTTGTAAATAAATATCAATGAGAGTTTGGACTCCAATATTTTATTCGTATCATATTCACTTTTTCCTGGTGAAAAAAAGCAATGTAATTGTAACATAAGTATGAGGTGCCGTGTCAAAAAAAAGGTCACTTTACGCCCTAGGTGCACAATATACTATTTTTTTCGCACCCTGACATCTGGTGCTAAAATTTGCACCACTCAAAGAGGGCTTTATTGTGAGAAAATATCATTATTTAGTCTTTATACATTGAAAAATGATTCTGAAACTTCACCATATAGAATTTATCGGACTTGAGTGAACCATTTAATTAATTTTGACTCCAACGTGATGAGGGTTACTTGATTTGACTGCGTGTACAAACCTCAGAGAGACAGAAAAAAACAATTTTTATTCTTTTATTTTATTCAAAACTTTTTACTAGATGAAAAATTATATTTTCTATCATTTTTTTTTTTCTATCTCCCCGAGATTTGTTATTTATAATTATTTATGATTGATAAAGTTCAATAAAAAATCAAATGATTGGTCCGCTAAATGAGAGTGTATTGAATTGTCATTACTTTTTTTCTGTTTTCCATATTTCCAATGTAATTGTCATATTACATAATATAGTGTTAAAAATGTTGTCCCGTGACATAAATGATTCGGCAAGGAAATTAAAAAAAAATTCATATAATTTTTCCCAACACTGTTGGATTTCCTAATCGATTTGCATCGAAATGAAGTCAAGAATTGGGGGTATTATCTTGTAGCACTAATTAAGACAATATTAGAATTTCGGGCAGGGAAAATTGATCAACCAGTCAGGGAAAGTCAGGGAAAAGTCAGGGAATTTTTTACCCGAAAAAAAGTGGCCACCATGTTAACACAAAAAAAAAAAGAAAAAAGAAAATTGCTGCAAATCAAACACATAATTTGAATTCAATTTTTTTATTCACAAATTCTGTGAATTTTTATTGTGAAAAAAATTAACAAAAAATTTTCATGACAACTAGTCAGTCCGCAACTTATCCCTAACTTTTATATCTACTTCTAGAAAACCGATGTCCGCTCACTCAGTTAGTCTGGTGCGTTATCCGTCCAGCGTTATTACCCCCCCAAATCTAATATTAAGACCGGTTTTAGCCCTGTCCGCGATATACGTGGTGCCGACAGATGTCGACCAATCATTTTTTCACGCTTGAATCCTCATCTCTACTCGATATTCGATACGAGTTACATCCCATGCTTCGATGCATCCTTCTACTACGCTCTGTGTATTCACTACTACCTATACGATATATACTGACTATATGTAATATGTAATATCAGGTCCAGAATTTATCCGGTGATCCATCAGAGAGATGAAAAATTCTGAGATGCCAGGATCACATCGGTATTACATACGCATATTTGTATACAGGGTGAGTTTTCTTTCGGGTCTGAAAGTGGGAGGGGCTTATCAATATCGGCATATGCCGTCCCTACTAATAAAGCCCCTCCCTCATTCAGACCCTTAGAGAACTCAGTCTGTATATACGAAATCGCAATGGAATCAGTCGATATCGAGTTAAATCACAATTTAAAGTCACTAAAAATCGCATGAAATCACTTCGAATCGCATTAAACCACAATGAAATCGCAATATATTATATACAACGTACACGTAGTTATACAGGGTGATTTAACTCCGGGTCTGAACGAGGGAGGGGCTTATCACTGCCGATGCTCCGCCCCTTGGCGTATCACAAACTGTTATCAAAATCTGACTTTACACCAGACCAAGACCAGACCAAGTATCGACGGCTTGATGTGAACTTGGATTTTGATAACAGTTTGTGATACGCCAAGGGGCGGAGCCATCAGCCCCTCCCTCGTTCAGACCCTGAGATAACTCACCCTGTGTAATATATAAAACCGATTCGAACCGCTTTGACGCTTTATTACGTAATTTTTACTACAATTAGCAAAATGATTACATAGCCGAATCAATTCAATGTATGAATATTATTCATTTATTCTATTCATTTATTTGATGAATTTTTTGGTGAAAATTCTATTCCAGTAAATATAGACTATTCACTACAATTTTCGATGTACAAGTGATAATTGAAACTTGCGAAAACTTGTGAAGACTTCGAAACACACTTGCAAGCATTTTCAAAGGGAGTTTTATAGGCATACCGAAAAAAAGTGCATCGATATGGAAAAAAATGAACGTAGATCGAGGTGTTTAACGAATACTTAAGGATGTATAGGCCATACAATCTCAACCAAAAGTGAGTCTCGTCGTCAATATTGAGTACTTCGAGATGAGATAAAAATCGGAAAAAAATCAACCACAATCAAGATGATAAGAGTATTCATTTTCAATAATAATAATGCCCAAAAGTTATCAACAAATTGTTTAAACAAATCATTGTTCAACAAATTTCCTGGTGACGTTATTTTTTTTTCATGTCAAATGAATTCGTTAATCTTTCTGAATACACATGAATTTTTTCAGAATTTTGTCACTTTTTTGAAATTTCCGTTTTCGGAAATTTCTAGAGGCTGTATTTACAAAACTATTAGTTCCACACTCCGGAAACTTCGGAATTGTAATCTACATCGTTTCCACAATAACATATCCAAAATTCAGATTTTTTTTCTCCATTTTTCAAAATCGAAAACGGAAATTTCAAAAAAGTGACAAAATTCTGAAAAAATTCATGTGTATTCAGAAAGATTAGCGAATTCATTTGACATGAGAAAAATATAACGTCACCAGGAAATTTGTTAAACAATGATTTGTTTAAACAATTTGTTGATAACTTTTGGGCATTATTATTATTGAAAATGAATACTCTTATCATCTTGATTGTGGTTGATTTTTTTCCGATTTTTATCTCATCTCGAAGTACTCAATATTGACGACGAGACTCACTTTTGGTTGAGATTGTATAGCCTATACATCCTTAACGAATTTATGTCGATATATAACACAAGTTTATATCATTTTAACATTTAATACGTAGTTTAGAATTTTTCTTTAAATTTGAATTCAATAATACAAGACAAAATATTGAAATCAACATAACATTTTTGGTGGACCAGTTTTAACACTTCATTTCCAACAGCGTAGGACTTCGCGAATAAAAGGCCCCTCGTATATCACCTTCGCTTATCGTTTTTTAATTCCTGTGTCATGGTGACTTGTGATTTTTGAATTTCGGGCTTGTATATCTTCTAAACGGTCTGATCTACGGGAAATATTATTATTATCTCTTTTGTAGACAATTGATCTATAAAATTGGTTCTGTTCATTTTTCACCTCGGAGCAACTGCGGGAAGGGAGATAATAATAGCTAAAAGAATATGCAAAAAAAAAAACATTATTACGCTTCACTGCACTCAAGTTGGTAATTCAATTTCAATAAAATCTCAAAAATCGTTAAAAAAAAATTGATAATCTTTATTCGATGTTTTTCTCTTGTGAAAACAATTTTTCATTATAACCGATGAAATATTTTGCACCGAAAAATTGCTTTCAGTAATTATTTCGTACGTTGGAAAATTAAAGTTCAATCTTTAAACTTTCCGGGGTTTGAGAGGGAAGGAAAAAATTAATTCATTCAATCAACTTGAATTAGACAAAAAAACACCACTCTACTAAAAATATGTAAACTTACGAAGATGACTACACACAAAGTCTTTGATATACTATAAGAAGTCTCCCTCTCCTATATGGGGCTGTCCACGTCAATTCACCTAGGCTCGTGACCGCAACTTTTTTGATTTGCTTAATAATTTTTTTTATTGTTGTACTTGCTCTAAAACATTTTTCTGAATTTTTTCAGATTTTTGAAAAAATCCCTTTTTAAGTTATGATTTTTTTTCGACCGAAAAAAAGGACCATTTTTAGAAAATCTGAAAAAATTCACAAAAATCGTATGATTAACGTAAAACAGTTTCCCGATCGCGAAAATGTGGGTTCGCTTGCTAGTAGTTGACGGAACGGATCACACATCGCATATCACAGTTTACTGCGAAGTATCAAATATTGAAAGTATTTTTGGAATGATGACACTTGTACCTATAATGTCAAGCAAGATATCGAGTTGTTCGTGGAAACTGAATACGAACATCTGTTTGTTGTAATGAGGTGTAAAATTCGGGTACTTGTGGTATAAGAAGTAGTACCCGAATGAATCGGATGCCAGGCACATACTCGGGGAAAAAAAATGTTATATCTGATCGTATATAATTATTCCACAAAAAGTCTTCCTCCAAAAATTCGACATCCTCAAAAAGTCTTCCTTCACAAACATCTCTAAAAAAAAATTGAAATCAGATGTAACTGCCAAGTACAACAGAATACGAATGAAATCCTACTACATGGCGTCGTGCTCGTTCGCTCGCTGCGCTCGCTCACTCGATTGGTTTTTTAAATAAATTGTGACGTCATAAAAATTAGGAGCAAAAAGTGACCAAACGATAAAATTGTAAAAAAAAAACCGAACAATAAATTTGTAAAAATAAATTGTAGAACAAAGTTTTGGAAATAAAAATTTGAAAAAAAAATATGTTTAAACAAAATTTTGTGTACTTTGCGGGCCAGGTGTGGGCAAGTGAGATTAGGTTACATGTTTACGTGACAGTCTAATACATTGCTATAAAAGCCCGCCAAGTACCACTCCCAAAATTTTGTTTAAACATTTTTTTTTTCAAATTTTTATTTCCAAAACTTTGTTCTACAATTTATTTTTACAAATTTATGTGTTCGGTTTTTTTTTTACAATTTTATCGTTTGGTCACTTTTTGCTCCTAATTTTTATGACGTCACAATTTATTTAAAAAACCAATCGAGTGAGCGAGCGCAGCGAGCGAACGAGCACGACGCCATGTAGTAGGATTTCATTCGTATTCTGTTGTACTTGGCAGTTACATCTGATTTCAATTTTTTTTTAGAGATGTTTGTGAAGGAAGACTTTTTGAGGAAGTCGAATTTTTGGAGGAAGACTTTTTGTGGAAGACAATTTTTTGGAGGAAGATTTTAATGTACTTGGCGAAGGTTTTTGCACCAGAGGTGCTTTTTTGGGGGATATCACTCCTTTTTGTAAAATTACGTTGGACCACCTGATATTTGTGCTCGCTCGCTACGCTCGCTCGGTCTGATTTCTATAATTCATAGAAGACATAGAAGATATTGTACTCCAACGAATAAGTATAGGTGAAGATTGTTATTCAGATAGAACGAAGGTATTTCGCTATGGAAAACAGATCCAATAAAACTCTGAGAAGTCTATTAGACGAATATGGAACGCTAATATGCAATTATCAGTCTTCGAATGAAACGTTATTGTTTGTCGACTGGCTGTCATATGAAGCAGCCGATATATAATGAAGTTAACAAATTGGTGAATATTCCCAACGTGTAACCCTGCGTGCAACCCTCCTTTTTTCTCATCCGGACTTCGGACCGGCATTGGTGGAGTTACTTGCACGCAGGGTTATAACTAGTTGCCGCTGTCATGTCATTATTTTTAAATTTGCGAATTTGAACTTTGAATATATACGTATATATAAAAAGTCCGTCCAGTACTTTTGTATACGGTATGCAGGGTGCGGAAACAAACTGTAACCCTCCTGCGGTGAAAGTGTAGAAGCAAGGAATTTTGGCAGCGGTGGGCAAAATCTTCTGCGCGAGGTTTCTTGCGCTTACACCTTCATCGGAGAAGGCTGAAAATTTTTTTCCACAGTCTATACTACCATTACTCAGGAACTGTTGGAAAAAAATTTTAATTTGACATCTGATAGCGATTCACAAAATTTCATCGAAGTCTCCCCTCAAGGGAATACGTTGGCCGGATGAATACCTTTCAAACTGTCCGACAATGAACTTCAGCATAAGTGGAAATCCGTATCCTCCCATGCTCCAGTATAATGTTTTTATGATTTCCTACAAAAATAATAACAGTATGGAAATATATCAAAATCAATTAATAACTGTCGATAAACACTCAATAAAGTCTTCCGAGATAGTACTTCTGTTATTAGATTGCATGGCAAGATTCGTCCGTTCGCTCCGGTCCATCAAGGTATTCTTATCGTCAGAATCCGATGATTTGACGTCGTGTTACTCGAGTGCTCCAAGAGCTGTTCCGCAACGTGAAAATTTAAAGCTAAGTCATCGAAGAAAACCTCCGGAGCATACTGCAGCGTACACATTTTCTCTGTGGAGCTAGAACTAGGCGTGGGAAAATATAACCAAAACAATTGAATGATTGCTCATATCAATAACTTCTGCGGAAACAGACGTGTTCGGTGGACAGTTTAGAACCGAAACGTAACTCCTGAAACCGGGTAGGAAATGTGTACGGAGCTCTATAATCGCCTCGAAGCGTATTCCGAGTTACGTCTGCTCTAGACTGTCCGCCGAGATATACGTCTGTTATTCCGGTTATTCCTTAGGACTCGTCGAATATCAATAAATCGCTCGCCCGAATTAATATTTTTACACAAGACAGAGCACGATGCGAACGTTCAACATCGTAGAGTATTATTTCAATTCAATTACGAAGTAGCACGATCAATCCCATAGGTTATGTATTCCCAAATTTCAATGACTTATCTCATTCTCATAGAAATCATATATTCACTTCAGTGGAGAATCATAAATTTCATTGTTCATTATCCCATCATAAATAAGTCGTAAATAACGTTACATTATTATAATATGTCCAGCGGTAACAATAGTTAACATACGCGAATTCGTAATAAAAACTCTTGTTGACCGCTTCGTCAACCTAGCAGAACCTAACCTCACTTAATCTAGCAGCCGCACTAGCAGCCGACATGGAACGACAGCACGGTCGGTAACTTGACGGCCATAGACAATGTTGTTTCGTCTGTTTGCATGTATGATACTAGATAGATCGGAAACTCTGTAATATTTCAGCACCATGTAACTTCCCTATCACTCGAACGACTTTCTATAGTATTATGTATTCAGAATTTGGAAACGACGTATGACGGAGGAAACGAAATAGGCGATGAAACGGGGTATCAGAAATCTATAATTGATCATATGTAAGCTCTCAGATAACTGATTACGTTCAAATTGGGCTTAAATGAGAGCTTTTCGCACCCAGATTCAAAACCTTGCATGCGAAAAGCGATATTTGTCACGAAGACGGAATAAACACGACTTGAAAATCGCCGTTCGGCCGGAACAGAGTTCGCTCGGGTATATAGAGCCGTTGAGTCTCTCGCGCGTAAAAAAATTTTTTTTAATGTACTTGGCACGAGACTCTACCGAGTCTCTTGATATGTAACTGACCAGATATGATTATATCCGAAAAATGGCCTGATCTAATCATGTATGGTCATATATGGAGTCAGATATGGACAGATATGTTCAGATACGAACGATGTGCGTGAATTCGGATCAAAAAATTGTTATTCCATTAGATATGATTACATTCGTCAAGAACGTTTCAACATTTGACAACTGTTATCCTCGAATCTACTGTTGTTGACGACAGGTCGTCGACGGTCCTCGTCACCTTTTCTCCAATAGGTACGTCCGTTTATTTGTATCGATTTTAGAAACGAAAGAAATCTTTTATTCGCTCTTCATCGAACGCGACACTCGATATTATCTACTTACGGTGATCGTGGCGAACCTCAGAGATCGTCCTGCGGGATCTAAATAGGACAAGGAAAGGGTGTATATATATATATATAATATATGTATCGTTGGCTCTTCAGCCGAAGGGATTCATCTCTGCGCAGCAGAGTGGTCTTTGTACAGGTACCATATAGCCTATAGCCTATAGGAGGATGAGAAAACCGCGAAACCACAAAACCGCGAGACTTGGGGTCTGGCTGTACCTATATACCCATACTTCGGATATAGATATACCACCGGTGCCTGTATACCTATTAGCAGGATGGTCGATTCGTATTTCCTCGGAATTTCGAACTTTTCGTTTTTGATAACATTTTTTGTAATTTCCTTTTTTATTACATGAAGATGAGAGTAACGCGATATACTGCAGAAAAGTTTTTCTCAGGTGGAACTTTTTTGCGAACTCGTTTGATATCGGTTATGAAATGGAAAATTAAAATCGTAAAAACTTTGAGATGCGTAATATGATACGAAAATTGAACGACAATCTGTTTTCCACTTTTTTTTTTTTTTAATCAAATTTTTTATTACAAAGTATGATAACTGAGAGTTTTAGAATATACACCAATCACGACACCGCGTCTGTGTTGAATCGAAATTAGGTACTCGTCAAACTTTTACGATGACATAATGTAAGTTATAAAATTTCAAGTGGAAATTTTTTTATAAATTTTTGTCAAATCTGACTCAACTGTGCGGAGACTGAATATATAGTTTGATATTAGATCATATTGAAAGAAATTAAAATTGACAAAAAGTACTTGAATTAATGATATCCTTGAAAATATGCTAATATTAGAGGGGGAAGAATTAATCAATCGCCATCAAAACTCCAAATTACATTTTCCAAGTTCGATTAAGAAATGAATCAATTGAATTAATACCTGAACTTTAATCGGGACTCTGAAATTGATTAAAAACTTTTTAAATATCACCAAAATCGTGAAAAAATTTCCTCAAATAATTCATTAAAACAGTTCAGGAACGCCGTGTGATATCAGGGGCAAAAAAAATTAATTATGCAGTACTAAAATCTAATTTTTTTATGAATAAAAAAATGTCTCCTTATATATCACTATTAATTCGTCAAATGTAAAAATTTGGCTCGATATTTCTCTAATTTTATCTACCATATATTCACAGTCACATGTATTTGTTTTTTAGGTTTGAAAAACGTAACGAAAGTAGACACAAAAAATAGAAAAAAAAAATTACAGCCAGTTTTTCATTTTTACATCGCGACGCCCTTTTCCGCGAAATTTCGGTAAATTTATATTTGGACCAAGAACAGTTGGGCTTGAGGGTTTAAAGAAATGAAGAAAAAAGCGACAGGAGATAAAACGAAGACAAACGAAAAAAAAAAAAAAATGGGAAAAACCAAAAGAGCACGTGCTGATTTTTTTTAATCTCCTTTTTTGTTTGGTTTTCTTCCTTTTCTTGTTACCAGTGAAGAAATTGCTCAGCAGGGAATGAAAGAGCGGAAACACGTACATATACTGCCATATGGGAATATTGTACCCCGCTTATGCTCTATATACTATATACTATATACTATATTCCGTCAGAGCGCGGTGACTTCAAAGACTTTTTTTCCTCTCGTCGACGTTCGTTGTCACGAGAGATATAAATAATCAAAATTCAACACACGTTCTGCACAGCCTCTCGTACTACGCATCTACGTATATAGAAATTTAAATGACAATAAAAAAAATTTGTAAAGTGAAATGAAAAATCAAAATCTCTTGAATTTTTACATCAGGTTCAATGAGTTTCGCCATATGATAAAATTGTGAAATACTCATTGGTCTCGATTACTATTAATTTGACTCTCGAATTTATTTGCCTCTATTTAACCTCTTTGTATATATGTACATATATATATATAGTACATAAGTTTCGATCAGACCATACAATTTATTTACGCATGATCGATATCCCTCTCGATGATATTATTATACACCCATCTCTTCAACGAACGAGCCTCGTTTCGTATCGCTGCTGTTCAGCATATAAATCAAAGTCGATTTACTTACAGATATGTGGATGTGTATGTATAAATATATATACACAGGCACGGGTATATACTCTCGATACTCTCACGTCCGCTCAGTAATGAATTGTATATATAAGACTTGTAATTTGATGCTAATTATTATATAAAACCACACAGGGTATATAGATTTGGTGAAGATATCAAATTCCATGTATTCGTGTTTAATAAGTCATATTATATTATTTCAAGAATCGACAGCGAAGAGAGACATGAGGTAATTTATTTCATTGTTTGACACTACAGGAAACTTAAAGTTATTTGATTAACTATTAAAAAAAAAAAAAAAACGTGCCAAAACCTGAATAATAACTGTTTCAATTTTTATTGTCATTATTTTACTTCAAGTTTTTTACCATTAATCAGAAACGAAAGTGAGATTCGATGGAATGAAGAAACAAAATTTTAGGGTAGAAAATTGATTGTTCCAAAAAAATTGAATCGTATTTTTGTCACAATTTCTGGATTCCACTCTATTCATTCATTCAATAAAATACATAAATTATACTGAAATTTGTTACTTTGAGGTAAAGAAAAATCATTTTTGGCAGTTTAGGCCATTTAAAAAAAATAAAACTACCTCTATCCACTTCGCGATGATCGATCAGCCTATATGGATGCAATTATCAGATACCGTGTCTCAAGTGGCGGGGTCATAGGCACACATACGTAGCTTATCATTGCATAGTCAGCGCCTCGGCACTTGGGTGCAAGTGCAATATCCGAATTGTGGATGCAGTTTCACAGATTTTAATCAAACCTAGTGTAACTTTGGAACCTGTGAAGGTGTGGGTTCGCGTATACTGAAATTTCCACTATGTATACATATATATCCTAACTGGGTCGTCGGTGGTGGAATAATTATTTCAGCAAACACTACAGGGTCGTGTATGCCGCTGCATCCTCAAATACTGCACCCAATTAATTGAAAACTGTACAATTTTTAATTAACGCAGAGGGAGATACGATGTTTCATATTTCGTTTTGTTTTATTGAAATTGAAACGGAAGCCAGCAAACTAGGAATTTATATCTGTAAAATATAATTCCAATTTCGTCGAAAATAATTGGTCCTTTTTTCAGCAGCTTTCATGCAGCAATCATTATAACGAGGTGAAGACGTTTCCTTTCCTGTTTAGTCAGTCGATATACGAGCCGCTGTACCGGAGAGACTGTAGACTTGAGATTGTGTGGGTACCATAACCAATTTCAGTCATCAAGATACGAGGGAAACAAAGGCCGGTGTCTACAGTCCAGACCGAGGTCCAGACGCTGTAGCTATTACCTTAATTAGCGCCTCGTTGTTACGGAGTTCAGAATCAAATGTCCAGAGATCCGGAATCTTCACAGAATTACTTGAGTCGATTCTAATTCATCTACTAATCCCCCGTCATTGATTATATCGCATAAACTTAGAACTACAATCTCATCATGGTAAAACTTAATTCGATAACATACAATTATCATTCTTGATCGCACATTTTGAAATGAAGGAAAAAATGACGACTGAGGTTAACGACGTCGTCGCTCGAAATTCGGTACGACAACGTCGTAGTTCTGAAATTGGTTCAATAACATCGTAACTCGGGATTTGGCTCAATAACATCGTAATTCATAATCAGGTTCAACAACATCGTAATTCAGATTTTGGCTCAATAACAACGTAATTAGGAATTCGACTCAATAACATCTTAACTCGGAATTTGGCTCAATAACATCGTGATTCGGAACGTGGCTCAATAACATCGTAACTTGAAATTTGGGTGAATAACGTCTTGACTTGGAATTTTTCTCAATAACGTCGTAATTCATAATTTGGCTCAATAAAAACGTAATTATGAATTCGGCTCAATAACATCTTAACTCGGAATTTGGCTCAATAACATCGTGATTCGGAACGTGGCTCAATAACATCGTAACTTGAAATTTGGGTGAATAACGTCTTGACTTGGAATTTTTCTCAATAACGTCGTAATTCATATTTTGGCTCAATAAAAACGTAATTATGAATTCGGCTCAATAACATCTCAACTCCGAATTTGGCTCAATAACATCGTAACTCTGGATTTGGCTCAATAACATCGTGATTCGGAATGTGGGTCAATAACATCGTAACTTGGAATTTGGGTGAATAACGTCTTAACTTGGAATTTTTCTCAATAACGTCGTAATTCAGATTTTGGCTCAATAACAACGTAATTAGTAATTCGGCTCAGTAACATCTCAACTCGGAATTTGGCTCAATAACATCGTAACTCTGGATTTGGCTCAATAACATCGTGATTCGGAATTTGGCTCAATAATATCGTGATTCGGAATTTGGCGTCGTAATCCAGATTTTGGCTCAATAATATCGTAACTTGGAATTTTTGGTAAAGTAAATAACGTCTTGACTTGGAATTTTGCTCAATAACGTCGTAATTCAGATTTTGGCTGAATAACATTGTAATTCAGAATTTTTCTCAGTAACATCGTAACTCGGAATTCGGCTCAATAAGATCGTGATTCGGAATTTGATTCACAACGTCGTAACTCAGTTTTTTTAATTTATTGGTTCATTGAAAATTCTGAACTGTGACGTTGTTGAACCAAATTCTGAACTACGACGATATTCTTATATATACATATACTGAGCGGTCGAAAAAATGTCTTCTATGTGAGAGAAAAGTCACGTGTAGCTCATGCAATTATTAACAGTGAAAATAAACAATCAAGAGGCGGAAATTGATTATTAATTTAACGATTCTGTTTTATTATTGCGTTAACACCCGTTAGATTCTGGTAATTTCGTGTCTCGTGTCTTCAATTTCCGAATCCCCTACCAGTTTACCACCAGCTGCAGGATATGTCTGGATGTAGTAGGATATGTTGTATGGATATTCGGTACTTATCTTACTCTCCCAGCTTCTGTTCGTGCCTGTGTGCCTCTGGGATATTGATAAAATCTGTTCTTCCTTTCATATGCTAATGCACATACGTTATATGTACAATTTATACATATATTGTATAAATTTATGTATAAGTTTATACCTTTATATAGGTATCTATCAAATTCAGTCAGTTATGAATCTCGTGTACATGTAATTGTATATTATACAAAAGGATATCACAGCTATATGTATATGTATGTATTGATATCAAAGACCTTCGAATTTACATACATACATGTCACTTGAAAACACCCAAAAAAGTACAAAATGAGAATTTTTTCATTCTGTACGTGTATTATTATCATTTTTTGTTTTTCAATTCAGAGGAAAACGTTCGTTCGTCGGTATTCAAGATTACTAGATAAAAATATCCCTGTTTCGACGGTCGAAACTTCAAGCTAGGGATTTAAAAAGTTAATTGAGCTTCGACACCAAAAAAAATATAAATAAATAAAAGTAAAAATGGATGAATTAATTTACGATGAGGTCCAAGAAGCAAGAGAAGAAGAAATTGTATTTTCACCCGACTGCGACAAAATAACCGTATTTCGCCCCTGAAACGCGGGTCGAAAGTCGTCAATTTCGAACCAGAGGGAAGAAAAGTAGATTGCCGGGCAAAAAAGTAGATTGCCGGGCAAAAAAGTAAATTGCCGGGCAAAAAAGTGGACTTTTCACCTCGTGTTCGTGCTGCCCTTGCTGCACTCGCTTCGCTCGTGCCTCGGGCAGCAAACCTCGCACTCGGCGAAAATCGCGCTCTTTCCTCCCTTGTAGCATAATATACTATTTTCAGACCGTCAGAGAGTCTTTAAATATCGATTTAGTTTTCCATTCTTCAATTCGACACGTTACAACATTAGTTCCGAATTATGCTTTAACCTCGTAAAAACGTCAGGACCGCTCCAGCTGGATCATTGAATCGTCGTTAAACCCCATATAAAAAATAAAAAAATTAAAAAAAGAAAGGAAAAAAGTATACGGAATCGAGTTTTTCGTTATCGTCAATCTCCACGGTGTCACGTACACATTGCTCGTCACTTTATTGATCCGCTTCACTGCCAGGAATTACGCTGTAGGGGTTTGAGTGAAAGTAGCACATGGACCATTCTGCGTTCCCTACGCGATGCTCATGGCAAATTTCGGGGCCATTTATCCACCCCTGAGATTATCATCACGCGAATATATGTATATATATATATATATTTTTTGATTCCACGTTTTCTACACTCCAAGAAGTATTTTTGATTTTTTGTTTTCTTACAGTAAAACCTCATTTATATAAATTTTTTAAGGGTTTTGGCAAATATCACGCGTCAGCCTAAATTGGGTTAAAATTAGTGTAAATTAAGAATAAATTATGTTAAAATTTACTGACGGGGGACCATAATTAAATTTTACGTATTATGAATGAGGTTTCACTGTAGTTACTATTAATATGTGTAAAATATGGTAAATATATTAACTATTCTTCATAGTAAACTGAACTCAAATACAGTATACCCATGATTTAAGTTCGATTTACTATTTTCATAGTTCTGTCGAAATCATGATATTCAACAACAATTTGATTTTATCTAACTGTAAGAAAATGAAAAAAAAAACATGTATTAGTTTCTATCCTATGTTCGCTATGTGCAAAAAATCGTGTCGCCTAACGTCGTTCGTTTCCGTTTTTTTCATTCCAGACGGAATTGTCACAGAATCTGCAACAGCTGTCAGAGAGGGCGAGATCCACAACTGAGTTTATCCAAAGGCTGAAAGGGATGACTGACAAAGTTCACGTGAGTTCTTCACGGTCCCTTTATTTGATTCCTTATCTATTACATTATTTTATACTCATACAAAAGGTCAGAAAGCGCTGAAATGCGATTTTCGTCGTGGCAGAAGATCTAACAAAATTTGTATTTTATTTCGTCGCATTCATTCGCTTCGATCGATTCAAATTGGCGAATGAAAAAGAGAAAAAATTCGCCATATTTTCCCCGGCAACGTTTAGAAAATATTAATTTCGATTAATATTTATGCAATCTTATGCAAAACTTTCTATTGAAGTTTTGGAGTCCTGAACATTTCGTGCAAAAAATCGTAGAAGTGCCATAAAGTGACTTTTTGATTCCTGTTGCAAAAAAAAGGCAAAAAAAGACATACAATATATTTTGTTATTGTTCTGAACTTTATTTCTCTCTTTTGCAACCAGTTTGCGAAACTTTATTTCTCTGTCTCTCTCTGTTCCTGCCTCGCTCCACTTTGTTGTGGATTCTTTTCATCCGGTGTTAATGAGAATTTGTTACGAAACACCGACGTTTTCCAAGGGGTGGCTGGGGGGAGGCCAACGTGCCTGTTTTATACCCTGTGTGATAATAGACCATGCACTCTAACGAATAACTCAAATAACTCTACGTTGAGACCATTTTTTTTTTTTTTTCTTTCAATTTAATGTTCTCATGTTCTACGTTATTTTCATGTTGAGCGAACGACTTCGTATTCGGTCCAGAACGGAATATAATAATGACAGAATAATTTATTGCGAAGCCATTTTATTTGGGACGGAAAGTTTTTATAACTTTATTCACGTGCCTTTAGAAACTTAGTTTTTGGTCGAATAAATTTCAGAATTTATGATTCTCGGTTTGAATATATGATTGAGTAATTTGATATAGCAATTATTTGATACCCCAGATCTGCTTGAATTCGTTCAACGAATTATGACAGGGAAATAATTGCCACGGTTTTGTATTACTTATTAGCATTAATATGCATCTAAACGAATTTTTTTATCTATCCATTAATCAGAAATCATTTTGACAAGCTTTTCAGAATTTCTTTTGTAGTCGCACCAATTAATTTTATACAGAATTTTAATTGGATTCATTAATTTTTTATACAAAATTATTCGTTTTGTGAATTTATTTGAGTAGGTTCATTCAAACCATTGATTGATGGAATAAAAAATAATTCAACAAAAATATTTGATCGAAAATTGAATAAACTATAAGATTTTATGATTTTATTTCCCATAAAAAGACGATTTCAAGAATATTCAATCAATCAAAAATTATTTTTCTGTCAAAGTCAATTGTGTTGAGCGAGTCGAATTTCCTTTTTCTAATTCTTTTAATTATCTTCAAAAAGACGTCATACCTGACGATAACAGTTTTATCATAACAATATAATCGTAGAATATTAGTCAAATTAATCAACTATGTACCCTTAAAATTTCATTAATTTTTAATCCTATTAATATTTAACTAAATAGAAATTTTCACTGTATGTTATATAAAATTGAAGAACAAAATTTTCTTAAAAATCGAACATTATTAGGTACTTAAAAAGTCAATTATCATTATTTATTAATATTAATAAATACTCAATTTTGAATTTGTCGGACTGAGCGAACGAGAAATTAATTAATTATTGAATATTTGTCAAAATAATTCAACTCCCTCTTCTCCCCTTATTTATTTTTTTGTCTATATGATCTCGAATCTGTTAAAAAAAAAAAAAAACGTGAAATTTAAACAGGAGGAATGCGCGGCCCTGGAGCAAGAAGTAGACGACAGGGTAGCGAGTCTGGTGATTCAGCTCCAGTCTCGCAAGGGTCGTTTGATAGAGGCTGCCCGACAGACCCGCGAGAACCGGGTTCGCTCGCTACGCGAGCATGTAGGAAGGTGCGCCTCTCACCTCCAGGCCACTACCGCCCTTCTCACATTCTGCATCGAGGCCCTCAAGGAGACTGACAGCGCCGCCTTTCTACAAATAGGAGGCATGCTTTCCGTAAGGGCATCAACCGCAGCTGGTTCTTGGGGGGCTGCCGAAGGCGTTCAAGAAGCGGCTAGACTTCCTCTCCTCGATCTTACCCTCGACGACAAACCCCTGAGGAGGGCCATCGATCAACTAACATTTGTACAACTCAAACGTGAGTTAACCATATACGTACCTTTTTTCATTTCTTTCTTTTCTTTAATCTCATATATTGAGTTTTTGTTGGTTGGTGGATTTTTTTTTTTTTTGGTGTAGACTAAAAAAAGAGCAATTTTATCGATAAATTTTTCAGTTGATTTGTTTCGTCGATTTAAATAACAATTTTTTTTTTTTTTTCAATTTATTTATCGGTTTAACGTCGATTTTATACAAATCCTAAGAGATACAAAAAAAAAAAGAATAAACGTAAATTGAAATTTTGGAGAGAACAAAAAAAAAAAAATTCCAAATTAAGAAAAACCAATGAATGAAAAGAAAAGTCACGAAACAATAGTTATTTGTGTATCAAGGGCGCAAAAGGCTATTTTACGAGTATGCAATTTGCGGCACGAGCCGAAGGCGAGTTGCTGTAAAAGCAGACTCGTCATAATAGTCTTGCGCCCATAATGCACACGATGTTTTTCTCATCATCTGGTCTGCAGAAATGCCTCTTTTCAGACCGAGTGAGCGGGCGGAAAACAGGATTTTGCGCCCTAGGGCAGGAAATAGTATATTACACACCTAGGGCGGGAAAGTAGGCTATTCCAAACTGCATGTGAGATTGTCACCCGAGCCGAAGGCGAGGGTGGCAAGAACGCAGTTTGGGATGGCCTGTTTCACGCCCGTGGGTTGTATACTATTTTTCACCACCCCCTGCATCGGAAAGCACGATTTCCCGTTCACGCAGCGGGCCGAAAGTCGTACTTTGCGTGCAGGTGTGGTGAAAAAGTCTCTTTCGCCCGCTTCTAGCGGGCGGAAAAAGACGTTTCCGCCCGAGGGCGAAAAGATCTGTTTTCCGCCCGCTCAAGAGGTATGAAAAGTGGCATTTTGCGACCGGGTGTGAGAAAACACCTTTTTATAGACATTTTCATTACAAACTTATTCTGTAAATTATCTGACGAAATTTGAACGAAATCGATGATACGATATAATTTTTGTGATCTTTCTTTGCAAGTAGAATCTCTTGGAATTGTAGAAAGAGTAAAAACGCAATCGAAGAAGAAAAATGAGAAGAATAGTACATTGTGTATCAAGGGCGCAAAACACTATTTTTCGAGTGTGAAATTTGCAGTACGAGCCGAAGGCGAGTGTATTGCAATCACACTCGCCAAAATAGCCTTTTTTCTCAACACCTGGTCTGCAAAAATGCCTCTTTTCAGACCGAGTGAGCGGGCGCAAAACGGAACTTTGCGCCCGAGGGCAGGAAAAGAGTCGTTTGCGCCCGCTTTAGGCGGAAAGATCTGTTTTGCGTCGGCTCAAGATGTATGAAAAGTGGCGTTTTGCGACCGGGTGTGAGAAAACGATATTAGCTCGATTCTTTGCAAATTTTAACAGTCCCACTTGAACTTAGCAAAAAAAAAGGTGTCTTGCATTCTTTTTTTTTTCTCGTCTCCTTTACACTTTTTGTACTGACTTGATTTTCAATTGAAAAAAATACTTGTGCAATTACTTTATTTTTGTATCCTTCTACATCTTTTCGCGTTCTTTTGCGAAAAAGCTGAAATTGTTGTTCTTGTTCTTGTGTATCTTATGCGGGTGAATTGTGTATTTCTTTGGTTCGCGTGTTTGACAACGTTCTCTTTTTTTCAATTTATTTATTTTCTTCGTTATCATTATACGATCGATTCTTTTGATTGACGTTAGTGTGTGTATTTTCTTGTGAATATATATCATGTGTAAACAGCGTTGTAAATGTTGGACGCAGCCGCTGAGGGCGAGGATCGTTACCCTACTGCAGGTAAAATAACGAACATGAAACACGTAATTTGCAAAGAAAACGAAAACCAAAAAATTAACAAACCTAATCAATCTAATATAGAAAAAAAGAGATAAAAATTCCTGATTCAATAAAAAATATTTGCCCACAAAAAATTGAAGACTGAAATTGAAGCTAAAAATTTGATCCATGAAAATTCGCGATTTCCCTAAAATAATATTGTCTTCTTCGGTTTTTGCTCAAATTTGAGTAGGTAATTTAATTTTTATACTCTATTAAACTGATTATTACACAAATTCAAAGGGTATCAAAATTAAGTATTCAATTATTCTATAATTAGTTGATTATCTCCGGATGTATAATTATTATTCATGAATAGTTTAACTAAGTGATAAACGAACCCCTGCACGAACAGACAATCGTCTCTGTCTTCGTCTATAAAACCATCTCATCCCCTGGCCCTATAGTATACTATAAAGTCGAGAAGTTTATTAGTACGGCAACCGTCGCATCGCGTCGTTACTCCAAAGCCCCGAAGTCCTGGGAAGGTGAAGGGGGAAGGAAGAGGGTACAAGAGACACTCTGAACAATGCGATAAACTATTTCCCACACAAAGTACTCGGAGACACGATAAACGAACCCCAACTCGGTAGGGTCAAGATACAACTATTCGCAACTGGCTGCAGACACGAGTTGATACTAATCGAGAAGTTGGCTTCGCAATTAATTAATTTATAATTGGCATAGATTGTCAAAGGAAATAGCATTGTGCATGAGAAGACAATTAAGCTACACAAAGTTTCATAAAGTTTCTTAAAATTTCATATTCACGACTATTTCAAAGCGTTTCACTATAATCATTATAATTTCACTATTGAATTCATCAATTCATACAATTTGTTGCTATAATTTATCAAAATAACGTAAAATACGATTTCACATAATTTTTTTCTCACACCCGATCGCAAAATGCCACTTTTCATACCTCTTGAGCGGGCGCAAAACAGATCTTTTCGGCCCTCGGGCGGAAATTTGCTTTGCGCCCGCCTAAAGCGGGCGCAAACGACTCTTTTCCTGCCCTCGGGCGCAAAGTTCCGTTTTGCGCCCGCTCACTCGGTCTGAAAAGAGGCATTTTTGCAGACCAGGTGTTGAGAAAAAAATCGTGTGCAACACGGGCGCAAGGCTATTTTGGCGAGTGTGATTGCAGTACACTCGCCTTCGGCTCGTACTGCAAATTTCACACTCGAAAAATAGTGTTTTGCGCCCTTGATACACAATGTACTATTAGAGTATTTTACACCATTTCACGACCCATTTCCTGTCCCTGACGTTTCACGTAAGTTGATATCCTCCTTGTTTCTAAAATGGGAAATTTCTGGGAATATCGCATTTCTGATGGTGAATTTTCAAGAAATTTTGAAAAACTTGTGAAAATTCGTCGAAAATGAACGTAATAACTGAGTAAAATTGACTACGAATGGAAGCTATTGTATTTTAGCTACAGTCTTAGCAAATTTTCTAAAAATAGACCCGAAGATATTCTTCAAAATATTTTTTTCAATATCAATCCATGAATTCTGAGACTCAAAAAAAAAAAAAAAAAATGACGAAGTAAGGAATTCGATTGAATGCATTTTATTTTATTTTTTTCGAAGGATCTTTTATTCAGGCGTAAAACTGAATGAAGTGAATTTTCAAAAAAATGCCATTTCATGCCATGCCAATAAAAAAAATGTTTTTTGTACCCATTTTTGATTCCTAATCAGCAAAAATGGAGAAAATTTTCCTGTAATTCATGGAATTCTTCAAATAATTTGAAAAACTGTATGGTCACTGCAGTGATTTATTTGATTATATTGACGACATGAGAATGTGAAAAAACTAGATTAAAAGAGCCCCCACTTTGATCGATCGCGGTCTGCAGTTGCAATAAGAGTTCACCAACACTGTTCACAGCACCTGGTGCACCCCAGTTAATTCCCGAAGAATGCAGCGCCGAGAATAACAGCGTGACCGTAGCTTGGCAGCCTCCGGGTGGAGGAAACGGTGGCCAACGTGGACCAGCCGTCGAAGGATATCTCCTCGAACTGGACGACGGGTGCGGGGGCGAGTTCAGAGTGAGCCCAAACACAATTTTACACAAACAATGGGAAAAAAAACTAACGAAAATGATAACAATAGACCAAAAAAAAATGTATTTCACACAATTTGAAAATGAGAAATTGATGAAATTGTCGAATTTTGGTTTTCAAGGAGTGCAAAAAATTCTCAGAACAAAAAGTTTTATTCCACTTCCTAAAGTTCCAAAAAACAAGCTTTTTCACTCGAAAATTCATAACTAATTCAATTTCCAATATTTTTTCGCAAAAATTTCGCACAGTACACGTGAGTTATAAAACTCTCGAAAAAAAAAAAAAAAATAGTTTGAGCTTCAGGAAAATGATTTAGTGCTCGAATTATTAGATGGAAAAATGAATCTGGGTGAAATTGAGGAAAATGCCTTTTCTTTTTTTGTCATTTTAACAATGAGAATTCGAAAAGGACTCTACTGTGTTTTCTTCTCCGTTTCTCTTCTACTTTTTGTTCTTTTTTTTTCTCTCTGTTCTTTTATTGCTTCCGGTCAATATTTAACCAATCGAATTGTTTCGGTCCTCAGGAGGTGTACTGCGGTCGAGAGACGATCTGTACGGTCGATGGGTTGCACTTCAATTCTCTATATAACGCTAGGGTACGAGGATTCAACAGTGCCGGTGAGGGAGAATACTCGGAGCTGATCGGCCTACAAACTGCCGAGGGTAAGTTCTCCCTTTGTTTTCCCTCTTTCCTCTCTTCCATCTCTGTTTTTTTTCTTTTTTTCCCCCTCCGTTTCTTCCGCCTTTACGCGCTCCTCAAATTTCTTCCGGCATTAATGGACTGGTTTTTATATTTTCTGTGCTACAAACAAACAACATCAAAGCCTTTATATTTTCCATCCTTATCGATATATACATATATATATATTTTTTAACGAGTTCTTTAAGATTGAATAAAGAAAAAAGAAAACGATACTCCCAAAAAGTTGGAATTCTTTTCTGAAATAAAAATTGTAGAATTAATTTTTGACAATATTTTGGGGAGGATTTGAATTCCTTTTTGAAATTTTGTATCTAAAAATATATCAAATAAAACTAATTCAATTCTTACAAAAAAAAAAAAAAAGCTAATTAGTTTGACGTGAAATTATTTTTTTTTTGCATTCCTAAAGTTGCGTGGTTCGCGTGGGCGGTGGGTTCATCGAGTACGGGATCGGGTTCTAATATGGTATCAGGTATGGGAATGAGCACGGGGGTACCGCAAGAGGTTTCCGTGTCGGAAGACGCCACGAGCGCATCATGCGAGGGATACGAGCACAGGGTCGTGCTCTCTAGCGTTGGTTTCTCGCGGGGCGTTCATTACTGGGAGTTAACGATCGACCGGTATCACAGCGACACAGATCCTGCCTTCGGAGTAGCACGCGCCGATGTCGCCAGGGACCAAATGCTGGGTAAGTTACTTTAAATCTATTCAAATTAACACTTATATTGAAAAAAAAGAAAAAAATGGGAAAAAAATAGTGAAAATGGAAGAGAAATGGGGAAGAACTTGAAGAAGTGAAAGAAACATAGGGTTAAACTTCGGGAAATGGGAGAAAAATAGGTTCAAACTTTGGAAAATGGGGAAAAACTTTCGGAGAACTGACGAAAATGGGGGTAAATTGAATAAAGAAAATCTAGGGAAAAATACTGTACAGGAAAATGTAAGAAGAATCCGGATGAAAAGGAAATCGGGTGATAAAACCCGAAAAATCGAGTCGAAACATTGAAAAATGTTGAAAAAAAACCTGGGGAAATTATATGAATTGAAAATTTGTGAATAATAAAAAAAAAAATGACAGTTTTGTATATGATAAAAAAATATTTTGAAAACGGGAAAGGATAGGAAAATGTAAAAAATATTTTTATAAAAATTTGAAGAACATTGTAAATATTTAAGGAAATAGAAATTTGGAGAAGTAAAAAATAGGAAATGTTCATAGTAAATTGTAGGGTTTCAGAAATATGGGCAACTGTCCAAAATGACGAGGAAACAAATATCATAGAAAATCTTCACGGATGAAGAAAAATTTGTTATAAAAACGGGAGGGGAAAGAAACTGGATAAAAAATTGTGCTATATGGGAAAGAAATTGTTCAAATGAAGGGGGATATGATTGAAAATTGAAAAGAAAATGTCAAAAATAGGGGAAAAAAGTACATATTTAAAATTGGAGTAGATACTAGAGTATAGAAATAATGAAAATGGGGTATGAGCTGAGTTTTAAACAAAGTTCCGTCCCTTATCTCCGTTCAGGAAAAGACGACAAGGGCTGGAGCATGTACATCGATCGTCAGAGGTCGTGGTTCATGCACGGCGGAGGGCATGCCCAGCGCACGGAGGGTGGCGTTCAGCAGGGTTCAACGGTGGGAGTGTTGTTGGACCTGGACACGACCCACACGTTGCGTTTTTTCGTTAACGATCAGCCCCAGGGTGGCGTAGCCTTCCGTGATCTCTACGGTGTATTTTATCCGGCTGTCAGTTTGAACCGAGGTGTTTGCGTGACTTTGCATACAGCTCTCGACGTACCTCGGCATCTATTAACCACCCACGATGAGTACCTCAGCGACGTTGTACAGAGCTAGGGGTACCTGAACGTCCTTAAAAAAGGCCTACTAGTCGGCGTTAATCACAACCATCATTTTCTATCGCGAAATGGTAATTCTCTTCATTCAAACGGCAAGGATAATAACCACCAGGCTATTATCGACACCTTGGAAATAATTGACGAGGAAAATTGAAACTAACGCGACCAGTACAGCGTGATTCAACAAATTCTCCATACTCCAACAATCATTTAAAAATATCCTATCCAAAGTTCATTAGATATCGAAAAATTGACTTTTCGTTGACCTTCATCGTCTGAACGAGGGAAATTGAAAAAAAAAAAACATTTTTGGAACAAGTTATCGGCACAAGACTTTTTTTCTCAGTTTCCCTCATTCACACGATGAAGAATTGCTCTCCGAAGAAAATGAGACGTCGAAAGACATAATCGAATCAACCGTGTGTCTGTGTCAATTTTTCGACGTTTAATGATTTTTGGAGTATGTAGAATTTGTTGAATCACGCTGTACCGAATCCCCCAAATCATCGACATATTTTCTATTCTTATTCTCTCTCTCTCTCTCTCTCTCTCTCTCAAACTATCAAACTAGGTATTATGGCAACGCCTTCAGGTATTATTATTTTATGTACACTCCAATTAAATATTTCTCTGTTCAGTTTTATTCGACACTGGCCACAAATTGTTCAATATCGTTTCTCTTAAAGACTGTATTTCAAAACTGGCTGAATTTCCGAGTATAACTCGAAGATCTACAGCGCATGCGCGTTGGGTCAGTAGCGACGGCGCATGCGCGGTGGATCGGAGTAGATGGCGCTGGGGATGAGACTGTGCGGTGTGTCGAAGAAACGATGGGATCCGAGTAACAATTTCGTTATAATATCGATGTTAAAGACAAGGGTACACTTTATAATCATATCGAATTATAATAATAGACAAGTTTGTATTTAATGTTAACGAATATCGAATAGGTTTTAAACATATTGTAATAGGATCGAGGGTGTATTTTTGGATTCTATGTACAGAATCCGATAGGCTATCGAAAATAATGTGTTAAATGAAGTCCTCGGCGCACTAATCATAGTTATTCTGAATAGATTTTCTTTTTTCTTTTCTCTAGTCTCTATAGATATATTAGCGATAGTAGATCGATAGAAATAAAATAAATAGAGGTTGATTTCGTTTTTTTGATCAATATTTCTTTTTTGTACGGAAAAAAAACGAAATAAAAATTAGTATAATAATGATGGTAGGATTTGATTTCGTTACTAATTAACGAGGAAGAGATATTATAGACGAGTATATAAATATTAAATACATATGTATGAGTACAAGTATAAGCATGGCTTAATTAGAATTTAAGATTATGTTCCGACCACAAAATAAATATACTGTAAATAACTGTATATAAATTATATTATTACATATACATATTATATATATATTTACTATATCATTATACATTAAATATCACATCTGAGAACCGGAAAATATTACTGTATAATCAATCAAATATAAATAAAATTGAAAAAAAATGTGCTTTCCTCGTTTTTTTTTTTCTTTCGTCTTATATATTCCATTTTTCATGATTATGTTCGATCGCAACGATCTCATACCAAGAAACTCGTACGTCTTGTCTTCTTTTCAGAGTTTCAACCACCTTGTCACCTGTCGGATTATTGCCAATAACCTGTCGTGTTACTTTCCTCGATTATTTCTTGACGTCTTGAAGCTTCTAAAATATTCTCGAATCTGTTTCTTCAACCTGACTCGTGTTTTTTTTTATCTTTTTTAAATTTTTCAATTTATCTTGTCTCAAAGCTCTTACCGTGGGATTGCGAGATAATTGAAAAAAATTGTGGTTCTTTTTTTTCTTTCAAGAGACAGAAAGATCTTAAGGAATAAAACTCGGAATATAATCTTTCAACGACTCTCGCGACTCCCGTCTCGAGTCCATTATGATATTGTCAACTACTCTACGTTTGAAACGTCAATGTTGACATTAGACTGATTGGCATGATACTCAACCTCCGAGCATGTACTTAGAGAATACTGAAAATTGTACAGGAAAATTCATTATTCACGAGGTCATACTCCGCATACGTCAGGTAAGTGGATATAAAATCTTCAAATATGCAGAATTGGATCCCAAACAAGAATATTTCCTTCACTCTGTGCACGATAATGAATTACTATTTGTAAAAATTAATAATTCACGGAGATAACGAAACAATCAGCAATTTACGTAATTTCTCGAATCTTAGACACAGGATTTAATGAATAATTTATTCATTCTCTTCGATTTTTTTTTCACACTCACTGAAAATATATTCCTAAATTTGTTTTTAGATTACGTCAGTTTTTGCACTTTTATTATATACAAAAATTGTAAATTAGGCAAGAAAAAAAATCTTTTGTGTTCCTGAAAACTGCTGTTTATTTCCACACATCATAATTTCAATATCATTATTTGCCACACTAGTTAAAAATAAAAGTCTAGACAAAAACAAAAATAGTTAATTAATAGCAGGGTCTAAAATAATTTGAAAAATTTTCAAGACTAGCGAATAAAATTTAAATTACAATATTTCAGAATTTGTGGAATCGTTTTTTTGCAGTCCTACTGAATTTCATTCAGAACCGGAATTTCGATCTAAACCTGTTATATTGTATCATGTCCTCCATATGTTACATTTCGAGCCATTACACCTTCTGTCTGTTACATATCTCTGGCTATAAACTGGTTGGACGGATTTAAGCACCACCATTAGTGTCTGGTGTACGTGAGGTCGTCGTTGTTGAACGTTAGAACTTCCTGATCCCTTATAATCTGCGCCTAGAAGTTTTTAGACAACGATTTTTTTATCGCCTTGATAACAGGCGTAATTGTTATTCCATTACATTCTACAATTATGAAGTTTGACGTTCATTTTCTCCGAAGCGGTTTTACCCAATTAACGATTAAATGTACGGCTCCTAAAATCAAAGGCGTTTCAGGTACCTGCTCTCTAAATTTGAATCAGTGAAAATTTCACTAATTGAATCAGTGACTTGAACCCTTTTTCACTGGAGTATCAGTGAAGTCCATTTCAGCAGTGATTTTACCACTGCTAAACCAGTGCATAACTTCACTGTTTCGTCAGTGACTTTTGTGACGAACGCTAGGGGCGCCGCGTACGCCGAGTCTCTAACCGCCATGGAGCTGCCTACTAACCGCCAAATCGTTCGCGTTCATATGTTGCGTGCTGATTTCGGCGTCGGTTCAACCACGTGAACTGTTCAGTAAAAATCATAACGTAAGTACACATGCGGATTTATAAAATTCTTCACAATTTGGCTTGTTATAGTTGCAAATAATCAATGAATTGTATGAATATTGCTGTTCACTGTCTTACATTGAATTCCTTATACTTTTGGTAGGTTAGGTTTTCTCACTGCATCCAGTCTTGGCTCGCTCCGACGAGATGGGAAACGGAGAAGTTTCATCTGCGTTAGGAGTCTGTTTTTTATTTACTTGCAATAAAGACTCGCGAAACAAAAATGTGTCGAATATACCATATTGTCTTTCCGTTTCGAGAATATCTTCAACCGGATCAAATATATAAGAACCAATAATTTTCGCTGAATCAATCAGTGAAAATTTCACTATTTGAATCAGTGATTCAAATTCACTGGATAAATTAGTGAATTTTCACTGATTTCCAGTGGTATACTTATAACTGGAGGCATCAGTGACTATTCGCTGATGATCAGTGACTATTCACTGATTCAAATTTAGAGAGTGTATCTTCCCCTTGGTCTCTTAACTTTTCTATCTATAATGATCTCTCCGCCCCCTGCAAAACCCTCGGTCGTCGTGGTTAACGTGAAAAAAGCTATCTGGTTAAAGAACCGCACCGAACGGGGGAAACTTCCTTGGGATTCCCTTGGAAATTGAATTTCCAACGATCTTGGAACGGAACTTGGGCTCAAACTGTACTCGTGTAATTCTCAAGTGCGGATAAATATCTCGGAGGGATTCCCGAGGACCCCGATTATCGCGGTCCTAGACCATCCGGAGTAAATTGTCCCCCTTTATTCGACGTTGGAAGTAAATTCCGCGAGCCGTAAAATGAAGCGTTAAGTTTTTCGGTCGAGGAAGCTGAGGAGGTTCGCGAAAATGTTCCGAATCTGTTCAAGTTCTTGCAATACCCTGCACCCACGTTTGCACCAGGGTCCCCGCGAGTCCCGGAAAGTCGAGAGTGCGTAGGCCGTAGTTCATTAACGGTAGTAGCACTTGGCTTGATTGCGTGGGGCCGCGAACTTTACGATAGACTTATTCGGGTCAAAAGAAACTAAAAATAAATAAAAAGAACCAGAAGCAGTAGTGGAAGAAATGACTTTCAGACCGAATTGAGAGACCGCGAAGAATCCTCAAGAGATACCGAGACTGCAAGTGTGATCACTTTCTCAAAAAGTCTCACATTTTTTTACACTTCTTCGGTCATTGTTCATCATTTAACCCAATATCGAAGTTTTTTTATTGATTTTTTTTATCACGTATCGTCTGATGTCCGAGTTGCTAGAATAGATATTAATATTGGAATTTGTATAACACGTGCGTGAAAAGTGGGGCTTTACATGGCAGCTTAGCGGGACGAAAGTGGCCGATCGCATGCCAGGATTGTGATGTTAGGTTTAATGACCATTTTGACCTATGACAAACTATTCTGAATTCATTTCAGTTGGAGAATTTACTTAACACAAATAACACAAATAGTATTTACTCGATTACAATAAACATGAAAAAAATTATCGATAATATGACCAGTAAGACAATATTCACTAGAATCGAGTAAGTAATACTTAACCTTAGTACAAATTTACTAGAATGAAACAAGTAATAAAAAATTGTTTGACTCAAGAAATCGGGTAAATATTAATATTAATAAGCAAATACATATTTACTAGAATCAAGTAAGTATTACTTGATTCACTTGAATGTTAATAAATGAATATTCAATAGAATCGAATAAGTATTACTTGAGTTTACTTGAATATCATTAGCTAACATAAGTACTTACTAAGCAAGTAATTAGTACTTAATTTTACTTGGTTATTATTACGTAAATATTCACTAGAATCAAGTAAGTATTGCTTAATTTTACTTGAATATATCATTAAGTAAATATTTACTAGAATAAAGTAAGTAGAATCAAGTAAGTATTACTTGTTTTTACTTTAATATCATGAAGTCAATGTTCGCTAGAATCAAGTAAGCATTACTTAATCTTACTAGATATTCACTAGAATCAAGTAGGTATTACTTAATCTTATTAGATATTCACTAGAATCAAGTATTACTTAATCTTAGCTAATATTTACCTACTTACTTTTAATCAAGTAAGTATTACTTGATCCTAGTAAATATTTACTTGATAATATTCGAGCAACCTATTTCTTTCGTCAAAGAATTTCTACGTTTTCGTGTAGGATGTGGCATCCATCAGTATCCGGAGAGTGAACGACACGATATGAACAACAACTTCGTACTCCAAAGTATGACAATTGGGGAAATGATGATGAGAGACGATGTGAAACATGCCATGCACAGAGTACGTTGTAGAGTGTGGTTGTACGGGTAGGTACTCGGTACCCACGTCATCTCCGGCTAATGGCATCTCGGGAAATAACACGAAAAGTAGTAGGGGGGGTTGGATGGTTGGACGAGGGTGCAGGTGTGTAGACGATGGGGAGATAAAACGCGTGTGTGTGATGATGAGAATCGTAATATGTGTGGAAACAGGGCGACGAGACAGGCGTAGGGAAAATGCGCCTCTTGGCTCTCAGCCTGCGGGCCTGGCTTCTCTTATAAGCACCGTAATTAGGGGTCGATGTCGATTTTCGCCGCCGGCGGACACTGCACTCTCATTCGCCTTCTTTCCTTCGACCTTTTTCACCCTCTTTAAAAATAACACTCGTTAAAAATACCCTTGGGTAAAGTTTGGAGTGCTGTTGGAATACTAACATCTTAATGGAATGGGATCAAATCATTCACATTTTTTTTTTTTTTTGACAAAATCTGTGCTAAACTCAGAGAATTTGCAACCTCACGTCTTGAAAGTAATCAGAATTATTTTTAATTCGTGGCCGTATAAAACCGTAAAGAGTCAGAAAATTTTATATTCACTCTACCCTCCAGTTATTCGAAAAAATTAAAGACTCTTGCACTTTTTTACTGATTGAAATCGACACAGGAGACTCGCAACGGTCGAAAACTAGCGAAGCGAAGA
Source organism: Euura lappo (assembly GCA_018257835.1). Taxonomy (NCBI): domain Eukaryota; kingdom Metazoa; phylum Arthropoda; class Insecta; order Hymenoptera; family Tenthredinidae; genus Euura; species Euura lappo. The sequence goes on along the minus strand of JAEUYN010000281.1, from coordinate 111,669 downwards.
TTAGCTCGCTTCTCGGCCGACAGGCGGCGTTGCGCTTTCTCGCAGTAAAGGTAGCTCGACTCAATAAGCCCTGCGGAGTCTTGGAACATGGAGGGAGGGGAGAATAAACGTTCTTAAATTTCAATTGAGCGGTGCTTGTTGTGAGAACATCACTCGCAAACATAGGACTAATTGCAAAGGAAATTAGCAACTGTTTCGACAATTCCATTTCGTCTAATTTCACGGTGGATGTAATCAGGCCGGAATTGCATCTGAATGAGAGATCCTAATTCCACTCATTGTTCACAACCAATTTGCGAATTAAACTGTTTACTCTTCGTACAATGAAATTGAAGCGAGTTTAACTCGATGTAGTTACAAACTTTCCTGATATCCTCGTTCTCTACGGTTTTTCGCAATCACTCGACAAGTTTCTTCCCTCAATTGAGACATTACTAGAAAAAAAGAAAGACAAGCTTCTTTCTCTCTTTTCATTGATTAGCGAAATTCCGGGAAATGAGGATGAATGCCGAATCGGTACCCCACAGTGCAGAATCATGACGTGTTCGATGCAGTCTGCAAGTTTTCCCCCAGAGCATCGTTACCGCGATAGGCCGTGAAATTGCCCGGAGCCGATGGTCTACGGTCATAGTTTGCGTAGCGGAGTAGGAGCCCTTCGTTACATCATATGTAGCGTGTACACGTATGTGCACAGGGGTCAAGCAGCGAAAAGCCACGAGGGTATGAGAGCAGGAACGGCTAACCCCCGGTAATTTTGGGGATACTCGTAAATCTAGTAAACTTGTGCAGTTTCCCGAAGCCTGAAAGCGAATTTTGGACAAAGGGTCTGCTAGTGTACAACATATTAACCTCGGACAGCAAACAGCCTTCCAGCCACCAATAAGCATGACGTACGACAGTGAATCAGGAGAATTTGACCAACTCCAATCAATTTATTGTTCCACTCGACTCTTGGAACGATTTTTCTGAACTTTCAGCTCGTTTTTCTCGTCTGAATGGCGGAATGAAAGCTTCGTGTTTTTACTGGGCGACTTTTTGACGAGCTTTTTGATTAACGGGATCGCGAAGCTCGTTGGTTATTACAATGCCACTGCCCTTGGGCTCGGAATATTGGTCCTTTTGTTCCATGAGGCGGACAATGGGCAATGCTGCTCAGATCCGATCAGGTATTTGTCAATTTTACCCTCAGGGTAAAAGCTCGACGAGGTACGAGGCCCGGAACGGTCGGATATTCGGGGTCGGGCCACTCGCCCCAGGGACCATTTATTTCTGCGATGAAATTTTAGAGTTTATCCGCGAACTGCACCAATACCTACCATCTTGGTGTTTGCGATAATCGAAATATTGCTCTTCGGTTAGATTTTCAAGATCAACCAAACTGGAGATGATATGAGGCGACTTATATTCCTAAAAGCAGGATATTAACAATATCTAAATATACAAAAAAGAAGCGAGCACAAAGTTATCAAAATCTGACGATATTTGATATTCCAGAAGTCGATTTTTTTACTCAAGCTTACATTCAAGACATAATCGAACATATTTGAAAATTCATGATGTGATTAAGTTGACCGATAAAAATCAGTAATTATAGTTGATTGATTATTTTCGCATTATGATAGCTGAAAGGGAGAGAAAGAGGATGACTGTGAGTTTCGTTGAAAGCCTGTCGTAGGTGTGACGGCTGAAAGCTCCGGTATTTAGTATTTTCGTAAGAGTTCAGAGCTTTTAATTTGATTGTCGTTGATTATTTGCCCGGTTAATTCGACCCTCTTTCACCTCCGGTACTAAACGCGAACCGAATACATGCCGCAAGTCCGACGAAAAGCTCTGAGAGCTCTATAAAGTGCGCTCACGCGCGAGGACGACTGTTGGATTCGAGGTTCGCCGAGTAAAACGAAACCTCGCCGCGTTACCATGGCTGACACGACAAACACCCGAACTGCAACGCCCGATCGATCGCTACTGGGCTTTACTATTGCGGATGTGTGTACAAAGTACACGCTGGCGCATTTTAATTCTCTGTAGGTAGAAGCAGACTGCTGACTCCAGACTGCCTCAAAGAACGCTAAAAAAGCTACATAGTCACTTTCAATTTAATGATCATCATATTTCATCATTGTGGTATCGTCAAGCTGTCACTCAGTTCTTGGTGGGCCTCGAAATCCCTAGAATTCCAAAGGTCATGAGCATAAAGGAGTTTGAAGTACGACTGAAAGCGCATTTTCGAGAATGTCATGACCACCATTAGGAACTGAGGAACCGTTTATCCGATCGGTTTGAAATTTATACACTATTTTCTTATCATTATTATCCGAACTTTCATAGCACAGTTTCTGGATTTGACCTATGGTTTCTAGAAAACAGGCAAATTCGTTGGCAAAAGATTAGTTTTCACCCGAAGGTCGATATTTTCAGAAAAATTTGAATCAATCAGAAATTCGTGCTGTGAAATCCTAGAGGCTTCCATTACGATTGAAATGACACCTTGTTTTTATTTTTTTAGATACTCCACCTAGCCACAATTGTAGTTACAATTTTATTTTATTTTTTGCAAGCTCTACTTCCGCGGCGTCTGAAAGTCACAATTGTCAAGATAAATCCGAGGAAATAACTGAAATAATTTGGATTATTTCTCTAGAAAAAAAGAATGTGCCAGTCAAAACCTGAGTTACTTCCCTTTCGATTCTCCGCAAAGTTATTGTATCTTGGAAGTACGCAAAGGGGGGCGTTTTTCTTTTCCGTACCCTGAAGCTTCGATCTTTAATTCTTGAAATATGAATGGATACAAGTGTGCTTTTCCTCTCGCAGATCTTCGATCACAAAAACTCGCGGTGGATATTTCCTGACCTTTTTATCTGGACCAAAAAACAAGCCCATAATTCTCTCGAAGGAACTATTCTGGCCACACACAAGTTTAGCATTCGCATCAGAATAAAGATGATCAAGGGTGGGCGAGTTGAACCTATACGAGGATGGAAGAACAAAACGAAAACCAACTCGAGTCGAGTTCAGTCTCTAACTCCGAACTCGATAGCTTGCGGAAGCTTTGAGCTCAGTGTTCTACCGCGCTTAGCTTTAAGCTTTATGCTCGGCTTGATCTTTGGCTCCTCCAGCGGGCTTCCAGAACCACTAGGGAATTTCGCCGGGTTGCTGAAAGGCATCGATGCATCAAGACTCCGAGAAACGTTTTCGCGTCGAGGAAACCCTGATGGACGATCTTTCACATATTTGATCCTACGGATATTTACTTCGAAATATTTAAATACAGAAAATGAAACTGGTAAGGGGGAGGAAAGTCGATGAGTTACGACCTGCGCATGCGCCAACTTCGCTTTTTAACTTCTCGTTTCTCTGTTTTCGGAGAAAAAAGGAAGTTATTGTAATGAATGTAGTGAAAATGAAGAGTTTTGATTCTTGAGAATGGTTCTATCTTGAGAACGGATCAACGGATTTGTATGAAAATTGATGCCACTTGGTTTGTTGGGTCGCTGATCATGAATCTGAAGTCAGATTCGCAAAATTCAAAATGGCGGATCTAATATGATGCATGGAAAAATTTTAAAAAAGGTACCCAAAGGTTTTTTGAGTCACTGATCACGGATTTGTCGTTAAATATCCCCAAATTCACTTCAGTACAAAAAAAAAAAAAGGAAAAACAGCTTGTTCTTACTTTTCTGAAGTAGGAAACCTTACAGACAGTACAGAAGCATCAAAGATCAAACTTTCTAACCAGGACTCACAAGGAAATCGTTAATCTTGTGACTTGAGTGCGGCTCAACTTGTTACACCTTTTCCATCGAGTGCCACGACGTCATTTCGAGCTAATTGAAGTTGAAAGAAGGTAAAATTGAACCTTGTAAAATGCATAAGATGTAGACGGCGAGATCCGGCTGTGAGGTAAAGAGATTTCATCGAAGGACTTTCGCCAATTACCGTTTTTAATTTCCCTTTTAGTAAAATGTCGCGCAATTAGTCGAGGCGTCTCGCGAAGCTCCAGTCGCAATCTCCTCTTCTCCTCTTTGCCGATGTGAACGTCTACATCTACCGTCCTATAGCCACTTTTATAGAGGCTCTGAAAGCTCTAGTTACAGAAGTTTTCGAGCCAGTGGAAAAGTGGTAAAGTCTGAAGAGAGATATATTCCCTTCTCGTTTCCTAACTGCCGCGTCAATGCTGCAGGGTAAGTAGACATATTTGTATAATTTTGTGAGAAAAACTCCGTCTAATTTTCACCAAACATTTCCATATTTGGCAATAAACGTCGGGTGGTAGCGGCGACTGTTCGAGAGGAACTAAAATGATTAGCAAATACGAGTCGCGAGGATCCGCTCGAGACTAAGACCAGGACGTGGCGGATGAGCAAGAACTAAGAACACGAGGAGAGGAGAGGAGCGACGAAACTCTCAACTCCATTTAGCCATCTGGGCTAATGGACTAACGAAACGAGCAGGCCTCAGCTTCCTTACTATAACGGAGCTTTCGAGACCCAGAAACATCTTAGACATGCATGAATGTGGAAACACACTGGGTGACTCGATGTAATATTCTAAGAAGATTAATTCCATCGGCGGTGAAGGATTCTCAGAACGTTGAAGCGATTTGTTGACAATTATCGCGTTAGGATGGTGAAATACAATTGAAGAAACGACTTCGTACATGCTCTGTGACTCCGAATCTTCAAGCCTGTATATCTTCGGAACGATCGATTCTACGTCAAAAACTGTAATGACCTTGTTTGAAGAGAATTGTACGATCTTCCAAATTGAATCTGAACTCTTTTCACCTAGGAGTGACCGGAAGTGAGATATCGGCGAAAATAAAGTAGCTTTGTGATTTTGAGGTCATTTTCGTGGTTTGCTGATTGCAATCAAGTCCCTCAGCACGAATTTGATCCAAACTGCGATGATGAGCAGGATCTAATCTCGGATGCTGCTCGATGGCTAAACTTCGCAATTATCTCATAGACACTAGAGATATCAACAATTGTTGCGTTATCAGACAGAAACAACTTCGCACAAGCTCTGTGACTCCGAATCTTCAAGCCTATATATCTTCGGAACGATCGATTCCACGTCAAAAACTGTAAGGACCTTTTTTGAAGAGAATTGTACGATCTTCCAAATCGATTCTAATCTCTTTTCACCTAGGAGTGACCGGAAGTGAGATATCGGCGAAAATAAAGTAGCTTTGGGATTTGTAGGTCATTTTCGTGGTTTGCTGATCGCAATCAAGTCCCTCAGCACGAATTTGATCCAAACTGCGATAATGAGCAGGATCTAATCTCGGATGCTGCTCGATGGCTAAACTTCGCAATTATCTCGTAGACACTAGAGATATCAACAATCGTTGCGTTATCAGACAGAAACAACTTCGCACAAGCTCTGTGACTCCGAATCTTCAAGCCTATATATCTTCGGAACGATCGATTCCACGTCAAAAACTGTAATGACCTTTTTTGAAGAGAATTGTACGATCTTCCAAATTGATTCTGAACTCTTTTCACCTAGGAGTGACCGGAAGTGAGATATCGGCGAAAATAAAGTAGCTTTGGGATTTGTAGGTCATTTTCGTGGTTTGCTGATCGCAATCAAGTCCCTCAGCACGAATTTGATCCAAACTGCGATAATGAGCAGGATCTAATCTCGGATGCTGCTCGACGGCTAAACTTCGCAATTATCTCGTAGACACTAGAGATATCAACAATTGTTGCGTTATCAGACAGAAACAACTTCGCACAAGCTCTGTGACTCCGAATCTTCAAGCCTATATATCTTCGGAACGATCGATTCCACGTCAAAAACTGTAAGGACCTTTTTTGAAGAGAATTGTACGATCTTCCAAATCGATTCTAATCTCTTTTCACCTAGGAGTGACCGGAAGTGAGATATCGGCGAAAATAAAGTAGCTTTGGATTTGTAGGTCATTTTCGTGGTTTGCTGATTGCAATCAAGTCCCTCAGCACGAATTTGATCCAAACTGCGATAATGAGCAGGATCTAATCTCGGATGCTGCTCGATGGCTAAACTTCGCCATTATCTCGTAGACACAGAGATATCAACAAATCGTTGCGTTATCAGACAGAAACAACTTCGCACAAGCTCTGTGACTCCGAATCTTCAAGCCTATATATCTTCGGAACGATCGATTCCACGTCAAAAACTGTAAGGACCTTTTTTGAAGAGAATTGTACGATCTTCCAAATCGATTCTAATCTCTTTTCACCTAGGAGTGACCGGAAGTGAGATATCGGCGAAAATAAAGTAGCTTTGGGATTTGTAGGTCATTTTCGTGGTTTGCTGATCGCAATCAAGTCCCTCAGCACGAATTTGATCCAAACTGCGATAATGAGCAGGATCTAATCTCGGATGCTGCTCGATGGCTAAACTTCGCAATTATCTCGTAGACACTAGAGATATCAACAATCGTTGCGTTATCAGACAGAAACAACTTCGCACAAGCTCTGTGACTCCGAATCTTCAAGCCTATATATCTTCGGAACGATCGATTCCACGTCAAAAACTGTAAGGACCTTTTTTGAAGAGAATTGTACGATCTTCCAAATCGATTCTAATCTCTTTTCACCTAGGAGTGACCGGAAGTGAGATATCGGCGAAAATAAAGTAGCTTTGGGATTTGTAGGTCATTTTCGTGGTTTGCTGATCGCAATCAAGTCCCTCAGCACGAATTTGATCCAAACTGCGATAATGAGCAGGATCTAATCTCGGATGCTGCTCGATGGCTAAACTTCGCAATTATCTCGTAGACACTAGAGATATCAACAATCGTTGCGTTATCAGACAGAAACAACTTCGCACAAGCTCTGTGACTCCGAATCTTCAAGCCTATATATCTTCGGAACGATCGATTCCACGTCAAAAACTGTAATGACCTTTTTTGAAGAGAATTGTACGATCTTCCAAATCGATTCTAACTCTTTTCACCTAGGAGTGACCGGAAGTGAGATATCGGCGAAAATAAAGTAGCTTTGGGATTTGTAGGTCATTTTCGTGGTTTGCTGATCGCAATCAAGTCCCTCAGCACGAATTTGATCCAAACTGCGATAATGAGCAGGATCTAATCTCGGATGCTGCTCGACGGCTAAACTCGCCATTATCTCGTAGACACTAGGAGATATCAACAATTGTTGCGTTATCAGACAGAAACAACTTCGCACAAGCTCTGTGACTCCGAATCTTCAAGCCTATATATCTTCGGAACGATCGATTCACGTCAAAAACTGTAAGGACCTTTTTTGAAGAGAATTGTACGATCTTCCAAATCGATTCTAATCTCTTTTCACGTAGGAGTGACCGGAAGTGAGATATGAAAATAAAGTAGCTTTGGGATTTGTAGGTCATTTTCGTGGTTTGCTGATCGCAATCAAGTCCCTCAGCACGAATTTGATCCAAACTGCGATAATGAGCAGGATCTAATCTCGGATGCTGCTCGACGGCTAAACTTCGCAATTATCTCGTAGACACTAGAGATATCAACAATTGTTGCGTTATCAGACAGAAACAACTTCGCACAAGCTCTGTGACTCCGAATCTTCAAGCCTATATATCTTCGGAACGATCGATTCCACGTCAAAACTGTAAGGACCTTTTTTGAAGAGAATTGTACGATCTTCCAAATCGATTCTAATCTCTTTTCACCTAGGAGTGACCGGAAGTGAGATATCGGCGAAAATAAAGTAGCTTTGGGATTTGTAGGTCATTTTCGTGGTTTGCTGATCGCAATCAAGTCCCTCAGCACGAATTTGATCCAAACTGCGATAATGAGCAGGATCTAATCTCGGATGCTGCTCGACGGCTAAACTTCGCAATTATCTCGTAGACACTAGAGATATCAACAATTGTTGCGTTATCAGACAGAAACAACTTCGCACAAGCTCTGTGACTCCGAATCTTCAAGCCTATATATCTTCGGAACGATCGATTCCACGTCAAAAACTGTAAGGACCTTTTTTGAAGAGAATTGTACGATCTTCCAAATCAATTCTAATCTCTTTTCACCTAGGAGTGACCGGAAGTGAGATATCGGCGAAAATAAAGTAGCTTTGTGATTTTGAGGTCATTTTCGTGGTTTGCTGATTGCAATCAAGTCCCTCAGCACGAATTAGATCCAAACTGCGATAATGAGCAGGATCCAATCTCGGATGCTGCTCGATGGCTAAACTTCGCAATTAGCTTGTAGACACGAGAGATAGCGACAAATGGCGGCGTCAATATCCTCGTAGCTTGTGTGGCTGCCTCGCTATCGGTGATAATTAATTAAATCCAGTCTCCATTGCTCAAGGGTTTTCGAGCACGGTAAGTAAACGTGTTCGAGACCTGAGAGTTGGCAGCGTTCACCTCCTGGCTATGCCCGAAACCCGTGGCTAGAAATCCTTTACTCATCAACGTTATTAATAGCGTGAGTATCGAGTAATTAAGATAATCACACGTAAAGGGCGGGCGAAATTCCCTTTGTCCTTTAGCCTCTTCGCTCCACCCTCTCATCTACGTCCTGCGGATTTCAAAACTTCTCCACGTAGGACGTGACTCTCTCCTAGCTTGGGAAATTCAACACGTTGATTTAATTAAATTCTGGTTTTGAATCCCGTATTTCTTCGAGTTTGTGAGTTCAAACTATGCGATTGCGTAAGTTTTTTCTTTAGTGTCGATAAACACGACGCTGGTTGTTTAAGCTGAAGAAAGTTACTGCAGTGAATCAGTGTAAAAGTGATGATTTTTCTTTATTCATTCATTTATTTATTTATTTTACACGGTTCTAAACGATCCCCAGTCCTGCCGAGTCTGCTCCGCGCGATATCAAATCTTTATTTTCATTTGAATGCACCAAAGCGAACCAGCGAGACAAAAATAAATCAGATAAACGATAAAACTTTACTCAAATGAAATAAATCTGTGGATCTGTGGGTGCAGTTAGAATTTGAAAAGAAAAAAAAATAGATTTTATCGTGTCAACAATCTACTTTTATAAAACTTTTGATATCCAAATATCTTGAAATAGATACACGAACGATGAGATCCTGAAGATTTGGGATTCTTGAAAAATTCTTACAAATTTGTAAAAAGCTGATTTTTCTAAAAAATTGTTCCTTCAAATATTAGCAGCTGAAAATCACAATTAAGAGCCAAAGTAATTCGAAAAACCTGTCGCCAAGTACATCAATGTTGTCTACCAACAAAAAGACTTCCTTCGAAAATATCTACTAAGAAAAATTCGTCTTTGACGTCTCCCTGTGGGAGGATTGAAGTTTGAGAAGACTACCAAGTACAAAAAATGAAATTAAAAATCAACTGAATCGGTTTTTTCGTGATTATTGTGGAAAAATAGAATCTGAAATACAAAATTTGGAGGAAAATAAATAAATCGAAGTGCAGGTACTTGGCGAGCAATCATAGATGTACATATACATACAATCAACTCACTTACCCTACCCCACACGTGAAATGGTCTGAAATTAATCTTTGCACTGTCATTAATTATCCTCTCATCCATGAAACAAAGAAACCCCAAAACTACAACATTCACAACAAAGATGAGCAATATTCAATATTTTCTGGAAAAAAAAGGAAGGAAAAAGATCAAATATCCTCGAAATCTTCACCAGAAAAGAATAGATATTTATGTGGCATGCGCCGAAAGTAACTGTTTATTCGGCAAGGTTATGTTTTTCGTACGAGCCGTTGGTTTTACCTGGCGAGCCGAAGGCGAGCCGAAGGCGAGCCTTGTAAAGCAACGGCGAGTACTAAAAACATAACCTTGCTGAACAGTTACTTTCTGCGCGCGCCCCATACAATATTTTTTACGGAAAAGGCATTAATAGTCACTTTGATGCCAGTTGAGTTCCGCACGAACTGCGTATAGAGAGGGGGTAACCTGCGGTATAAAGACTTTATTCCGCAACTTTGACATGCGCACTTCGAACTGCGCATCAAAGTTGCGGAATAAAGACTTTATACCTCAACTTTGAACTTAGCGGTATAAAGTGCCATTTGCCGGAACGAAAACAGGCGTCAAAAAGTGACTTTTTAATGCCTGTGCCGTAAAAAGTAATGTATAAATTTATATTGGCTCGTCTGCAGGGTTTTTTGCACTAAACTGTCGATTGCAGGAGGTGCGTCGCCCGGTAATGTGAAACGTGTGGATATTTTTCCGCCATTTCCCGCGTCTCGGTAGTTGAAGCACGAAAGTATTTCAGCCTGCCATGCCATTCCAAGAGATTAATTCGAGTGAACCTCGCCGCGCACCGCGGGTCCTTTCACAGACTCGACCAGACGTCAAGTATATCCGTCAAATATTCAGGATACCTTCTTTTCGTGCCTCGACTTCGAAAGATTAAATTCTCTCTCCCTTTTCATCTCGTCTTTCTTCCTTCCTTCCACCATAAACTAAAATCGGAACAACACCAATTTCCGGTCTCATACTCAACAGACGATCATAAATTTAGCTGGATGCATGATGATTCCTCTCTCAAGGTTTCAATCTTTCACCGTTTTTACAAGATTCGATCTTCTTTCCGGGTTTTTGATTGTTCTAAAACACTAAATTTCATACAGATTTGGTTAAAACTTTGCGCAATAATTTCTTCGGATTGTAATTCCAGAGGATTTAGTATTTTATTGTCCAGTCATATTCCCAGATATAGACAGTTCTTTTTTTGCCTAGTCTAGAAAAAATCTAGTCTCACTGGCGAGTTTCTCATTCTAGTAAAACTGGAGGAAAAAAAAGAAAAAAATTGAGAATCTTTTTATACCGTTTGAATACCGCAGATTTTCCACTTTTCCTGAAAAGCAAACTTTTGGTAAAATTTGTGGTCCGCCTTTTAGGCTTTGGACAAGATCGATCCAGAAGTTTCGACTCTGAACAAAGTCTAGGGTTGATCCTTTTCGCTATATGCCGTGATTACTTTTTTTCTTTCTACTATACAGCTTCGAGCCCGCGGAACCGGAGAGAATCTTCGTTGATCCGTCAAGAGTGAACCGAAAGCACAGAAGCCTTGGGCTTCTAGGCCTCGACGCGCGGCGCAGCGCGACCCCAACAATCAGACAACGCCCAAGGCTACAATACGAACCCCCAGATCAAGGATATACCTATGCCGGAAGGAAAAGTAATACTAAGAGCACCGCGATTTATTGCTGTACCCGCGAATTCGCAAAGGGAACGAAATTGATTTTTGTTCAAATTCCTTTTTTAAAGAACAATAAATAAAATTTGGAGCGTCAAAAACGGTGATCGATTAAATGTGCATAATAATTTGCGAAGAATTAATACACCTATTACCCGCGTTGCGAAATCAAACGGGACTTTATACGCTCGTTAAATTTGTTCGAGGCAGGGTTGGAACGGAACGGACTGGCACGAGTCGGGTGGTAGCCCCCTGCGATATCACCCTCCTATGTACGATTGTACATGATACACGCCCTCGCTATGTGCGGACAAAAGCCCCTTGCCTACGATAGTGGCCCGACGTACAGGGCCTAAATTGACGATATATACTAAACGTAGCATATTATATTGAAACTTAAGACCCTTTTGCTGAAATTACGCGACGAGGGTGGAGAGGAGGAACTCTGCACAACCAGACCCCATATGAGTCCTTTGATCTCTAGAGTCGCTCGTTAATGCGATTTCTATTCGACAATTTGTCGCCTAGGCGAATCAGCCTTGGGAAAATAGGTGGCCAGGGACCAAAATGCCGAAAAAACACACCTAGGGAGTCAGGGAAGTTTCGTGAATCTTTTTCGTTCTATTATCCGATAATTTGATGATTAGGATTGATGAAAAACACATTGCACCTAATTTTTTATACTTGGTTTTCACGTGAATCAAGTTTTTTTATACAGCGTTTGAATTTCCCGGTCGCGTGTGACGTCACACGCACAGTTCTACCGTCTGGTGGCGCTGCGTACAACCGTGGTCAACAGAATAACATAGCGGCCGAGGTACTGTGTGACGTCACGTAGCGTTTGAAAATTGATCTTTCTCAATTGCTGTTTACAGTCACCTGAAGTTGTCGATGAAACTGTAAATTTTTTGGTTTTTGAGTACCAAAAAAAATTCCTTAAAAAAAGTTTGTGGAAAAACACGGTTTTCTACTCAAAAATTCATAACTTTTTCAATTTTCAATATTTTTCCGTAAAAATTTATAACGATACTCTCGACTTTATTTTTAAAGTTGAACTCGATGATCCGGGCCTTCTCGTATTCGATTGAAAAAATGAATCCAGGTCAATTTTATTATTACGGTCTTGAGAATTTGGCTAAAAATCGGTAATCCTCGGTTTTTTTTTATCTTCCATGCTGAATTTGTACATCAAAATCGCAAGATCCAAAACAGAAAGAGTGTTTTATCGATTCAAAATGGCGTCGCCTTCTAAAATCGCGAAACAGTGACTACATATTTAAATTTTCAGCAGATTTCTAGTCTAAGTTACATTCTTGCCACTCGAGTCTTCGTGATTCTCTCTCTTGAACTTGATATTTTATTCCAGAACGTCTTCAATCTTATTTCCAAAGTGAGATACGGCCACTCGGTTTGGTTCTAATTCCTGCCACCAGATTGTGCGGGAGGACAAAATTTATGATTCGAATCTGAGAAAAAGCGGCACGTTTATCCAGCTCCTTATTTGCGGTATAACTCTTTCGGTGATCCCTAAATCATTTCCTTTCCTACCATTAATCATCGCCTTAGGAGAAATTCATTTTTTTTTCCTCCGACGTTTCCATATTATAGTCGCATCAAGATAAAAACAATATTTTTCTCGCTGTATTTTTGTTATTTACGAATATTTTTTTCCATTCGAACAAATCCGAGATCCTCGTTTCTTCTATGTTTTATCCGGATTCATCCAGATATAAGGGAGGATTTGCGTCAGGCTCGAATCGAGCCCGCAGCGATAGTCTGACTCTGCTTGCCTCTACCAGGCCATATTCCTAGACGTGTATCGATGTATGGAAATTGTATAGTGGGAGACAAATCACACTGCGGGAATAAAACCGGGCGCGATCGAGATCCTCGATAACAAGTAAAGATTGAAGGCGAACGTACAGACAGACGATGCCAGGGGATTTTCGAAGACAAAAACTTCATTGAAATCCTACGTGGAACAGAAGACGCCTTGTACACGTTGCATCACATGCAGACCATGCTGAATGCGAATATGAATGCAGAAAAAATGAGAAATGAACGCTTCTTTTCTTCCATCTAGTAGTCATAAAATATTAATCAATTACCGAAATAGTTGAACTCAATAATGATTGATATATATTGAATTTAATATTTAAAAATCTTCACGTCCTACAAATCATATCAATTGTAAATTTTTGAATTTATTGGACTAGGCGAACCAGATTATTTAATTCTTGGTTGAGAGAGCGAAAAAAACCGATGAAACGGATCTATTTTTTAATTTTTATACAGCAATCAATATATATTTAATAATTAGCGACGGGCTTCTCGATCAAACTTTTGTATTACGAGCCATTCCTTGATTTCATATGATTTCAGCTGATTTTCCATACGATTTAATTTGTGATTTTTGATAGTTTCTGAAGATCTTGGATAATTAAAAAGTGATTCAGAAGAGTTTAATTGATTTCCAGTGATTTTCGTATCAATTTTGAAGAATTTTGAACAATAAACCATCCAAATCATCCAAAACCATGTAAATGTTACTTTTTCTCACTTTTCTTTTCTTTTTTCTTGCCACAAAACGGCTTTGGGATGGATAATTCGATCCTATAGTCGATTTTTTTCTCAGTATTGATACCGGAAGCACGACAAGATTATAGAGTAAATTTGAAAATCGTTAGTAATTTGAGAAATAGCAGAAAGTCCACGAAAAAAATGTCTAAGGTATAATTCTTCATATGGGTGCTGTCCTTAAAAAAAAGAAAAGCTCCAGCCCTAAAATGGAGACGGGACATTCATTGCTACTGAAACATTCTTTCAAGTTTTTTGAATGGTTTGTTCTCATTATCTTCGAGAACTCACTTAATCATTGTCGGCTGTTTTATTATTCAAGTTGCGCATCCCCTTTAAAAAAAAAGAAAAGAAAAGCGTTTTTTTTTTCATCTAAAATAATATTTTTCACAAAATCCCATCCCCTGATCTTGACGTGTTTTTCTTCAATTTTCCACAGCTCATATCTTCTTATACCCACATCTATGAATTTGACAAGCGTGTGAAAAGCTTTGTCGATAAAAATTCATCTTCGAAACAGAGAAAAAAAGATTCAAAAACTTCGCGAAAAAATGGATGATTGTCCAATTTCGTATTTCGGGAAATAAAAATGTGACGAAAAAAAAAAACGGTGTATAAAAAGAAAAAGATAATTAGTGCAGACCGCGAGAGAGAAGAGAGTGGGTACAATTAATGTACGGACATCTGTCAAACGGACAGCTGGAGGTACAGGGTTTTCTCCCCAAGTTCCCCTTGCAATCGTTTTTTCTTTCTCGCCTCACGCGTTTTCGCGCGTGAATTTCTTTTATTTTCGTTTTTTTATCATTATTATTATTATTATTATAATTTTTTTTTTGTCATATTATGCCTCGACGCTTGCTGAAGAGATAAAGGTGGAGGAAACGTGGCAGGGGTATAGGCACGGCTACCCTATACCCCACTCGTCTTTTTCAGTAAAAATTTCCATTATGCAAACCTCCCAGGGGAAAAGGAGAGTGAAAATCAGCATTTAACCCTCAACCCAATTTTAAAATTGAGAATTCAAATTAGCAGTGTGAAAGATGAGAATTCTTTCGGGTAACAAGACTCCAGACAATCTTAAATGATCAAAACGTAATTAAAAAAAATTGTTTCGTTTTCTCGAAAGGAAAACTAAAAAGCCAAAAACTGAATTTTCAATTGTCATTCAATTAGTTTATTCAATTCATTGCATAAACTATAATATATTGATAATCTTCAGATCGGATAAATTTGAAGTACAATTAGATTATTTTTTCTGTTTTCTATCTCAAAGATTCTACTTATGCATTTTTTTTCTGCATCCAATTCATGAAAATTTATTCCAAAATTCGCTATTGCTTCCAGCATCGCTAAATTGTATTAAAAAAAATCTTTTGTGTAAAATTTGAGTCAAAAACGGCTTAAATTCAATTTAAAAAAAGTCTAATTTTCAAACTTTCACGATTTTCATGTACAGGTTGAAATTTTTCGAGTCTTTTTCGCATCTGATTTTTATATCGCACCTAGTGACAATATAACGTCTGTTTGTCGTGATTCCAGATACGCCTGAGGCTGTTTGTGAGGTAGGCGAGCTTTCAGGTATCGAATGTGGGGAGATTGAAGTAGGTATACGAGAGGGATTCCAGGTTGAGCCCCGACCTCTTAGAAAACTAGTTTATCGTTTATCGTCTCTGATTTTTCATAAATCGTACCACGTCCCGTCCCGTCGCACCTCGCGGCTTCCGTACCAGATGGACGCCTCGCAATCATGTTTTTATCGCTTTACTACATCATGGGGACTTCGAAGGATCGAACCATTCCTTCTGATATTGATCAATATTTTTCAAACCCTCTACCTGCGATAAACGAGCTGCAACTGTACCAACATTCTTGCGATTTATCCGCCATTTTTTCACTCGAAATAAACAAATTGATTGAGTCGTTATCGTCTGATATCGTAGATAAAAACCACGTGAGGGTTGATTTCATAAAAGGGTTCAAGTCCATAAAATTATCTCCAGAAATGTGAAAGTTATGAATTTGAATGAAAACGATAATCCGTTCAAAATTCAGCCTAATGATCAAATTTCAGTCCGATTCCGAATCAAGTGATCGAAAAGTTTCGAAAAAATTAGGACTAGTTTCTTTCGATATCATGAAGCTGTGTTTCAAAGTTCATCAAATTATCTCAAGAAATGTGAAAGTTATGAATTTAATGAAAGTTTGAACGTCCGCCATTTTTAAACCGGAAGTGGAAACGAATCGAAAATTATACGCCCACGTCGACTCGGAGTGGACGATTTTCTGTCCAAATTTTAGCGAAATCGGTTGATCGGTTCGTCTGAAATCGTGGGTGCAAAGAATATGAAGAGACTCGGTGGAGTCTCGCGCCAAGTGCACGAAAGAATAGGAGACTCGCCGAGTCTCTTTACCCGATCCGTTTTTTGGATTCCTGAATGTTAATTTCCACCAGTTTTCGTATTCTCAAGCTCCTTTTTCGACAATAGACACTTTTTTCTCTCGTGTAGTTTCACCTGACTCTGAGACGCTGTGCTACGAAGCTCTGGTACCTACCGTCGACGAAATACACCTACCTACGTGTAGGCGTGAAGAGTATCGATTCCGCGAGGAACGACCTTTGAAATGACCCAGGGTCCCCTCCATCTGTCCTTCCTTCCGGTTCAAACGTATACGATTGCTGACGATACCAGAAAAACGTTGAAATTCTTGACTTGACTCGGGGTTCTTTTTTTTTCCTTATTCTTCTCTTTCTTTTCTCTCATTGGGATCGAGAATAAACTGTCAATAAAATTGACGTGGGTCCTAATAAACTCAATTCCTCCATCATCGACTCGATGGAAAAGAAAGGAGCAGAAAAGCGTGTGATATTTTTTTCTTCCTCTTTCACTGACTTTGAAACTGAAATTCTACGTAGTTCAACTTTTGTCTAAATCTCAGTAATGGAGACCATCGACCTCTGGATATTTTGAATAATTCCACAGCACAGCGTGGATATGAATAAGGGTCTGAAATACTTCTTTTTTTTTCATTTCTTATTCTTCTCTTTTCTTAAACTAGAGAAAAAGTTGAAGAGAAACTCCGAGTCCCATACAGCGTTTAGTATTCACGTCATAGAATGCGACGCGTGGAGCTCCACTAACCGTAGGTAACGAGCGGTACTCGAATCGAATAAGGAATTCCTGGGTTTTCAGTACAGAGCTGGCTGCAGAGGGAGGCAGAACCCTTAACTCGAGTAACTCGTCGAACACAGACGTAATCTCAAATATGAATCTCATATCCATGATTTAATGGATGTCTCAATTTCCTCACGAATTACATCAAATTAAGCATATAAGAACGAAGAAAAGCTGAAATATCAAAGTGGAATAGTGAATTGTGTCAAATATCCTATGATAGTGTTACGTTGCTCTCATTATACACTCGTACTGGATAGTTTTTTTTTCTAGTGCGCATGCGAAATAAACGAAAGCTTCAATGCGAAAAGTTGATCATTCGCGGTGTGCGCATGCGCCGATTACTTCTCTTCAATTTTTTTTACTGTTGTGGAACGGAGTACTTCGCATGAATGCTTCAGAAGCATCGAGAATCAAATTTTTATAGGCAGGTTTACAAATGACTGCTATTCTCTGGTGTAGATAAGATTTGTAATTTTTCTGTAATATTGGCAATATTTTGTTATTCTTGCATACCGAGACTGTAATCACTGGTAATCTCATTGTAATCTTTGTAATCCTTCTACTACCTTTACAACTTTCATGTAATTTTTGTGTTTTCAATCTCTTGCAATCCTTCTAATATTTTGTAATCTGTTGTAATCATTGCCATCTTTTGTAACCATGATCCGTGTAACGCCATGTTTGCATAGTGATTAGCCCCTCGAAATGAAAAAAAATTCTGCAAAAATTCTCTCTTTAATCCTGATACAGATTCCAGGCAATTAACTCTATCTCGCGGTTGCGTTTTGGTTAAGGTAAGTTAGACCGTGCCAGGATGACCAGGATTATCGGAAGAGCGCGTTAATTGGAGCTTGACATTTGGCGAGACTGTGGCGTGGGGTCGAATCCTGAATCCTGTATTCCAAACCGTAAATCTACCAGGGGTTGAACTTGCCACGGTGCTGAGGGGAGGAGGTGTTGAAGGTCAGCCCCGGAGGTTTCACACTTTCATTCAACCTTCTAATCAAAACCACGGCTTGAAAGCCGACTGTAAAGAAGAAAAAAAAAACAGAAAAACTCTGTGTTTTGATTTTTGTTCCCCATTCACTGGTCGTCATTCTTAAAGAAAATTCGAAATTGTGTAAAAACCCTTAAAGCACAAAAATATGAGAGTCCCTTCATAAGGTTTAATTTAAAGTTGGTAGAAATATAGATAATTGTGCAAGACTGACCGTTCTGAGATGTAAAAAAGCCGCCCTGCACCGGATGAAACTTCTTAAATAGAAATACGACACTGCTCTGCAGCAGCAACAGAAGCACCAGTTCGTTGGAGGAAAAAGCAGCTTTGACGGCTTGAAAATATATAGTCCATCGAGATACGCCAACCATAATTCGTCACGATACTAAAATAAAAAGTCATCTGCAACTTCCTGAAACGAAACTCGAACTCGTTTTTCGTTTTTATTATGTCCTCCTTATGGAAATTCATCGATGAAAGCGATATTTTTGACGCTTGGATAAAAATTTTGCTCACTCTGTAGCCAGGTCACATTTTTAGGCTCATTAAAACGAAACAACTGTGCTTATAGCACCAAGCGAAGAAAATGTCTAATGGTGGAAAAATACTGTTATAATGAGGAGAAAAAGGAAGAATTAAGAAGGAGGAGCTTGAGAATACGAAAACTGGAGGAAATTAACATTCAGGAATCCAAAAAACGGATCTGGTAAAGAGACTCGGCGAGTCTCCTATTCTTTCGTGCACTTGGCGCGAGACTCCACCGAGTCTCTTCATATTCTTTGCACCCACGATTTCAGACGAACCGATCAACCGATTTCGCTAAAATTTGGACAGAAAATCGTCCACTCCGAGTCGACGTGGGCGTATAATTTTCGATTCGTTTACACTCCCGGTTTAAAAATGGCGGACGTTCAAAGATTCATTAAATTCGTAACTTTCACATTTCTTGAGATAATTTCATGAATTTTGAAACACAGCTTCATGATATCGAAAGAAGCTTGGCCTAATTTTTTCGAAACTTTTCGATCACTTGATTCGGAATTACGCAAAAATTTCTAACTTCACGTTCTTGAACCGATCATGAGGTTGAAATTTGAACAGATTATTGTTCACATCGAAACGATGCCTTCAGTCATGTTTTATGATCCATTCATCATGAAAGTTTCTTCGATATCGAATTTCTTTTGACCGAAATTCCTGAATTTCGTTCTTTAATTTCGAGTCTCAGAGTTTGAAAATAAATCTAAGATCTAGATTCTAGATTTTGTAAGGGACATAGGAACGTAGTGAGTCATTCTTCGGCCCTCGTGAGGTCTAAAATAGATATATGCACTGCGCAGCGATGTCATGAAATTTTTTTAGACTCCCCACCCTCCAGAGTTATCGGATTCTATTAATCGACGAAGCCCCGAATCCGGTAATCGCGCTTCTTTCACCGACCCTCGATTCCAACGACGAACTAAAACCGTAATAAAACGCAGATCATCACACAGTCTTAAACTAATTTCTGTTTATTTTTACTCTCGAAAGATTTGATTTAACGACTAGGGACAGAAGTTACAAATAGAATGACTACCGTGACGTCATAAACCTGGGTATGAAATCTGTTCGAGAAAAACAAAAGATTGCAAGCAGTTATGATGTGTGTGCGAAGTCAAAAGCTCGCCCATGAGGTTCGTACAGTTTGTGGTCTGTGGATCGAGAATATCTGCAGCGGCACTCCTCCGCATTGCGGGAGGGGGCGGGAATAAGCGTGGCTGCAGCATAACGCTCGCAAGCTCGGGCTCGAGCCACTCAAATAAAATGAATAATATCATAAGCTCAGCACGTTCCTGATCCGCAAGCTACGCCTGCTGGAGGAAACTGAGTGTAGAGGTATGCAAACCCGGTCGAGAGGCATGGCTGGAGGGCTTCGCGGCTCCAAAGTGCAAGGCAGAACTGAGTATAAATAAATCTAACCGTGACAGGTGTATTTTCGGCTTGGCTCGGACACAAGGAAAAAAAACATCATTGTTTTGTAAACAGATGCTAAGATATGTGCTATATCTCGCGGAATCGCTCTAAAGTGCTTCATTTTTTGCACATTTTTCGTATTTTCTTCACCGTCAGAGTCAGTAACCTTCTAGACTTGTACTTCGAATAAGATAAACGGCCCGATTTCTGATCCTTCTCCCCCTTCGTCGTTTTTTTTTAGTGTATTCTAGTAGAAAAAGTTTTCTTTTTAAATACCTGCATGTAAAGTGCAGCGGCTTTGCATGGAGGTTTAGCGGGACAAAAATGGAGGATCAGGTGGCATGTTTGTGAGGTTAGGTTTGCGCATGCGCACACGATATAAAGAACCATTCGGTGTTCTCTGTAGTAAAAAATCTATCATAAAAAACGAAATACTGATGGAGCAGAGTGAATGCGAAGTAGCTAGAAGGGATTAATTAAATACTGGGTCTTTTCCGTCTTCTCTTTATGTGTGAAGCCTTATATTCAGGTGAAACAGACACTTAATTCTGACTCATTGAACATCAATAATCGTTGCATTTATCATTTTTATTATAAGTATTGAAAAAATGATCGTTCCTCGCTCAGAAAGTATGAATTCATGCAATAAAACCCTAGGTTACCGATTTGACATGATTTCAGCCGAACTCGAAGAGCTGATGTCCTGATAATGTCTGAGACCAGGACGTTCACCTCAGATAAGAATCTGACCCAGAAAATATCGTGGGTGTCACCTTTTTCAGTATAAAAAAGCGTGTATCTTGTAGTTTCAGGATTTGGAGAGAAGAAATATGGGACCTTCGTGACGGTGCTTTTGCCGAAGCAGATTTTCTCTGCACCATACGGCATACCGGGGTTTTCTTTCCTTGAGGAAAACCTGAGTCACGTCTTGGCGCATCCGTCTCGTTCCGACCGGTAAATTTCGACTTCCGGGATCAGAAGTGGTAGCATATCGGAGAAGAAGAATTGGAGTGATTCGATTTTCGCAGAATGGGAAGCCTCTCATCTCTGAAGATATGTTCGAGCAACTCATCGACCGCTGCATCGGGATCCAACTTGGTTTTTCAATTCTCGAAAACTCGATAAAGCCTGAAAAGCCTCGAATGTAATCGAATTCTTCAAATCAGTAGAATCCATAAAAAGTTTCAACCCACAAATTAAAATTTTTTACCAGAGACTATGAGGTCTTGAAGACGACTTGACGGTTCTACGGCTCAGCATCTGAAACTTTCTTAATAAAATACAGCTAATACTGTTTGTTTGAAGAATTTTTTAAACCAAGAAGAAATATTTTTAACTTCCAAGTTTCGCTGGTCTCGGTTATTGTGAATTTTATAAAACTTTATGAAATACCAAAGGTATATCTCAGATGCCCTTATAAACTTTCTGTATTGTATTCCCACCGATCTTCTTTCATGAACCAATATCTTGAAATTTCATATTCGTGTCTTAAAATTAAAAAAACATACCGAGTTTTGAGTCACTTTATCTCAATTTTGATATGGTTCTGTTAAATTGATGAAACTGTTTTGGAGATTCAAAACATACTATGATTCTTTTTTAGTTTTCAGTGACAAAGGTAGTTCAGTCAATTATCAATAAATAGTTCATCCAATTGAAAGCATAAAATTTACATTTTTTGGTTCATTCTGCAATATTTTATGATCCGGTTAAGCAATTATTGTAGCATTGGAAACCCATTTTTAAATGAAAGTATCATGAATTTTCATATCATATGAGTATTGAGCCAAATTTTCAAAACATTCTGTATATAAAATTTAGTATAATCTTGGCTATGAAATTTCCGATTGATTTTTAATTTTCAAAACTTTTATATGAATATTAAAATATTGAAAAAGTTGAATTTCAATATACAAAAAGTATATATTGATTGCTTTACATACATTTTAACAGTGCAGAGAAAAGGTAAGAGTCGATTCGTTTTTCTTCTCTACTGTCAGACGTCAGGGTCTTTCGTTTTTCCACCATTTCCAGTTCCTATACCGTCTTCTCAGTTTCACCTCTTCTCCGTTCTCTAAAAATTTATTTTGGCTCAATTCCAGCTTGTCTTTGTAATGTTCGAGTATATACTCGAGGTTTCCTTATAACCGAATCGCGCCCGCCATCTGTAAGGGGCCTTTATACGTCCGGATATGTCCTTGGGGAACGGGAAGGAGAAAGAGGGCTGAGAATATTGTCTACCTATAGTACATGCCGGCTATGTACCCCCTCTAGAACATATATATTTTGCATTTCGGATATTCGAACCACTCGGTTTATTAAATTATTATACCAGTTCGACCCCCCCGGCGTCCTTTACCTTCTATCCGAACCGAACCACTCAGGACTTGGGGGAGAATCAACGTACGTGTCCTCTTCAAGGGCGGATTAAAATCCAACGAAACACTCTTAACGTCAATCATTCGAAGCCGCATGAGAAATCAAAATCAAGCTCTACTGATTGAAAAACAAATGAGTCAAGGGAGAACGAAAAATTCAGGGAAGAAAAAATTGTCGAATTATATTGTGATCAGATTTGATTAGCAGATACGAATAGATCAAATTCAGCTGAGTTCTCCCACATCTGATCATATAACATGACTGATATTTATATAATGTGTTCATACATGGGCAGTTTTCCTATTCAAAACCAGTAAAATACTCATCAAACAAGGTTTTAGGCAGTTCTGAATCAATTCGATTGTTTGGAAACTCGTTCCTCGATTTTATCTCCGTTCCGAATCGTTCCAACTGTCTGAAAGCTCGTTTCTTGATTTTATCTCCGTTCTGAATCAATCTAACTGTATGAAAAAGCTCGTTCCTCGATTTTGTTTCAGTTTCAGAACAAATCCAACTTTTTGAAAGCTTGTTTCTCTATTCGATCTCGGTCTTGAACCAATACAACTGTGTGAAAAAGCTCGTTCCTCGATTCTATCTCGGTTCTGAATAAACCTAACTGTGTGAAAAAGCTCGTTTCTCGATTCTGTCTCGGTTCTGAATCGGTCCAACTCTTTGAAAGCACGTTTCTTGATTCTATTCCGGTTCTGAATCAATCCCACAATGAGAAAAAGCTCGTTCGTCGATTCTGTCTCGCTTCTGAATAAATCTAACTGTGTGAAGAAGCTCGTTTCTCGATTCTGTCTCGGTTCTGAATCGGTCCAACTCTTTGAAAGCACGTTTCTTGATTCTATTCCGGTTCTGAATCAATCCAACTGTGAGAAAAAGCTCGTTCCTCGATTCTGTCTTCGTTCTGAATAAATCTAACTGTGTGAAAAAGCTCGTTTCTCGATTCTGTATCGGTTCTGAATAAATCTAACTGTGTGAAAAAGTTCGTTCCTTGATTTTATCTCGGTTCTGAATCGATCCAACTGTTTGAAAGCACGTTTCTTGATTGTATTCCGGTTCTGAATCAATCCAACTGTGACAAAAAGCTCGTTCCTCGATTCTGTATCGGTTCTGAATAAATCTAACTGTGTGAAAAAGTTCGTTCCTTGATTTTATCTCGGTTCTGAATCGATCCAACTGTTTGAAAGCACGTTTCTTGATTGTATTCCGGTTCTGAATCAATCCAACTGTGAGAAAAAGCTCGTTCCTCGATTCTGTCTCGGTTCTGAATAAATCTAACTGTGTGAAAGCTTGTTTCTCTATTCGATCTCGGTCTTGAACCAATACAACTGTGTGAAAAAGCTCGTTTCTCGATTCTATCTCGGTTCTGAATAAACCTAACTGTGTGAAAAAGCTCGTTTCTCGATTCTGTCTCGGTTCTGAATCGGTCCAACTCTTTGAAAGCACGTTTCTTGATTGTATTCCGGTTCTGAATCAATCCAACTGTGACAAAAAGCTCGTTCCTCGATTCTGTATCGGTTCTGAATAAATCTAACTGTGTGAAAAAGTTCGTTCCTTGATTTTATCTCGGTTCTGAATCGATCCAACTGTTTGAAAGCACGTTTCTTGATTGTATTCCGGTTCTGAATCAATCCAACTGTGAGAAAAAGCTCGTTCCTCGATTCTGTCTTCGTTCTGAATAAATCTAACTGTGTGAAAAAGCTCGTTTCTCGATTCTGTCTCGGTTCCGAATAAACCTAACTGTGTGAAAAAGCTCGATCCTCGATTTTTATCTCGGTTCTGAATCGATCCAACTGTTTGAAAGCACGTTTCTTGATTGTATTCCGGTTCTGAATCGATCCAACTGTGAGAAAAAGCTCGTTCCTCGATTCTGTCTTCGTTCTGAATAAATCTAACTGTGCGAAAGCTTGTTTCTCTATTCGATCTCGGTCTTGAACCAATCCAACTGTGTGAAAAAGCTCGTTCCTCGATTCTGTCTCGGCTCTGAATAAATCTAACTGTGTGAAAAAGCTCGTTTCTCGATTCTGTCTCGGTTCTGAATCGGTCCAACTCTTTGAAAGCACGTTTCTTGATTCTATTCCGGTTCTGAATCAATCCCACAATGAGAAAAAGCTCGTTCGTCGATTCTGTCTCGCTTCTGAATAAATCTAACTGTGTGAAGAAGCTCGTTTCTCGATTCTGTCTCGGTTCTGAATCGGTCCAACTCTTTGAAAGCACGTTTCTTGATTCTATTCCGGTTCTGAATCAATCCAACTGTGTGAAAGCTCGTTTTTCGATTTAAACCAACTGTTCCATCGTTCGTAACTCACCCTGTATGATAATTGACGATCTATAATATGATTGATGCCCATTCATGACCATTGACCATCGAGTTTGACCGTTTATGGCTACTTTCCTGGTTTATACTTCAATAAACATTCATGATCCATGCTCTAACCCCAGTTGTTATAGTAAATAACTTGATATCGACAATGACAGTGGGTAGAAAGAGAAGATAATACCCCTAAATAATAAAAGTGTGGTCTGCAGTTGACCGGAAGCACTACCGATCTGCTTAACCACATTTCACCAAGCATTAATTCGCGCGGTATCATCTTGAAAAGTTTTACAGTGGGTTTGTGAAATGCTTCCCGGAAAGATGCTTGCGATCTTGAGACTTGAGGCTTTCAATAAAAGTTTCAGCTGAAGTGGGTTGATTTTCATTGTTCCTCACGCGTTGCGAAAACGTTTGGAACCTATAACGAGCTGCTCTTGGATTTAGGGAGTGGTGTGGCTGCCTCGAAACAGTCAACGTTTCTTATTCCGAAAACCGAGGGAGGGAAACCCGCTCCAATGAACTTTAATACTAATTAGTTTTCAGGTGGCTGATCCTGATCCGTCTGGCGATACACCAGCGGTTGTACAGAGCTCATTCATCACTCGGGATCGTTTAATTAAGAGACGACATCGGATGTGAGTGCGGTGCAGAGGACCAAGGAGAAATGCTGCTACTTCTACGCTGATTATGCTTCTAACTCTGCACAAACTAGAACTACAAAGGCTCAGGAGCCAGGACCTCAACTCACTTTGAGACGACTCAACTGTTGTTACAGTTTCTCCTTATACCAGACGACGCCCCGCACAGACATGCTAATTTCGTGACCAACCCTCGCCTAAGGGTATCAAGGCTTTCAGCCCCTCGCCGATGTCAGGTTTGCTAGACGACAACTGTGTGGTTTAAAGCTTTGTTGATAAATCGATTCTCATAGTTTCCCCGGTAATTGTCTCCTTCCTTTATTGTTCCATGCGATTATATTGTACTCTAATACCGAGTTTGAACGTCAGAAAATTGTTTGGATCCGATTGGACAGATTATTTTGCTTCAATTATCACAGACGAACCAGTCGACCGATTTGAACAATAATTGTTCCACGAATCGAGGAGGTGCTTTTAGACGATACGTTGATAGAAACAGATCAAAAATTTTATTCTACATTTTCTCACGTTTTTGTCGTAAATTTGTGGATCCCAAAATTCGAATTTGGACAGAAACAGTTTTTTGAATCTCTGTTTTTCTGAAAATAAAATAACGCAAAGGGTATCTGGAATGCTTAATTAATTTTATTTAGGCACATAACGAAAAGCAGAGCTTCGGGTATGTTTCAGATTCCGGTCAAACGTAGTGGGAGCTTTTTCCATTTATTTTTGTTTTTTGTTTCAAACTCGACATTCTGCTAACGTGCAATTACACCATGCAACTCGTATGGTTCGTTTGCATAGGTACAATTAAAGGTCTGCGGTGGATGTACCTACATACATACACACGTACCTATGGCATGTATGTACATGGTACGTGTAGGGCTCGTTCTGAAGTGAGCTTTTCCGCCTAGCTGGGCACCCTTTGGTCTACTGCCTGCCACTAGCACGCTAACCCGGCGGGGGCTCGATTCCAGGACCTTTTTAATTACAAAACTGTGAAAACGGGAGGAGGGTATACATATAACTCGTGGAAGCTAAACCGGCAACTTCTCGACTCTCTACAAACGTTTTTCCGTGTTCGAACCAAGTTTCTTTCTTTTTTATTTGTATCGTTTTAGTTTTTATTACCGACGTACCACTAAAAAGAGGCGATTTGAGTCAATCTTTTTGTGATTCTCTTTCATCTTTGACTTTTCTTTTTTAATTCTATACATCGTTTTTGACTGCGATTATGGAAAGCAAATACATGCAATACACAGAAATATGAAAAATTCTGAGAAAAAACTAGGTACGATAACAGTGACGAAAAAGTGAATAAATGAAAATGAAATGTGATATATTTTCGAGTGATGATGTATTTCCGGAGATAAAGCGAACCCGACAGCCCAACCCGCAGGTGTATTTTCATAGGTAGAAATAATGTAACACGCTATACCGATGTAGCCTATCTACAACCTCTGCAGACATTGGATTTTTCTCCTTTTCTGTGTATATATATATATATATATATATATGTACGAAACGCTGTGATATACGAAAGACGAAGAGGTGCGAGATATATTTCAACTAAAATCGTGAGAATTTCACCCCTGGTATATGGTACGAATTCGAATCTCACATCATACACGATAAATATACACTGTGCGGATGATTTCCTCAGATTTTTGGAGTAAAAACAGTAATCATGTGCCTGTCACCTTGGTCAGCGATCGATATCTCGTATTAATTAACTTCAAATAACTTTTTCACGAACATACCAATACCAAAGATAATTTTGGAATTTTATAATCGATGTAGGTACGGTGTCAATCATAATATGAATTTTGCGAAATTGAAAAAAGCGAGTCCAATTTGCTGGAAAAAACACTAAAAACATTCGAAATCTTACAAAAATTGGTACTCGAAGGTTTTTTGGATCGCTGATCAAGAATCTGACGTCAGATTCGCAAAATTCAAATAGCTGGAAACAGAATAAGTAACGAGAAGTTCAAAGGACTGGCTCATAATCAGCCCAAACCTGCCTGTCTTTTTTTTAACTTCCCGTTTCTCTGTTTTCAGAGAAAAAAGGAAGTTATTGTGATCAACCCGAAAATGAAAAGTTGAGTTTTCACTAAATCTTCACGTTTCGAGGTCCAAAGAATCACCTCCGACTATTTTCAGTTTGACGTCTGTGTGTGTGTGTATGTGCGTGACCACATTTTTGTCCGCGCGATATCTCGAGAACGCGTGGTCGGATTTCGATCAACTTGGGCTCAATCGACGGGGCTTTTCTTAACTTAGAACTGATTAGATTTTGGCTTCGATCGGATTAGTACTTTTTGAACTATTCAAATAACAAAATTCTAAAAAACACAACAAAAATGACGATATCTTGAGAACGAATCAATGGATTTCAATGAAATTTGGTACCATATGGTTTTTTTGATCGCTGATCACGAATCTGAAGTCAGTTTTGCAAAATTTTCATTTGGCGTATTCGATATGCTGCAAAAAAACTAAAAACATTTGGATTTGGATGAAACTTGGTACTCGTAGGTTTTTTGGGTCACTGATCACGAATCTGAAGTCAGATTAGCGAAATTCAAAATGGCGAGTCCGATTTGCTGGGAAAAATACTAAAAACATTCGAAATCTTACGGAAATTTGTACTCGAAGGTTTTTTGAACCGCTGATCAAGAATCTGAGGTCAGATTTACAAATTTCAAAATAGCTAAGAACAAAATAAATAACGGGAAGTTCGAAGGCTGGCTTATAGTCAGCCCAAACCCGCTTGTTTTTTTTTTGTATCGAAAGCATTCATTGTTTTATCCTAAAAGTCCCACCCTGTGTACTGATACATGTACAAGAAACACACTCAATTACATTATACTCGATGATACTGTAGTAGCAGTAGTAGTAGTAGTAGTATATCTGTAACGTATGTTAGTTCGCGAAGGCCTACGCACGTACAGGAAAAGCCTGCCTGCAGGGGAGAAGGCTGATGGTATATAATGGACATTGTGATATAGCAAAACGTGTAAAAGGTACAGGTATAACGCACACACGGGGGAACGGTAGACGTGTAGATATGCGAATGCAGGCGCTGCCGTATCTCTCCTATTAAAATAAATCATCAGTCTAATGTCTCACTGCAGCTGCGATAAAAGTAGACTCGAAGCCTCGGTAAAATATTAACAAACTCAAGGGAGACTGAGATCCTCGAATTGAGAACAAAATTTCTGTGTTCATCAAATTGTACGTCACATCCTATGGTGTCGCTCACATCGTTTCCAAACTGCAGCCTAGAAGGCGCGCGAAATCGCAAAAATGTGACTTGCAATTTTTAAAAAATTGTAATTTGCCCAATTGAAGAAAGAGAATAACATACAAATCCATTAATTTTTGAATATACTAACTAGACTGAAGATTTATTGTGTTCAAAACCCTTCCTATAATTTATTTATTAAAATTCTTTGGTTTCAGACTCTTTAGATTATCCTTTATGTCCGTTCCATTCCGCCTCTGGGCTTCGACTCGCTGTCTAAACTTGATTAGTAATTAGCTACCGAGATTAGAGCCACGTCAGGTTCGCGTCGAGCGATGAAGTTCGTCTGCGGATGATATGAAATTTGACGAAGATTTGGGACTAGAGCTTGAAACGAGTTCGCTGCCATCGTTCATTATTATCAAGCATCATAATTCCACGAAGATTTTCCGAAGACACTTCTGACTGGCGTATTTCCACGCACTGAACACATTAAACTTACTTCCTACTTGCCTCTCCGTCAACAAAACAAGGAAGACGATCGATACCGCGGTAATGACCGGTTCGCGGATTGAGCTGCCGCACCTTTTGCGATAACACGACCAAAAACGTAACCAGTTATTCCTCATTATTCCGCGAGGACTTGGATCGATGATAAACGTCACGGTTTGTGGCGGCTCTTCAGATTTCGATCGAACTCGAGCTGCTCCACTTTAGATCGTGAGGAAGAGGAAAGTTAATTAGCGCAGGCGCAAGTCGGGAATTGTCTACTTTCCGCACTAGGTTATTTTCTGGGTGCTGTTTTTTTTAGGTTTTTGGTAGGTTTTTCTTTATACACGAATTTGAAAATGAAGAACGATTTTCGTCGGATAATTTATAACACGATAATTAATATTTCGAGAAGTCAAAAGATCGATTTTTGAAATAACGATCAGGTCACATTTCCGAATTCAGAAACTAGCGAAAGGGTCATAACTTCGAATAGTCAGAAGCTCCTAGAAAAATTGCAACAAATTTGAAATATTCGAAGAGTAAAGACTTCGAACAGCACCTCATCTTCTAAAATCAAGAAAAATCGCGTTTTGTTGATCGAATTAACGGTCTGGCTAATCAGGAAAGCAGCAATTGTTGAAAATTCCGATAGAAAATGATGGAAATGATTGCAAAAAATACAATAGACGATTCAAGCATTCACTCAACTTCCGTTCTAGATTTTGACCATTCTACTTTTTAGGTGTTTCGTTTAAAAAAAATCGGACCTCCGAACTTTCGTTATTGGCCATTCGTAGATTTGACTTGTTTGGCTTTTGAACCGTCGATGTTCTGACACATTTGATATTTTGTAGATTCGCAGTTTTGCCCCAATATGAGAATTTATTTTTGAATTCTCAATTTTTGTTTTTTGATATCTCCTCCTATCCTTATCATGAGAAATTCTACATTTGGACCAGCGGTTAATTTTACTTTTCGACATTTCTATTTTTTGGTCGTTCTACTGTATTTTAATATCTATTTGGGCATCGGAATCGTGATTTTTCAATGTATTTTTTCAAGTATTAAGAAGCTGGCCTTGAGGCGAGTTCCGAATCGGTAGCAGAAGCCGTGATCCCGGTGTAAAAGAATTAGATTTTCTCGGTCGTTCGGGAAACGGATATACGTCTACTTTGCTAGCGGAATTGTTATTTGACGTTCTTCCTCCATGAGAGTAAACGGTCTAAGCTCGAGAGCTTGGAGTAACAGCAGGACGCGACGTCGTCTAAATCTCTTTCCAGTTTCCCAAGCGCGCAATAAAGGTGAAATAAGAGGATGAAGAGGAAAAAAAAAGTAGTAAGTATAGGCAGAAGATAAGAACAAGAAGAATCGATAGAACAAAAAAAAAGAATCTAAATTCTTCATTGTCTCAATCAGATATCACAGCATCCACTTCCGTGCGAATTGATTGAATCATTTTTCACGGCGCGATTCACCGGCTCGACTTAAGGATCTGAGAGGGAATCCCGAGGGTTAATCAATAATGCTTAAATCGCGTATATCGATCACAATTAAAAAACCATTAAAGAGAAACTATAAAAAGATTACAAAGATTACAGGTTGATTATAAAAAAAAAAAAAAAATACGAGTGATAATCGTAAGGTATTACAAGGCTTGTATGAGATTACGCGAAGATCAAAAAAGATTACAGAAAGATCGTAGAGATAAAAGATTAAAAAAGTCACAAAAGATCACAAGGATCACATAAAGAATGCTAAGATAATGGAAATATTATAAGAGATTACATGGAATTTACAAGGATTGTTACAAAAAAAAATTAAAAAAAAAAAGGATTAAATAAAGATTGCAATGATTACAAGAGATTGCATGAAGCTACACAGATTTAAAAAAATTACAAAACACCTGTGCAACATTGATCAACCCCTCCGAAGCCAAATCGTCTGGGATTTCATTATTGGTTGAAATTAATGTCTTATGAAGCTGAAGGACGTCACGGAAATGTAGTTACAGTAGTTTATGAATTAATTACAGATCGAGATCCAGTCGGCGGTGACGTCGTAGACTGGGTTTATTTGCGTCGGAGGAAATAGCTTGGATAAAGAATGAAGTTTATTGAGGCTAACTCGATGACAAATTCTTCGGGGGAATGGCTTCGGGCACATTTGTTAAGCCGCTAATGACAGCTTGTCACGCCTCCACTGCGAACCCGTAGGGATAAAACGGAAGCGGACCCGCAACCGTGTTTCAGAGGATTTCGTCGAGAGAATCACTTCCACGTATCCTTTCGGCTTCAAATTGATTTGTGTTCATGGATTTTTGATAATTTCCAGTAGTTGATGAAATTGATGAAACAATAACGACGAAATCACGATGAGCGAAGAGCACCCGGGAAAATTTGGATTTTTATACACGATATTCGATTTCCTATGTCGCCAATTCAATTCCCATATACAATTGTGATTTTTTATCCGAGGAATTTGATTTTGATATTGCTGAAATTCAATTTTCCAAGTGAACTCCGCGTTTTTTAATTTGACAATTTGATCTTCCAGAGTGTAAAAATCTGGTACATTCATATAAGAAGTGGGATTTTTGATATTTGAACTTGATTTTCGATGTAAGAATTTGGATTTTCCTTTCCAAAAGTTTGATCGTCGATCGTCAAAAATTCATTTTCGATCTAAGAAATTTGATTTTTCATGTGAAAAGTTCGATTTCCCACGTTGAAATTTAATCTCCCACATGTCGAGGATTTGATCCGTGCAAAAATCTGTTGTAGTTTTTCTATATTCGAATCAGAAATTTATTTTAGATCGATGATGTTGTCAATTCGGTTTCCATCGAGGGATTCTAATCACAGAAGTTTGTTTGTCATCTCGTGTAATAATTTGTAATCTTTCTATACCCTGGTGAAAATAATTTCTACGCCAAACTACGAAAAATACCGAAGCGTAAAAATGCGTAGAAAAACGAGGTTTTTCGTAATAATTCATAATTTTTCGTAATTTGTCGTAGTTGTTCGTAGTTTTGGAAGTAGAAAACTACGAATTTTCATGAACAATTACGAAAATCTACAGTTTTCCCACAACGGAATATCAGTTCTACGAGTATCTACGGGAATCTACGAATATCTACAAACGGAATGAAGCTGAATGTTCTTGTCTTGAGTTGTCGTAGTTTTTCGTAGTTTTGGAAGTGGAAAACTACGAATTTTCATGAACAATTACGAAAATCTACAGTTTTCCCACAACGGAATATCAGTTCTACGAGTATCTACGGGAATCTACGAATATCTACAAACGGAATGAAGCTGAATGTTCTTGTCTTGAGTTGTCGTAGTTTTTCGTAGTTTTGGAAGTGGAAAACTACGGATTTTCTTGAACAATTACGAAAATCTACAAACGGAATGAAGCTGAATGTTCTTGTCTTGATTTGTCGTAGTTTTTCGTAGTTTTGGCAGTGGAAAACTACGGATTTTCATGAACAATTACAAAAATCTACAGTTTCCCGACAACGGAATATCCCTGGTGAAAATAATTTTCACGTCAAACTACAAAAACTGTCAAATCGTAGAAATGTTCAGAAAATCGGAATTGTTTGCAATTTCTCGTAATTTTTCGTAGTCTTTCGTAGTTCCGGAAGTAGAAAACTACAAAATTTCATGATTAATTATGGAAATTTACATCTTTCAAGCAACAGAATATATTTACTACAAATATCTACGAAAGTTTACGAAAATCTACGACCATGATCAACCCGAAAATTTTTTCGTAGATTTTTACGGAATATGGTAGATAAGAATTGCACAAACTATGAATATCTACGAACATTTACAGAAATTTACGACTGAAATGTATGAGAATCTTTTTACGTAGATCGCAAGTATAAAACTACAAAAAATTACGATAATTTAGAATTTTCTACAACAAAAGTGAAAAGTCTAATTGCCGGAAGGATTTGATTAAACTTTGGCGATTGTTTGTTGAATAGTACGAATTTCTACGCAAAATTACTATAATGTATGATTTTCTACGAAAAGCTGGCAGAATATGAAGCTTAACGTGACAAAGCTTTTCAAATATTCAGTTGAAGTTCCATGTCAGTCACTAACTTCATGTTGCCAGAAAATGTCAAGTTCTGCAAGGAGATGAATTTGGGCGAGTTGAAGACCATACATCTGGGGATCACCGAGGTTAAGCAACATCGGACGCGGTCAGTACTTGGATGGGTGGCCCCTAAAAGTGGGCTAGGTTCAAATCCTTCTGGGGGTAAATTTTTTTTTTTTTAATTTTAAATTCAATAATTCCATCAACGTTGAGTAGATTTTTTCTAAAAATAGGTCGAATTACTATGAAATCGCTTCGTTTATTAAATTGCGGTACGGGTAGGATCCAGGTACAATCCCGAAACTGGCTTCTACAACTATCTACGAAAAAACTACGAGGAACTACGATAAACTATGAATACCTAGAAACGACAATTCATATAGACATCGAATTTCATTCTACAACTATCTACGAAAAACTACTATACTGAAAAAAAAATCTCGCTCCGATAGCAAGAATTCTGGTTCCCTCAGCCAGAACGTACATCGCACCGATAGCAGCGCCTTTGTCAAGCTGTGGCAACTGAACAACTCTGCCAAACGTATTTAAGTTGCTAGAAGAATACGTATCGCTGCAGGAGCCATATTAAAGCTGCTAGAAGAACACGTATCGCTGCAGGAGCGATCACGTATCGCTGCAGGAGCGATACAAGAAATATTATTTTCTGCAACGATAACAGTGTATAGACGACGTAATGACAGCGTATAGCCGACTACAGTGTATTCAGATCATAAATTGACTTACAGATAGACCAGTTAGTTATTTGGCGTTTATAATTTTGACTTCAATACGAGAAAGTGTCTAAATTTTTTCTCGCAAAAGAGGTTATGTTAGATAAAGGTGTGACGGTTCGAAGTAACTATGGATGATATCGCTGCTGTAGCGATACATGATATCGCTGCTGTAGCGATATACATTGTTCCTGCAACTATATTCATTCTTATGGTAAGGAACTGCTCTGAGCGATAAATTAAATCGCTGGGGAAGCGAAAAATTTTTTCCAGTGTACTCTGTACAAAATCTGGCGTAAAAATAAACTACGAAAAGTCCGAAATCCGATACTTTTTCGTAGATTCTTTTCGTAGTTTGGCGTAGAAATTATTTTCACCAGGGTAATCATTGCAATCTTGATATAATTTTATCGATCATTCTGATCTTCTGTAATTCTGGTCAGTGCATGTAATTTTCGTAACCCCTCGATTTCCCACATGGACGAAGATCGCTTTCTTTTTAACAGTCCTGGCTCTGAAGTGGCTCGAAGCCAAGCTGATATCACGTGAATCTGGCGTCTATTCCACTCCAGCGATTCCATGTGTCGTATGTACTGTATAATACCGGAATTCTGGTCAAGCATACATGTGACATTGATATGCTTCATTTCACGGCAGAGATAAAGGTCTGTAAATGCAGTTGACAGGGTGACATGAATTATCTGCGAATGGTCACATGCATGGTCTCCATACGGATCTGCTCTGTTCACCTGTCAAGTTCATCCTCAGGTTACAGAGAGGATAGAGGCATGACAATTATCATACGTAACAAGTCCGATGTTGTGTACGTCGCGGTGCACGACTCTGGTACCTGGCATAATCAGAGGCTCGCGATGAAAGAGGACAGAAAAAAAGAATCTACGCAAGAAGATCGACATTTTGACGAAAATAAAAAGAACAGAGTGAGAAATGAAGATAAACGTTTTACCCAAATGAAGAGTAACAACTTTCGACCTACTCACGTTATAGAATAAATCTCAGGAGCGTGGAATAAAGAGACTCTCTTCATCAGACGGAGGACGTTCTCGATAAAGAATTCCGGTTCCTATTCTTATTGTTTATTTTTTTTCGTTCCCCGCCTCATTTTTTTTTTGACGTTGTCTAATTACTCATTTCTTGTTTGAATCATTCTTTCTTTTCTATTTCTATCTGAAGCATTGCTGTGGAGATAATGGAAATGAATGAATAAAATAGATCCATTCTCTAATGGCGTCTGATAAACGTGATGAATGTTATATTATCGATGTATCAAGTATATCTCAAGTATATTGACTACTTCATGATAAGATAAAAATCGGAAAAAAATCAACCATGATAAAGATGATGAGAGTATTCATTTTGAATAATAATAATGCTCGAAAGTTATCAATAAATTGTTTAAACAAAACATTGTTCAACAAATTCTCTGGTAACGTTATTTTTTCTCATCCCAAATAAATGCCCTAATTTTTCTGAACACACGTGCATTCTTAAAGAATTTTGTCACTATTTTGAAATTTCCGTTTTCGAAAATTTGTCAACGCTGTATTTACGAAACTATTTGTTCCACGCTCCGGAAACTTCGGAATTGTAATCTACATCGTTTTCACAAAAACATATCCGAAATTCAGATGTTTTTTCCATTTTTCAAAATTTGGAAATTTTCGAAAACGGACATTTGAAAATAGTGACAAAATTCTTTAAAAATTCATGTCTATTCAGAAAAATTAGGACATTCATTTGAGATGAAAAAAAATAACGTTACCAGAAAATTTGTTAAACAATGTTTTGTTTGAACAATTTATTGACAACTTTTGGGCATTATTATCATTCAAAGTTAATACTTTGATCGTCTTGATTGTGGTTGATTTTTATCCGATTTTTATCTTATCCCGAAGTACCTGATATTATCGACGAGAATCACTTTTGGTTGAGATTATACGGCCTATACACCCTTAAAAGTCGCGGGTTGAGCCCATCTAGAAATGAAGTATTATTGATGGGTATGTTAGCGTGCCACATGCAAGCGTCGAGGTGTTATTCATTATTCACAATCGTGATATATGTATGTACCTCAGGTGCCGTTGCTGTTGGACGATGGTTAATTGATCGAGTGGTTAAAGCCGATGCCCAGGGGAAGCGAGGAGTTTATCGTGACATAAAAGAGACGGAGAAAAAGCGGATTTGAGCTGACTGTGAGCCAGCCTGTGAACTTCCCGTTATTAATTTTGCTTCAAGATATTTCGAATTTTGCAAATCTGACCTTAGATTCTTGAGCAATAGTTGAAAAAACTTTCTTGGATGACACGCGCAATTATCGAGGTGCCTTATCGATCAGACCTACTGGGCTCGACGGCTTTCTGTCACCTTCCTCTAATTGTTCACTTTACCCGCGTTAATCGAAACCCTACAACAAGCCTGCTTCGCCTTCATTCGCCCATGGTTCCACAGCCGATCTATGACCACTTTACACACCTCACAAATCGACCCTTAACCGGGCAAATAGCTAATCGTTGTGTACCAACACCGACTGTTGGGGATTTAATTATTGAAAAATGGAGAGAAAAGAGAACATCGATTATAATCACTTTCTCCACGCAATATTGAGGACTAAATTGCTGTGTTATGTGCTGTGCTGATGTGAATGAAAGAAAATTGTTTAACATGTTCTGAATTTTGTAGAATATGTAACAAAAGTCGTTTTGTTGAAAATCGATAAACGAAAGGTTGCAAAAAAAAATCAATTTGTGAAGATGAAACGATTTTGCTAGAAAGACGATGGGTTGATTCCACCCAGTGTGAGTGAATGTCAGCTGCAATCCCGATCTTTTTTTTTTATGGTTTTCTATTAAAAAAATTGATAATCGTTTCGAGTAGGCATGAAAAATTTTTACCAATTAATCGAGGATTCAATTCAATCGAGAAGAAAAAGGAATCTGAGCTTTTTTAGTATAAATGAAGCAAACAAAAATAAACAATAAAATGATTATGTAATTTTTTAAATTCTACATAATAAATATAATTTCATCTACAAAAGTTCAATATTCGAGCAATTGATATAATAATGAAAACACATATATCGCCTACTCGATTATCAAAATAAAGTTAATTAATTTCTGGTTCCTAAGCGCGAAATATTTCAGAATGTAATTCAGATTCAACAAAATTCCAGAAAAGAATAGACTGAGCGAAGGGCTCCCAGAAAATTTAGATTTTTATACACGATATTTCATTTCCCATGTCGACAATTCAATTTCCATCTACAATTGTGATTTTTCATCCGAGGAATTTGATTTTGTTTTTTTATTGCTAGAATTTAATTTCCGAAGTGAATTCCACGTTTTTCAATTTGACAATTCGATCTTCCGTGTAAAAATCTGGATGTTTCATATAAGGAATCGGATTTTTTATATTGAAACTTGATTTTCGATCTGAGAATTTGGATTTTTCTTTCCAAAAATTTGATCGTCAATGTAAAAAATTAATTTTCCATCTAAGAAATTTGATTTTTCATATTCGAAATTGCGATTTTCTATCCGAGTAGTTCGATTCCCCAGGATCAAAATACAGTGTAATTGTCTATAATATGTATCAACGATTTAAAGAAAAAAGATGGATTTTCCCATCCCTCTAATTTCGAGTTTCGTTCACGGGGCTCAACGCAATCCTGTCCAATTTTAGCGTTCGACGAAACTGCGGAACTTATCGAGACCGTCGCCGGTTCAATTATTAGTACGATCAATCGTATAAACGATAACTAAATTTCTTCTAGGAAGTTGGAAACTCCCGAAGGATGAGTGACGAGGAGGAGGAATGCGGTGGTTGAAGGAAGCGGGGGGGCGACGATTCCGTGGAACAAATTCAAGTCACGTTCAAAGTCCCGTCTTATACTCCTGAGGAATCTCTCCGGGCGGCTATTAATCAGAATTTTCAACAATCTACATATAAATTGGAATGGAATCGTAGCACGCATAATTTTAGAGTAGTTTTTTTTTTAATTTATTTTTTTTTATCAAGATAGGGTCGATCAAAGAATTCAGAATTCGGGGGTGGAATCAGACTGTCGGAATCAGACAAAATTGTATGCCGATTTCAATATTTTTTGTTGCATTATTGAATGAAAAAAAAAATGCCAAAACTACATATTGAACGTGAAATAATGAGAAATAAATGAAATGATTAGAAATAAGTGAAAAATGAATGGAATAATAATTAGAAATAACTGAAAAAAACATGAAATAATGATAAAAAAAGGATTAGAAATTGAAAAAAAAATAATGTGTCAGTCAAATCTTGAGTTATTTTCCCCTCCGGTTATATCGACGTGAAAATGAATGTTAAAATTTCCAAATTTTTCCAACAGTGCAGAAGCTTCTTTCCGGAAATTGGAAAATGAGTCTAGATTAGTCTAGAAAGAAAGAGACTTGGTTTAGTCGGGTTTGCTTCTGGCTCACAATCAGTTTAGTTTAGTGGGGTCAAAGGGCCGGCGCTTTTGGGTGCCCAGAAGTCTTAAGAGCATGCTGGAGTCAGGCTTTACCCACCGTACCCGGTTTTCACTTGTTTTTACTGATATCAAAGCCTACGCGTCACGAACGCGAAAAAGAATTACTCAGCGCAATTCTATATTGAATTACGAAGATTTATATTGCAAAACTTCTTTATATCATGCACTATAATAGAGACAGGATATGGTATTCTGCATAAAATGATAATTGTCGATGTCAACTGGTGGTCGCGGCCATATTGGGTGTTTCGCCCGTTGGCCGTAGAGACAGACGTAGCGCTGCGTTCGCTATATTGCCGAAGCGCCCTAGAGATGGTGTGGCGCGTAAATATAATCGTGCGGATAACGTCAGGGACCGGTTCATAATTATGAAAACGTCTAATTATGGTCACGCAACGATTGCTTCAACAATGGGGCAGGTGCATAAAAGTAATATCACGTATCCCGATTGTACCCTGTCCGTTTTATTTCCTTTTCCTCCAGAAACTTTCGATTTTTCTTTGCGTTTCACGAGTTTTTACAGCTATTTGGAAAAATCATGAAAAATTGATAACAATCAAAATGGCGGATACGACCTTCTGCTTTTAACTACCAATATTTCTTATCGAATTTTTTTAAATGGTCGTTCTTTCAATTTATCTTTGCGTTTTACGAGTTTTTACAGCTATTTAAAAAAAATCATGATAAATAAAAAAAATCAGAATGGCGCTTACGACGATTTGCCTTTACGATGTTTTTTATTTCCTTAACTAAATTTCCTTAAAAATTGTAATAAAAGAACGACGTATCCGCCAAACTTATGACCTTTTGCACTTACATTTTTCGATCTCGTAATTTCAATTGATCTATACGTTTTGCCCGTTTTCAGAGCGAATGGCGTGAAAAAAAAAAATTATACGACCCTTTGCCACCAAAATCGCGTTTTCGGCGCTTACGACCATATGCCATTAGATACGCGAAAGGTTTTTGTGATCTACTGCTCGCTTCACACATCAGGGTGAAGTCGAGAAATTGTTTTAATTGATTCCGATCAAATTTTATCGTAGATCGGTCGAGATTTCCTATTTCAATTCTTCATACACTCCCGACAAAAATTAACGGGCCACCCCTTTTTTCTCGAAATATTGCCTTTTTTCAAAGTTCTATAACTTCGCGAAAAATGTGACTAGACGGACGTTTCAAAACGCATTTTGAAGCTTGAAATGTCAGCTTCAAAATGCGGTTTTGACATTGTGTCTACGGATGACCAGACCGAAGTTATGTCAGTTTAAAGCAACCAGTGACGAATTCGTAAACCGAACTCCAACTTTCAGATGCTGTACCGGACGGGAGAATTTTTTTTTCGAATTTCTAAAATGAACGATTTCAAGGTTTGGATTTCCTCTTCAAATTCCGTTTTTAACTTTTGCTCTACGATTTTTGTCCGTCGAGTTACAAGGCATTGACCGAAAAAGCGTCCGTAAAAGTTTGACCTAACGTAACAGGCGAACGAATTATCGTAGGAGGATTGTTAAAAAGCCATTTTGAAGCTTAAAACGTCCTCTTTCCACATCAATACTGCGACATTGCATGTAATGTCTTTTTGAAGTCCAGCTCCTACACGAAGATGACCCTGTAAATCCATAAATAAAAATTTGAAGTTCAACTTCACACAGGCAGCCTAATAATGGCAATCCGGGTGGCCCCTGTTACCATCTCGAAGATGAAAGTGTCCTCTTCAAATTCCGTTTTTAACATTTGCTCTACGATCATTTTTCGCCGAGATATTCGATTTCAAAGACAATCAAGCGTTCACCAAGTCTACCTCCGGCATCAGCATTACCCAAGATGTACCACGAGGAGGTTGCACGGTAGGATTTACATCTCGTGTGTCTGTGTATGAATTGCTGAATGGATGTGTGTGCATGTGCGCCTGTACTGTAGATAATGTTTACAGGTGAAGATTAGGACCCCACGGCTCGTCACTTCCGTGGTATTTAAGTGACTCCAAACCCTCTTCACACTGTAGTGATCTCGACGCAGATTAATAGCGCGTGTTGCCCCCTCTTTGCATCAATACCTCGCGGCATCGTCTTCGCATATTGATGCATTTTCTTATCAACTCCTGTGGTATTTCCCACCAAATTTCTCGGAGTGCGGTGCGTAGTTCAGCCAGGTTTGAAGGCTGGATACGACGCCTTCGTAGCCTTCGTCCAACCATGTCCCATACATGTTCAATTGGGTTGAGATCTGGGCTCACAGCTGGGTGTTTTAGAAGCTGGATGTTGTTTTGCTGGAAGAACTGCTGGGTGATCCTCGCAGTGTGCGGTCTCGCGTTATCTTGCATCATTACAAAACTTCTTCCTTGGTGGTCACGTAGCGGCAGAATATGAGGTGTTAGAACCTCGTCGATGTATCGCTGTGCGTTCATTCCCGGTGGTGGAATTACGACGAGTTCAGTGCGGCCAGTCATCGAAATGCCACCCCAAACCATCACTGATCCGCCGCCGTACGGATGGACGGGATTGAAACAATCTTGGAGATATCGTTCTCCCCTTCGACGCCATACACGTCTGCGCCCATCATTTCCGTATAAGCAAAATCGCGATTCGTCGGTGAAACATACCCGATTCCATTGCCGTTGACGCCACGTCACGTATCTCCGAGCATATTCTAAGCGAGCACGGCGATGTTGATTGGTAAGAAAAGGTGCTCGGACAGGTCTGCTCGCTCGCAATCCAACTTCCTTCAATCTGTTTTTGACAGTTGACACAGAAATCCGTCGGTCGTTGTGCCGCGGG
This sequence comes from Euura lappo, assembly GCA_018257835.1. NCBI lineage: Eukaryota > Metazoa > Arthropoda > Insecta > Hymenoptera > Tenthredinidae > Euura > Euura lappo. The sequence goes on along the minus strand of JAEUYN010000281.1, from coordinate 70,609 downwards.
AGTTCATCTCGAGCTTCTCCTGCTGTCATAAATCGCCGGTTCAAAACGTTTCTCACGATAGCCCTGTCCTGTCTAGCAGTTGTTATCCGTGGTCGACCTTGGCCACGTAGTCTGCCGAATTCACCAGTTTGGAGATAGCGGCTCCAAGCTCTTTGAATTACTGATCGGCTCACTCCCATTTCGGTAGCTACGGAACGCTGAGATCTTCCTTTCTCGAGGAGAGTTACGATACGCATAACTTGCATCTCTGTTAGGTATTGCCGCGGCATGGCGTCAAGATATTGTACAACAAAAGGTTCTAGCGTACTTTATTTGAATAACCAAGCGTCCAGTACAAACAGAAGAAAGTCGGCATAGAGCGCGATGAAAAACAGACGAAAATCTACATAGGCCGCGGAGGAAAACAAATGCGAATCGGCGTAGAGCGCGATGAAGAACAGATGAAAATCGACATAGGCCGCGGAGGAAAACAAATGCGAATCGGCGTTGAGCGCGATGAAGAACAGATGAAAATCGACATAGGCCGCGGAGGAAAACAAATGTGAACCGGCACAGGGCGAGCGACGTGAAAAACGAAATAAAATGGGCAAGAAGAACGCATTGTCGGAGAGCATTAAAAAAAGAATGGCATAAATTAGGTTTAATAGGGTCGGCGGTACACGTGTGAAAGTATTCAACTTGAAATCGAATCAGTTGCAGAATGTTCTAAAAAAATTGATTTCTTATTTGCTTTTCATAATCATATCAATCAATCCACAAACGGACTCGAGATGTAAATCCTACCGTGCAACCTCCTCGTGGTACATCTTGGGTAATGCTGATGCCGGAGGTAGACTTGGTGAACGCTTGATTGTCTTTGAAATCGAATATCTCGGCGAAAAATGATCGTAGAGCAAATGTTAAAAACGGAATTTGAAGAGGACACTTTCATCTTCGAGATGGTAACAGGGGCCACCCGGATTGCCATTATTAGGCTGCCTGTGTGAAGTTGAACTTCAAATTTTTATTTATGGATTTACAGGGTCATCTTCGTGTAGGAGCTGGACTTCAAAAAGACATTACATGCAATGTCGCAGTATTGATGTGGAAAGAGGACGTTTTAAGCTTCAAAATGGCTTTTTAACAATCCTCCTACGATAATTCGTTCGCCTGTTACGTTAGGTCAAACTTTTACGGACGCTTTTTCGGTCAATGCCTTGTAACTCGACGGACAAAAATCGTAGAGCAAAAGTTAAAAACGGAATTTGAAGAGGAAATCCAAACCTTGAAATCGTTCATTTTAGAAATTCGAAAAAAAAATTCTTCCGTCCGGTACAGCATCTGAAAGTTGGAGTTCGGTTTACGAATTCGTCACTGGTTGCTTTAAACTGACATAACTTTGGTCTGGTCATCCGTAGACACAATGTCAAAACCGCATTTTGAAGCTGACATTTCAAGCTTCAAAATGCGTTTTGAAACGTCCGTCTAGTCACATTTTTCGCGAAGTGATAGAACTTTGAAAAAAGGCAATATTTCGAGAAAAAAGGGGTGGCCCGTTAATTTTTGTCGTATTTCATTATTTTTCACTCATTGCCGTTATATCATGCGTCAATTGGTGAATTTCCACTTTATCATGACACCCTCGTCAACCATTTGAACTTCACAAAACAAGGGACTCATCAAACTTTTTTTTAATTATCATTATTATTATTATTATTATTATTATTATATTTTTTTTTTACAATTCAACAGATTTTGATATAATGAATTTTTTTTTAGCTGTGAGTTATAATTACGAAGGCCATGGGGCAACGGAATTTCGAAATCTGTTGAATTGTCCCAAAAAAAAGCGTTATCAACGTGAATAAATGATGCAATAAAGAGAACTTGAGTGACATTCATTTTATTCTTATCGTGGGAAAATTGGGTTTCTTTTCTGTTTTTTTTTCTTTTTTTTTTTTTGACAATTCAACAGATTTCGAAATTCCGTTGCCCCATGGCCTTCGTAATTATAGCCTTCGCGTTCGTGACGCGGAAGCTTTGATATCAGTAAAAACAAGTGATAACCGGGTACGGTGGGTAAAGCCTGACTCCAGCATGTCGACGTGGTAGGGGGTCTCTCTACTGTGTATAAATACGACGGATCGGATGAATTCTGATCAGAAACCTATCTCTAACGAAGTAAGTGGCTACCTTCAACATGAACAAGATCGTCTGTCTTCTCGTCGCCTCGTTGGTGTGCGTGGGTGTTGCCAGCGGTAAGTTGCAGATACTGATCTATTTTGCAATACAACGAAACCTCACTTATACTTATTTCAATCGTGTACGCTAGAAAATACATACGGGGCATTCCACGCCAACTCGACCAGTGTTAAACCCCGACAATCTCAAAATCATTCCATGTTTTTTTCTAACATTCTACTCAGTAAAAAACGCGTCCTAACTATTTTCAGATGTTGTTTATCAAACCGTTAATTCGTTATGAATTTCTGAAGTTGATTGAGAATGCCCCTTTTTAGAAATTTGAAAAAATTCTCAAAAATCCAGTGGATGACAACAGCCCCCGTTTTCTATTTTTTTCCCTCAATTCGGAATTTTCTCATTTCAAAAACTGATATAAACACAGGATCAAATAGTAAGCGACGAATAAGGGTATAATAAATGGTGAAACCGAACGTTTCCGAGTAAATTGAACCTTGTTTGACGATTGAAATTTGATCCTGTGTTAGATAATTTCAGTTTCAAAAATGAGAAAATTCCGAATTGAGTGAAAAAAAAAAAATAAGTTGAATAAAAATTCGGCCCACGTTTTCCTAAACGGGGGCTATTTTATGTCATCCACTGGATTTTTGAGAATTTTTTCAGATTTTTAAAGAGGGGCATTCTCAATCAACTTCAAAAATTCATAACAAATTAACGGTTTGTTGAAAACATAAAAAAAATTTAGGACGCGTTTATTACTGAGTAGAATGTTAGAAAAAAACATGGGATGATTTTGAGATGGTCGGCGTTTATTACTGGTTGAGTTGGCGTGGAATGCCCTATACATACCTATAAGTGAGAATAACGTAAAAAAAAAAAACTAATCAAGAGTCAAGTGGTTCGATAGCTTCCACGTCAGCATTGCAATTATTCAGACACATACATCATCAACGGGTGAAAAAAAAACCTGTTTTGTAGATAATCGTAGGAATATTTTTGCATCAAGGAGTAAAATATTCTCGATACAGCAAGGATACAATATTGAATTCTTGATTTCAATTCCAACAGCCAAACTAGAACTCATGGACGTATATCGGAAGCAATCAATTTTTCAAGTATTGTGTCTAGTATACTTATTTTGCAGCAATTATTCTGCAGACTTATCGAATCGTGATGCCTACATTTTAGTATTACAGGAAGTAAAATTAAAAACCGTAAGATGGTACTGAAGTGGAAAATCGACCATTCGTCGAACTTATGTATATCAAGAGCAATCAACTTTTAAAGTGTTGTGTCACGAAATATATGCGCCATCACGATATAGATAAAATGTGTTTTTTGAACGTTATACTCTTTGTTTGGAACAATTTTATTCTCTACATTTTATGCTACACGGAATGTTCAAACCATTTTCAACATGTCAGGTTCCACTATTGTCATGATATCCTGATTTTTGTTTCAGAAATCGACCCAGCCGAGGTTGCCAGAATCAGAAGTAAGTTAAAGATACAGGGATCTTCGATATTGACAGATATTCACTTGTTGTTCGAATTTAGCTCAAGCGAGTCGAGCACCGCGGAATGACGACTTAATCACAGTCCTCTTTACTTAAATTTCAGATCACGTGAGATTTGTCCGAGCCCGACTGGCAGTACTTGCGAGTAGTGTTGAACAGATGTCCGCCGGTAAGTTCAAAACAATGTCACCCAATGAAGATATTCAAGTCATAGCTACTAAGACATGCGTCAAATATTGACAAAGTACAATCGTGTCATGATGATGATGATGTACCTATTTTATTTTGCAGATAGCGGTTCCAAGCTGACCAACGAAGACGTTGGTAAGTGAAAAGTGGATACACTTACTTGACCAATTTATACGTCTACCAAAACGCTCGAATTATCTTTGTCTCCGTATTCTGGAAAATCATTCCGTTTGATATTCAGGACCTCTCTATTTCTATTTCAGTTACTTTGACGAGTGCAGGAACCTATCTCGCAGACGCTGTAGCTTCTATCCTAGCGGGTAACCGGGGTGAGTTGAAGACGACTTTTACCCTTTAAAAATGTTTTTGTGATCTACTGTTCGCTTCACATATCAGGGTGAAGTCGAGAAATTGTTTTAATTGACCGAGATTTTCTATTTTGATTCTTTATATTTCATTATTTTTTTCACTCATTGCCATTATATCATGCGTCAATTGGTGAATTTCCACTCTGTCATGATACGCCTATTTTATTTTCAGACACCAAAGCAGAAGTTGCTGCCCAATTCGCGAGTAAGTGACACTCATTCGAAAAATACATCAAGCCTAGTATGATTTTCATCCAGCTGTTGTTAGAACTGAGTAAGAGTCGAAGACGACTTGATCATAACCTCTGTATTCCAATTTCAGAGTTTGTCACCCCAGTAGAAACCAAAATGATAGCCCATTTGAAAAGAACTGGAACGATAGCCGGACGTGAGTTGAAGACGATTGTGCCCATCTAGAATATCGCGCTTCAATTAACACTTGAAAATTGTCTAAATTATTGAGGTATCTTTTAATTTCCAGATATCAGCACAAAAATCAGAGATGCTGTGACCAGAATTACTAAAGCATTCGGCCTAATCACGGACAGAGGTGCTGTGACCAATGTATTTACTGAAGCATTCGACGCAATCAAGAACGAAGTCGATGCGGTTGTGCAGGATGCAACTGCTTTGCTTGCCCGTAGTAAGTTGGAAACAATCGTACCATTAGAAATATAATTGTCATACTGAGATCTATAGTTTGCTACAAACCAAATTCCAATGAGGCTTTCATAAATTGATCTATTTCCTTAGCCTCCAGTTAGGCAAACGTATTTGATACTCAACATTCGATCCCTGATTTCAATTGTACCACCTGCACCAGTTTAGTACTGCTAAACTACGATTCTGAATATTTTGCCTTTTTATATTATTTCCAACATCAACTAAAATATGATGATTTCTTAAATTATACTTTCAATGTGTTCTGGTAATTGCCATTGAATCGTAATTTCACTTTCTCAGGTAGATCTTCAAATCATGAATCCTATGCCAGTCCAGCTGAACTGAAGCAGCGGAAGAAACTATAGGTGAGTGTCATCGACAGTATCACCTGATACGAAGATGCTGAATATATTTATTCACTAATTTTAGTGAATCTAGTCGCAGGCCACTTCTTAGCAGCTATCGCGGAGCGGAATATTCGGAACCGCTTGTGCTCATCTGAAGAACTTTTTGTGGAAGAACGTAAATCATCTGCTGGACGAGAGACTACCACTTTCTTCCGGCACGTCTTCCAATGGATTACTTAATATGTATATACCAGTGAGAATAATGTATAGCTGCATAAGATTGTGAGCAATAAAAATCAATTTCGAAAATATTAATTCGCTGTATCGTATAAATTTTCCATTTCCCAACACAGATTCCGAATACAAAAGAATAAAGACATTCAGAGGCCCTTATAAAAACGATTACTTTTTCCTTCCGAGTCACGTCACATGTGAAAAGGTTTTTTTATTTGCAACACCTGCATGAAAAGTTTGATTCCGCTATTGAGACCGCTAAACCGATTTGGATGAAATTTGCAAGGCATACTGTCTGCTCTTATTCCGAGGCTGTGCCAATAAAGTTTTCAAACGTCGCTCGCTAACCATGTTTAAATACAAAATACCGTGAGGAATATCACGATACAGATAATTAGTCACTGATTATCAAAATAGTGATTCAAAAACCGAAAGACGTTCAGAATGATATCCAAACGAGAAGAGTCGGTGCCTCCCCCGTGCATTGCACCCCTTCCATGGTTAAAGACATGACATGATTTTTCCGCTCAAAATTAAGTCACCTTATGGCATCAACGGGCCTTCGATAATCTTCAACCATTTCGTATCTAGATATGGTATAGAGGACATTTCAATGACGGGATTTGTTTACCCCGATTGTTGAGTCTGACTCATATTGTATTGACGCAAGTACTTGAATCGTTTATTCGTGATCACTTCTGAATATTCAATAAAGTTTTATCATCGCCTGTACCTTATTGATATAGTTGTGCATCGTGGACTACGAATACCTAAATTAAAATATTATTTTATTCAGAGGTGGGTGCCTAATTGCCGTTCACATCATCTGAATTTAACAAAAATTTCTTGACGTTCATCGTTCTTTGTCACATTTTGTGCATTTTTATTTATTTTTTTTTTCACTTGCATTCCCTCAAAATCCGAAGAGAGATTTCAATAATTCAGAAAATCAACCGAATGACGCCCATTATCTCGAAAATCGGGAAAACTCATTTTCTTAAAAATGAAACTACTTTTTCCAATAAATATTTCACACCGTATGTAGGATGATATGACTCATAGGTTCTGTGAGTTTCATTGATGCTGAAGCATCGCTTCATACTGAAAAAAATATATTTTACAAGTGACTGTATGGAATCCGTCAATTTCTGTATTGGTTTCAACATTTTTGGCACTTTTGAGCATCTTTCGAAGAGACCGTTCAGAAGATTATCGGTTTAATTTGCTCTATCCTCAAATTCCCCACTCTCCGTAATTTCCAAGTTCCTAAGTTAGTATCATCCCTTCTGACATCACGATCACTTTGCCAATAGATTTTACAATTTCATGTCATAATTCGATGAAATTTATAGGCATCATGGGGCTCCCGCCTGATATCCTCACAGAACTTAGTCAATGAAACAAAAGCTCCGTAGCAAATATGGTCGAAAACTTACTTAACTTTTTTTTAGCCACGTCCCACGAGCAGAACACCAACATTGTGAAATATATTCGTGATAAGAATAGAATGAATATCACTCAAGTTCTCTTTATTGCATCATTTATTCACTTTGATAACGCTTTTTTTTTTTGACAATTCAACAGATTTCGAAATTCCGTTGCCCCATGGCCTTCGTAATTATAATTCACTGCCTGAAAAAAAACACATTATAATTACGAAGGTCATGGGGCAACGGAATTTCGAAATCCGTTGAATTGTAATAATAATAATAATAATAATAATAATAATAATAATAATAATAATAATAATAATAATGATAATTTAAAAAAAAGTTTGATGAGTCCCTTGTTTTGTGAAGTTCAAATGGTTTCTGGAGAAAGAGGAAATAAAAAGGACAGGGTATAATCGGGATACGTGATATTACTTTTATGCACCTGCCCCATTGTTGAAGCAATCGTTGCGTTACCATAATTAGACGTTTTCATAATTTTGAACCGGTCCCTGACGTTATCCGCACGATTATATTTACGCGCCACACCATCTCTAGGGCGCTTCGGAAATATAGCGAACGCAGCGCTACGTCTGTCTCTACGGCCAACGGGCGAAACGCCCAATATGGCCGCGACCACCAGTTGACATCGACAATTATCATTTTATGCAGAATACCATATCCTGTCTCTATTAGTGCATGAAATAAAGAAGTTTTGCAATATAAATCTTCGGAATTCAATATAGAATTGCGCTGAGTAATTCTTTTTCGCGTTCGTGACGCGTAGGCTTTGATATCAGTAAAAACAAGTGAAAACCGGGTACGGTAGGTAAAGCCTGACTCCAGCATGCTCTTAACAGCATGCTACAGTCATTTTTTTACTCTTCTTTACCGACCTTACCCGGTTTTCACTTGTTTTCACTGATAGCAAAGCCTACGCGTCACGAGTGCGGAAAAGGAACCAAGAGTGCAATTCTAGATGAAATTCCGAAGATATACATCGGAAAACTTCTTTGTTTCATGCAACAATGAAGACGTATTCTTTTAAACTGCACAAAATGGTAATTGTCGATGTCAAGCGGTGGTCGCGGCCATGATTGTGAGTTTCGCCCGCTTGACATCGACAATTACCATTTTGTGCAGTTTAAAAGAATACGTCTTCATTGTTGCATGAAACAAAGAAGTTTTCCGATGTATATCTTCGGAATTCCATCTAGAATTGCACTCTTGGTTCCTTTTCCGCGCTCGCGACGCGTAGGCTTTGCTATCAGTGAAAACCCGGTAAGGTCGGTAAGAAGAGTAAATAATGACTGTAGCATGCTCTTAAACGCAGAAGCAATGCGAGGCCGACTCGCTTACTCGTGTTATACTGCCGACCCTGGAGGGACGGATCTGATTTACGCCTCCCTCGTAGTCGTCTCTTCTTGAGTCGAGAGAACTAATGTATGCGAGCTTTATCGCAATCAGAATGAAAAATCTAATCATCCAACTGCGGAAATTACAGTTTACATTATACATTGTTATGTCTTCACAGACTCATTGTCAAACGAAACACTTGATACATTCTTGATTAGTTGTTCATTGGCGTATCGAATTCCCTGACATTCTCCGGTTTCTAGTTGGAAATTTAAATTTTCGAGGAATTCTTCGACCTTGTTTCACCTGAGCAACACAATTTTGAATGCGAATTCTTTTCAGACTTGAACAACAAGAGTTTTTCTTTAAAAAATAAAATTCGTCATTTTTCTTGTAATTTTGTTCTACATAACATCAATTACCAAATGTTCATTAATTATTGTGTTTCCAATTAACGATGATTTGAGGATTGTTAAATTTTTGAAATTCGCCATTTTTAATTCAAAATGGGCTATTTTTGCTTGAATTGTTCGACGAAGACGTGTTCATGTGGCGCTTCAGAAGTCAAACTGGGAAACAAATTTCGAATCGGAAATTTGAGCGTGATCAAGCAGCCTTGATTTAATTGAAATAGACGAATTTTCGAATTTGGTCAATTTTCAGACGCACCAATAAACATTTCAATCCAAAGAAACTGAGATAACTTCAGGATCAGCGCGTGATTTGTGATATTTTCGAAAATTGTATAAGATTTCAGTGAAAAATTGACAAATTCCAGAATATGAGCCTAAATTCCCTGATATTTCCCAGTTTTTCCATATTTTACAAAAAGCTAGACACCCTGTTATTTATTTATCGATTCAGCTATTAAAATATAACAATATTGTATGATAAGGACTAGACATAGAGATAAAATTTGAGACGAGGCAACAGAAACTGATTATAGTGGAAAAAGGAAAAGCATTTTGCACTAAAGGAGGACGGATGCACTAAACTATCATTTACTTCGTGGTTGACCCAAATTTCGATATCTATTAGCAAAAAAAAAAAAAAAAAGTTAGAACACGTTTTACTTCTTCTCATAATATCATTGTCTTAATATCATTGACTGTATTTTTTTTCTTATCAAAAATCAGCTCGCAAAAATTTAATTGCTATAAATAATTGAGACTTTTAGACAGTTGATATGATAAGGCGATGTTCAAAAAATATTCCGTTATAGATCCAGAGGTTCATTGATTTATATTCATTAAATCCTGTGACACTGAAAATAAAAAGCAATTAAGTGTCAGTTTTACTGTCTGGCGTTCGTAATTATATACCCAAATTATTCCATGTTTAATTTCATTAATTGAATTGAATTATGGATGTAAAACTGTACACAGGTATGAATTAAAAGACAGCATTTGAATAACAATGAAAAAGAATCACAATAAGTTTCCACCTATTTTTAATTTTGCAAAGACGTCAAATTCTTGATCAGCGATTCGAAGAACCTTCGAGTACCAATTTCCATAAAATTTTGAGTGTTTTCAGTTTTTTTCCCAGCAAATTGTACTCGCCATTTTAAATTTCGAAAATCTGACTTCAAGATTCGTGATCAGTGGTTCAAAAAACCTTCGAGTACCAATTTTAATCAAAATTCAAAAATTTTTTTTTTAGACTTTTGATGAGCCGAATCTGAATTTTGCAAAACTGATTTCAGATTCGTGATCAGCGACCCAAAAAACCATGTGGTACCGAATTCCATACAAATCCATCGATCCGTTATCAAGATATCATAATTTTTATTTGATTTTTTAGAATTTTGATAAAAACGTAGGTGAATATTATCGTACTAATTATAATCATAATCGTTTATTACATTCAAATACAGTTAAATCTAAAGGAATAAAATCTTTCTAACACATAACTTACAGAATATAGAACATATTTATTCACTTTACATTTATAAAAACTTGATTAGTCTAATATAATCGAAAGAGTTAACTACTAAAAAAAAACATTACTGAATAATAATCCTACGCAATGAAAAAAAATTAAACAAATTTACATTTTTATCCACAGAATTTTGTAAATGCTAGAAGAAATCATTAAAACTTCTCTAATTTCGTTCATTTAAACAATCTCAATGAGAAAGAATCTCTCTTAGTTCCTCGAATAATAATTCAATTAGAACTCATCAACCGTAGCGAAGAAAACATCATCAATCCTAATTATTCCTCGGGCTCCGTTCCAGCTTAAGAATTATGAAGTATCTGGTTAAACGCGTTGAACGAAGTTTCCAGATCGAACAAAAGCTGTCTGACTTGGCTCTCGGATAGCTCGTCCGAAGCTGACATGCTATTCAGGGTCTGCAACCACGTGGATACTTTCTGCTTCCCGTCAAAGTCGCTCGGCAGAAGGCTGAGCCTGTTCATAGTGTCCATCAGGTCCCTGAGGTCCGGAGTCAACTCGTCCATCGCCTTTATCTCCAGTCTGAGCTTGTCCATAAGGGTGATGAACAGGGACACGATATCCGCGATGCACTTGGAAGTGTTTCCCTTGTCGTCCTTTATCGTTATCGGTCTGTCCTCCTTGATCCTCTCCAAAGCGGCCGGGCAGTCCAGTCTGAAGGTCTTTGCGAAGGCGTCGATGGACGAGAACTCGCTCTGAACCTGCGGAGAATCGATGAAGATAAAAAAATTGTAGGAATCTTAATTCCTGAAGGGAATAAGAGACAATTATCACAGGACGGACCTGCTTGAACGCAGCCCTGTATTGAACGAGCAGTTTGCTGCAAGCCGCCGTGTATTCCTTGGGCGTTACGCAGTCCCTGATGTAAGCCTTCTCCAAATGCTGGAGTGTGTTCACCAGGGCGTAGAGGTCCGCTTGATTGTCGTGCTTCTCGCGCTCTCGGGCATTTTTATACAGTTTTACTTCTTCGTAGAGTTCTGGTCTATCCTGAGCCACGGACATGTTTATCTGAGAATTTTGGAAGAAAGAAACGTAGATTAGTGGATAAAAAAAGAAAATATTTTGGCAGTGCGAAACTAAATTGTGACCAGCAAGTGATCAAATCTAGGAAAAAATTGGAAAAAGTGACTTTGATTGAAAGAAGTGACTAATAGTGAGAAAAGTGACTCGCTACCAGGCCTGGAATAGCTCTTCTGAACTCTTTTTCCTCTTTTCAGCCTTCTTTAATCCTTATTATTATTATTATTATTTCAGTCGCTTCTAATCAGAAGTTCGAATAGAAATCTACTGTCGCAGATAAGGAAACGATTCCCTCCTACGTGTTTTTTTATCAGGGGTAACAGATTTTCCTCTTAGTCAGTTTTTAATTCGATATAAATAAACAAACGATCGGATATTTTCAAAAAGGTAATTAAAAATAAAAATCTGTGTGATTATTGTTTCCATACGAATTAAAAAACAAAAAAAAAACTAATTTCAGAAACATTACAAAAATTCAAATTAAATTTTTTTTTCCTTCAGTAGTTTAAGAAACGAAAAACTTATAAAAATCTCTCGTTAAGGTGAAATGAAAGTCACGTGACCTCGATGTGATTTACACTTGGAATTTTCAAACGCTATTTTCTCAGCCAAAACACATTCGATTGATGTGAAATTGATATCAGTGACGTAGAAAAATTGAATGAAGGGCCTGCCAATCGTGGATTTTCGAATATCGAAAGACATAATCAGAATTTTGTGTAACAATATTGTTCTGTAACCCTAGGAGGTGCTGCCCCTCGTGGAGAGAAGCAGCACTTCCTTGGATTACAGAACAATATTGTTAAAAACTGTTATTAGGTCTCGATTTTCGAAAATCCACGATTGGCAGGCCCTTCATTCAGTTTTTCTACGTCACTGATATCAATTTCACATCAATCGAATGTGTTTCGGCTGAGAAAATAGCGTTTGAAAATTCCAAGCGTAAATCACATCGAGGTCACGTGATTTTCATTTCCCCTTAAAACATGTGATAATTAGATCGAAAGTTAGGTTAGGTTTTTGTTTAGTCAGTATTAAATTTCGTCTTCTTTCATGGCAGTGGAAGCAAATAGTCATAATAAGCTCTCAATAAACTAGACAGAGGTTAGGCTGGGTTAGACTAGGTGTAATAAGGAGTGATAATTATTTGTTATGAATCATCGTCGTCATACGTATGGCTGAGTGTGTCGTAATTATTTTCTGGTCCAATTGATCTTGAGAAGATATAAAATTGAACAGAAATTGGTTTATCTTATGATGAAAAAGTAGCCTAAACAATTAAAGACAACGAGAAAAAAAGACCGTTGCTAGTTTTAGGTTAGTCTAGACTCTACTGTATCGTTATAACGTATAATTTATATTTTCTCCTTTTTTGTTCAATCGAGTATCACAATAATCGTTATTAGACCGCAGACTTACCTCTTATTGATTAATATCGCGGGCTAGAAGGTCAGAAAAATATTGATATGTCGCTGGTATCAATCGTCACTGCGCTTTGTGAACAGTGACACACTGGAGGTTATGAAGATTGAACTGGGTTTAACACCCTATCACAGCACGCATGTGAATTGGACCTTTGCTATTGCGGTTGCAGCCTTTCAGGCGCGAGTCTCGAACGACCCGCGAATTTCAAACGATGATTTCACTCATTTTCTTCACACAGGGTGAATTCTTAACGATCTATCAGTTTGAAGTTGGCTAGAATCGAGGAACAAGCTTTTAGACACTTCAGAACTATAATCTAACCGTTTGAGGGCTCATTTTTCGATTCTAACTAACTTGAACGCATGTGAATTGGACTTTTGCTATTGCGGTTGCAGCCTTTCAGGCGCGAGTCTCAAGCAACCCGCGAATTTCAAACGATGATTTCACTCATTTTCTTCACACAGGGTGAATTCTTGACGATCTAACAATCTGAAGTTGGCTAGAACCGAGAAACAAGCTTTTAGACACTTCAGAACTACAATCTAACCGTCTGAAGGCTCATTTATCGATTCTAGTTAACTTCAGACTGTATCATCGTTGGGAATTAACGATGTATAAAGAAACTTCAATTTTATTTTTGAACTTTTCAACCCCATTATTGTTAAAAAGTAAAGCAATTTCTGGATTGGAACTATTCTTTTATGATTAGGAATTGTATTTATATAATTTGTAGAATAAAAATACTTGGAATAAAAACTTGAATTTGTTGCGTTGAATAGATATAAAGAGTTGCATTTTTTTCAATCTTTGATACTGCGTATTTAATACTTGATATAACAGAAAAAAAAACAATTCTTTTTAATCATCGAGGAATCGATTAGTTCTACAAGAGGAAAAAAAAATTAAGAATCATTTGATTATATGTAATTATAATTTTTTAACGGTTCAACATTTCTTTAATCAATCTAAACGATCGAATATTATTCCTAGGTACAATGATAATAGTTGTAGTTAATTTGTAGATATATCTTTCTTTTAAATTATATTTAAATTTAAATTGATAGAAAATATAGCATCTGTTGGCACTTTGTTCCTCCTTATCTTTGTACAATTATAATATTAACTATCTAGAGTAATAATATCATTTATATTCACGTAGTTGATTAGAAAGTTATCGTTATAAACGGTTTTCATTCAGACTTAGGAACTCTTTTTTATAATCACAAATAATTTGCTAGAAGTTTGATTAAAAAAAAAAATAAACAGGAAATCAAATATGATTAAATCAAATTGATTATTAATCAATAATAAATGAAATCTTCTAAATCTTTTACATCTTATAATTAATAATCTGTAGAGAAAATAAACAAAAATAAACGAAAAATATCTCATTTTCAAACTTCAGTCAAGAACAGAAAAAATTCTTTCATATTTTTATACGTAAAATTGATTGTCTATTCATTATGAGAATGAAGAGGATAATTATATCTCAAAATTCGTCCCCGATTAAATTCTGATCATCTCAGCTATCACGTCTACCTTGTGGTCCTTGAATTTAGTTAAACAAGAATCTTCCAGTCTCCCACTTCGTAAGCAGGGGCAATCAAATTCGCGGATAACTTTGCTCCGGATCTCCTCCACCACAGACTGATCCTCGCTCGGTTCGGTCTTTACTTCTACCGGATTGGAGACTACGCTAAAGTACAACGAATGTATAACCGAATTTCCTTTCTCTGAGCTGTGATTCAAAACGTCCCAGGGCAGATAGATCTTGAATACGGACCCAGCCCGCAGCCTCACCGGACCCACAAACTCTGGGTTCGTCATCACGACCAGACTCCTTTTCTTCCCACCCTCTTCTCTGTCGTCCAAGAACTTGATCAGATCGTAAGGATCTTCGACGATCTCGCTCCGGTACAAGTTCTTCCCATATTGGAAAAGGGCCTCGGTCACCAGCAGCGTCGTATTCGGCGCGGATGATCCGTCGAAACCAGACTCTCGAGACATCTGGTGCCTCCATAGACGCACACTTGAGGCCTGACTGCTGATCAGTTTCTGTAGTCTTGCGCCGAGGCTTCCTCTGCGGAAAGAATATAACAAAGAATTAATATCGTATACTCCGAGGAGTCAGTAAATCCTATTACTTTTTGGGCCTGGACTTTTTCTTCTTGGCCGAATCGAGCAACTCTGCAATTGGTCCGGGAGATTCTTGCGTTCTGGGTGGGGTTGTTTCCGTGCTGATATCTATCACGGATATCTGCGGTGAATTTTGTTCGTTCAATGAGAGTATCTCGGATATTTTCGGGGATAGGACGGAGTTTGACTTCCGTTGGGAATATATCAGGTCCGAACTGCAGGTGAGAATTCCGAAGGGCTTCGATTGCTCCACGGAGTCTTGGGTAGTCGGTTCTTCTATGAGATCACTGACTGTCTTATCGCTATCCGAATCCCTTCTCTGTCTCTCCTCGTTCTCGCTGCTAGACTCAAAGTCGATCTTCTCCGTGTCGGTGACGTACTTCTTCTTCTCCGGAGTCACTTCCGTGTCCAGGATCAAGGGTCCTTGGGAAGGGCGGAGGAACTTCTCCCAGGAATTGGCTCTGGGAAGATCCTCGGAATTAACCCTGTATAAAGAAACTTCAATTTTATTTTTGAACTTTTCAACCCCATTATTGTTAAAAAGAAAAGCAATTTCTGGATTGGAACTATTCTTTTATGATTAGGAATTGTATTTATATAATTTGTAGAATAAAAATACTTGGAATAAAAACTTGAATTTGTTGCGTTGAATAGATATAGAGAGTTGCATTTTTTTCAATCTTTGATACTGCGTAATTAATACTTGATATAACAGAAAAAAAAACAATTTTTTTTAATCATCGAGGAATCGATTAGTTCTACGAGAGGAAAAAAAAATTAAGAATCATTTGATTATATGTAATTATAATTTTTCTCCGTGTCGGTGACGTACTTCTTCTTCTCCGGAGTCACTTCCGTGTCCAGGATCAAGGGTCCTTGGGAAGGGCGGAGGAACTTCTCCCAGGAATTGGCTCTGGGAAGATCCTCGGTGTCTTGAACGATTCGGAATGACAAATGATCCTCCTTAAGTATTATCTCCGATCTTGATTCATCTTTCATCCAGAGCGGAGACAAGAGTTGAGGCGCTTCTAGAAGTCCAGCTTCTTTATCGTCGCTCGTTTTCTTCTCCTTACATTGAATCTTTGGTATTTGAGGAGTAGCAATGATTATTTCGTCGTCGAAGAGATCCTGACTCAACTGATTGTTGTCGATATCGACAAAAATCGTGTCATCGTTGGTTTCAGGTTCTCGGATCTTTGGAGCGTCATTTTTTTTCTGATTTTCTTCCGAGTCCAAGGATCCGAGAGGCTTGTTCCCAGATTTCGTCTTTCTCAATATTCTGGGCACGAATTTTTCCCTTTTCTCAAAACTCCTATCTCCAGGAGTCAGAGATTTGTCTGAATCAAACGACCCTGCGGATAGATTGAGCAGAAGCGTGTCCCACGGTCCGAAATGAGTTCCACAATTTTTAACTTCTCGCCTCCTCTTGAATATCGGAGACTTGGTCGGCCCGGGCAAATACCGTTTCTTGTGGTTCGGGACAGGTTTTCCTACCCTAGGAGATTTGGTCAGCGGCTTTTCGGCCTCTTCTTCGACCTTGGGGCTGCCGCCGGAATGGGATTTGGGCGGAGTGCAAATGGCCCCTTCAATCCACTTGGCAACAGACTCCGAAGTCTCTACGTGGTCGAGATTAGCGAGCGCTACGTCAGTCGCTACGACTGCTCTGTGAGAAACTCCGTTCTTGAACCCGACCTTTTTAACCTGCACCAGCTTCGAGGATCCGCCATACTTCAAACGCTCCAATGGAATCTTTACCATTATAGAAGGCCTTGAGGCCCTGGCTCCGAATTCTTTCGCACATCTCGTCCAGGACTGAGAATATCGGAAGAAAAATAATAATAGAGAAAAAAAAAATTAAACAACCTGCGTCTAACTCGTTAAATAAAAACAGTTGACGATCGTACTCACGGTTTCAGACTGGTTCATGTTATCAATCGACGCGCGAAGGAATGGCGATGCGCTTTGTTGCGGTCATTCCAAAACAATGGGCTGACAAAAACATCAACATGTGGTTCGGAGTTGTCTGCTAGGTCGCCATCACGACTCGAGTCGTTGCCATGACGACGTGCGTGCGGGTCTCCGATACCCAGGCGCACATTGCGAGCCGCGAAAATTTGAATTTGGAACCGTGAAACGGGTTCGAAAAAAGCCGAGAATCGGTCCTTCAGAGCGTGAATCGATTCAGTAATACAGAAAACGATCGAAGATGGTAAAAATCTGACGAATTTGCTCGCTTTTGTGGTTCAATCGAACTAAAACAGACGTTGATTCGAGCAAATTGGACAGCAGCGATATTTGTGATGAGATTCTAGATAAGAATACTCGTTAACTCGCACGTGGTTCGAGTAAATGGAAATAAATCGGCGATTCGAATATGTTGCGAATAAAATAGAAGAGAGAGAAGAGTAGCGAATGCCTGGCAATTACCGTGGCCGCGAGTGTCGAGGAACCCCCTTTTATATTAATAGCGTGGGGAGTGACGAGCTACTGTATGGGCCGAGGGGGGCCTCAAAATGATAGATAGATGAACACAACCGCGTGTATACCAATGTATGTAAACGCTCGAAGAGATGGTGGCGATGGCAATGGCGACGGGGACGACGGTGGTGGAGGTGGAGGTGGAGCTCCGGAGGTTGTTGTGGAGGAGGAAGGACGCGGGATGCCGGACCGACTACGAGGCCCCTTCTGCAGTTGTTTTAGATTCAGTTCGCGATCAAGACTACGGACCACATTATCTGAGGGTGCAACAGCGCGAGGCGGGAATATCAATCCGCGTTCATTCACGTGTTCTGTAATAAACCGGGCTTCGAATCCATCCGCAGTACAAATCGGTACACGCAATACGTCGCGTACATGAACAAGTGGCTGATCTGCTACCAGTGGTGCCTCGCGCGCCGGATCCAACCCTCAACGCGGTATCTCAACCGCGCGCCGTAGATGGTACATGTAGATGGTACATGCCCACACTGTGCGAAAGACGTTGGTTGCGCTGCACCGATGTGCAATAGCACCAAGGGAAGGAAGCAGGCGTTTTTATTTTTGTCGAGATTTTTATTTTTGTCGTTTTGTGAGATGCCTGCTTCCTTCCGATGGCAAAAATCTTATTTTCTACCACACATGCATTAAAAACGAGTGAAAGTGAGGTTAGAACCATGAGAACACTGCGTTCTCCGCTAGGGGCAGCACTTTCTTGGTTTATTTCACCGTTACTATGGTTACGAGAGTTTTTTTCCTGCTGCCAGAGTTTTTTTCCCGCTGGCAAGGCAAAAAAAAAAAAAACTGTGACTTCCATCCCGTTGAGGAGGAGGGCAAAAAATACGAGTTTTCAATGCATGTGTGGTGGTGCAGGCGTTATCTTTCACCCTGGGGTCTGATCCTATCGGATGATAACAGATTACGAGCTTCGTCGACGGTAGGCGACGCGTCGCAGCCCGGATGTTCGACGACTCGATACTTTCGTTGATTGATTGATATTTCCTTGACAAAGATTACGCAGATATTAATTGATCACGATTTGTACACTGTACCTGTACTGGGCATGGGGGAAGTTCTCGTACCACTGAAGACCCCTAAAACTCTGTTTCATTGTGTTGTGAATATTTTATTTTGCTATTATGCATATTCGTTCATATATAATTGTTCAATCATATCGATCATAATACCTGTTATCGTGTACTACATGCGTCTGCAGCCTCTTCTCCTCTCGTCTCGTGGTACAAATCTTCAAGAGCTTTTTTCCATTTTATGCGAATAGTTGGTAAAACTATATGAAAGTTTGATATGTTAGATCAAAATTAAAGAAGAGAACGGGAAAAAGGTAGGGGGAAGGGTAATTATTCGTAGCTCCATATCGAAGTTTGACAGAAAAATACGTAAATTTAGTATGTTGAATGATACTGCATGTCAAATACTCGTATTACTCCCTTTTTTCCCGTTCTCTTCTCTACTTTCGATCTAACATATCAAACTTTCATATAGTTTGACCAATTGTTCGCATAAATAAGTCTCTCAGTGTACAATTCGATTGTCCCTCAAGCCTGATATCAGTACATTAAAAATATGGTTCGTAGAAGATTCCGTAAAATTTGTCGTTTGTTCGATGCAATGTTGACAAATTTATACATAAAAAAAAAACAGCACGAATCTTTTGGAGCAAAATCCACATTTTTCAATAGGCTTGCAGTACCTGAATGAAAGTCAAGGTGGGTGATTTTTTGAGCGCGGGAAATTCAAAGAACAAAAGAAAAGGAAGAACGCGATGTAATAGAAGCTGTCATATGTTTGAATTGCGGAGGTTGCAAGTGCAGCAATAAATATAAGCGAGTATATTAATAGCGTTAATTAGCGATTAGATTGAATGCAACGAAACTTGTCTCAATGACGGGATTTTAACGCAAGTATCCCGGGTGCGTGACGACGTCGGTTCCCATGTTCATGATGCCACTGGTTTTCGCTGTACCAACCGCATATTCGCATAATTTGAGATTACGTTGCGTTAATTGTCAGCTGTTGACCGATGGAATCGTTATCCTAGACCTAGTAAAAAATTGTATACGTCAGATGTGAATATTTCCCACGAAAGCAGATGCGATCCCCTCGTTCTGTGAGGATATCATCACCGACGCAGAGCTTCAAATGACTCAAAATTGTTGTCCTTTAAAATCAATCACGCCATCCCATCGAGACCTCCGACGGTTCGCGCTGATCGTTTCATTCCGCGATAATGATCCCACCAAGGCTAAATTCTTGTGTGAAAACGCAGCTGCATTCACTGTCAGTGTGGAGATTGGCCCGAAGCTCGACCCTCGTTTGAATGGCAATCATTCGACCCCGTATCAGAATGGAATGTGAAACAGATATCATTAGACAGAATACATTCAATCGGCGATAATACTCGGCGATCTCCTTTCAGGACGAATATCGTTTTTGAAGATAACCAAAAGGCGGATTCTGGAAGTTAAAATGGTGCAAGAAATTGGAAAAGACTCGTTAATCTTCCCCGGAAACGGTTGACCCTCGGATCTCAGGACTGGCCATCACTCTTCGACGTTTATTATGACGTGAATGTGAGATAAAACGGAAATAGTGTCTTGTTCGATTCGTTTGACGTTAAACAAGAACAAGTTGAACGCATGTTCATTCGATGAAGAGAAGGCAGAAGATCAAGAGACAATGAACAGGATGTAAGATTCTGCAGTCTCTGTTCATAATCCAAAATTAGAACGCGAGGATAAACGTATTTTTCGGAATACACAGTCTCATGAATAATTACCGAGTGAATTAATGATCAAAACAAGAGATTGAAACTTGCGAGTGATATACATGAGATTAAATTGTGAGTGCGCGTGTGGGCGTGTGAAATGCATCAGTGAATCTGTGTCGAAGAGATAATATCAGTGTATATAAACAAATTCACCACTTTGGCTCATAATTTAATTGAACGTAAAATAATATTCATAATTTATAATCGTGACGATAAATAGGTAGACAAACGATCGGTAGCTAATTAATTAATTAGTCAATTAATTAATTAATTATCTATCGCTACATAAAGACCAACAACATTGAAGAAAACTGGTCCAGAGGTCGGAAGAGACGGAAATGCGAGGTGGCCATGCGGGCTGATTCGAAGAGACTCCGTTCCCCTCTGTCCTCGATAGTGATTCAAATACTCGAAAGATGAGTACCATCGACTTCGACGACGTGCTCGTGCACGTGGGCGAAAAGGGACGGTACCAAAACATCATGTACTACCTCCTATGCATTCCAGCAACCCTGCCAGCAGCCTTCCTTGCCTTTTCGCAAGTAAGATTATTAAATACTATAATAGCTTCTGTTCCACCTTTGCATGACATCCGATGAAGCTACTCTTCGGGTCACTTGGACTGCCCTAAACCTCCGAATGTTTCCATTCCTCGTTTCTGGTATCTTGAACCTGAGGCACGTTCCTTCTCAGGTTTTTGTAAGCGCGTCACCGGAGCACTGGTGCCGGATACCGGAGCTAGAGAGTTCAAACCTGACCGTTGACCAGAGAAAGGCATTGTCGTTGCCTTACACGCCAAAGTCGGACGGTCGACGGTCGTACTCGAGGTGTTACATGTACGACGTTAATTACACCGCCATCATGGAGGCCTGGCTCCACCAAGAAGCCTCGAACTCTTCCAGGACCTCGACCAACGGTGCACCCGGACTCCCGCCGGTCGGTAGCACGGATTGGCCCATCAGCAAGTGCCAGCATGGGTGGATATACGACAGGAAGGACTACGACAGCACCCTCGTCACAGAGGTAAACTCTCCCTTGGCTCTGTCACTTCATACTGTGTTCAGAATCGTTGCATGGCAAAAACCACATCATTGTAAAAGGAATGACAGTGTTATGATTTGAGGGATCATTGATTCTAGTTTCAGCGACTAATTTCTGGAACAGTTTTATCCCAACGCCAACAAAGAGGTAGGTTGACGCCAGTACCGTTCAGGTTACCACTTTAAGAGGCTTGATTAACATCACAGCTCATAGACCTTGCTCTGTATAATTCAGTTCCGTAGAAATTTGAACCGTTCCAAGAAAAAGAAGAGCCTGCATCCCACTGATGGCTCAATCATCTGCATGATGTGAAGCAATTGAAAAACTTGATTTCCTTCACTCTTCATGGTAGACAAAGTTCAGCTACGGTTCTTACCATTGAATCAATCATGTTGATCGCTTTCCTCTCTTCTTCTTACATCGCGAGTGTTCCATCGCTCTCGAAGCCACACTGAAGGATCTATGTGACCGCAAATTTCTTTGTTCACTAAGTGCTACATGGATTCCATGTCATCAGGAAGTTTATCGCTGAGCTAAGGTCAAGGTAATTAAGGTTGAGGTTGAGGTTGATGTGATTTCTCATCAAGTTTCGCTGCAGTGCAGCCGGCACACGCGGTTACAGCGCATCCGCATATCAGACCGCACCATGCGGTGTGGCTGATATCGCGGCTGCTGGTCGTTGCCCGGTATCAGCGTGGGCGCTTCGCTGTAGTACAATGTGCAATGTGCACATATCTGGTATGTGTAGTACCTAGACCTACACGGATGAAGATATAATAACACCATTCGCTACATTGTGCAAAGTCCGTATTTGCATAATTGGAGGACAACTCGGTTGTTACAATCTCGTGTAACTTGAACTGATTATGGAACTGGAACTGAAATCCCTAATTTCTGATGATCCGATGACAACGAATGCCTGGTTGGGGGTGGTTTTCTTCTAGGCATTCGAAGACCGTTGATAGAAAATGACAGTTTGGCAAAAGGTGAAAGAGCGACCGATAGATATTGCAGCTCTGGTGGCGTCAGCAATTGCCGTTCAATTTACCCCCGCTTCCCGTCACGTGATACCAAACATGCAAGCCTTTAAACTATCCGAGCGGTGAAGCGCGGTTCGATGTCGACGATTCTCACTACCTTAGTGCGATTTATTCTCAGCGATAAATTCCGCAGGTCGATCAATTTCCTTGATTGATTCGATGAAGAGTAACTGTCACAGAAAATATCGTTATTTCGAGAAACGTCCTCGTATTGTCGTAGTTGAAAATTATCCGTGGAGATTTGGCCTCGAAGATGTAGAAGGTGTACCGACGAAGGGTGTCGGAGGTCGTAGGACCTGCAACCGGAAACGGACGTTTCCTAAATTGTGATTGACCGATCGAGGCCAAACGGATATGGAAGCTCCTCTGGTACAAAACTGTTTACCGCGAATACCTCGCAGTGTGGGAGAGCCAGAGGACGCCACATACACGCTCTCTAACTATAATCTACATACCTACGTATACGTATAAATATAGCCCTGCCCGATACCGTGATGTACACCTAATGTCGATGGTAATACGCTCGTACGTTACTACGTTCATACACTTAGCCTCTCATCACGCACACGTTATTTGCTATGATCGTAGCTCCGGGTGGCTGAGTTTAGCTCTGCGAAAGGAATGATTTCGTCGATAACCGATTCAACGTCGATCAGCTCATGGCTTGTTTTTTAAGGACCGATGGAAAATTCGATTTCCACTGTATCCGAAATTGCGTCCAAGTTTTATACCCACGTGTGTCACGCGCTGATCATATATGCAAGGTCGAGGTCGTTAGTTATAATTGTGCATGTTGGAATATTGTACCCCATATGCATGAGTAAACAAGTTAGCCAATTATACAACAGTGCGCATCGAAGTATGAGAATTTAAACAGAAGGAATAACAAAAATTTGGGAAAAATATCGTTATTCGGTCTTGAAAAACAAGAGGCCAAGAGGAGAATGTAATTATGTTATGTTATACCCACAATAATGTGGGAGGAAATTGGGCTAGAGCCACGTGCTACCGTTGATTAGGTATAAAAGACAACGACCGCGATGATTTGACGTACTAAACAATCCTAGGAGGCCCCCCCAAGGCGTAAAAATGAGACTAATAAATCTCTACGCCGGAAGTACGGAGGACCCACGACGTAGCCCACGTTCTCTCATCCGAGGCGTACCTTCATTTATTTGTGATTCTTGCTTTCTATATTTGACCACAATTATGCACCAGCTTGAACCGAAACTGCGATAATTCATCGTTGACATCCTCTAGCACTCGAAACTTGGAACAGAAGATAATTTATGGTCAGTTACTGATCAATAATGTCAAATTGTAATAATTCTCATACATGGAATGTCGATTATTGGTAACAATCAGGCGACCTTCTTCTGTTATCTCTGTCATCTCACCATGAAGGAGGTCGCACTAAAAGGCTAGAAGTACACAAAGAAGATATTTACATTGAAAAGCTTGAAGAGTAGAAAATTTCGAAAGCAGTTTATGTGGAAAAGGGAACGAAACGACATTAAAGATGATGATGATTAATTTTCAGAAGCTTGTCGATATCAATTCACCCTGAGGTTTCAATGAGTGTGACTTTTATCGAAAGATGGAAGGACTAGAGAAGCTAGTAAAAATCGCAATTGAAATCGCGAGACAAGCAAAACTAACGGATGAACGCATATGGACGGATGGACGGACGTACGAGTAGCGCGTAGCTTAATAGACTAAGCAGCCACGGGGGAGCACGCTCCTCCTGTCAACCGAGGGTGATGGACACCTCTCCCTGTGGGAGCCACCCACACATGGAAGCTAGTGCTGATGGTGATGGCGATGATAATGGTGATGGTATACTGCCTCGGTGAATGCTGCGATGTCGAGTGAGCGCCTCGACGTGACTGACTGACTCACTGACTTACTGACTAAACATGCGATAAGACTGAACAACGTCATTGTTCTCATCTACGTAGGTACACAGCTCACATTGCACTCACGCGTGGGTGATGATAATTATGAATACATTACGGATGCCTCTAGAGATTGATATGGACACTTGTTGAAAGGCATAGAAAGCTTGACGATCACTGAATTCAGAAGAGATGAGAGCGATGAGGAGTAGAAATATGAGGATACTGTCCAGATGATAAGATGCTTCCACGACTTTCAGGATTGAGAAGAGAATGTTGATTTCAATGATTCATTAGTGACGTACGAAATGTTATCACCACGTTGGAAATCTGTGAGACAGATGACGAGCTGCTGGAATAGGTGCTAGTGGTGGGTATGTGTGGGATGACAGTGTCACGTATCCATACATCGCAGGCCAGTTCACGCGTTCACTCACGCCTGACCCTCAATCTCGCCTCCGACGATATCCTCCGGACATATACAGAGCAATCATCGTCAGTTCCTGCCAAACTTTAGATATACGATGTTCGTACCTTCCGCTTACCTATACCTATCGTATGTACACGTTGATTAGAGACAGACTATCCGGAAGGATGGAGGAAATATTGATGCAATTGTGCACAAACTGACACTTTCCCGAAATTTTTGTTTCGCTACTTCTTTTCGATTTTAATCAACGATGTCGAACGAATTTGGAACCTTTATCCATTTCAATGTCATTATGCTTGCAAGATAAAAAAAAATGAAGGGCAAAGATAGAAGTTATACAGGATGACCCATTTCACGTGTCTACAATGGGAGGGGCTTCAAGTAGCATGACATCAAATGAAAGCATCAAGTAGCATTTTTGACATCAAATCAAAGTTATGCCACTTTAAGCCCCTCCCATTCTGGGCACATGAAGTGGGCCATCCTGTATATCTGTGGCTTCTCTAAAGTTTTATTGCAATTCATTGGTTGATAATCAAATAGGAGCAGTAAATGGGTTGGTTCAGATAACAAACGTACTTTATTGCACATTCTTCTTATATTGTAATGACAACAGGTCAAACTCGCTCATTAATCGTTTTCTTGTGGTTGTGACTTAGTGAGATAAAGTGAGGTCATTTTCCATCGTCAATAATCCCTGTTAAAAAAAAGGCCGTCGGTCGCTCAGATCTTATTCATCTTTACCATTTCTCTCTAAAATGTCCAAGATTTTTTTCTCATTGATAACGTGCAGCGTACAGAGTAAATGATCGTATTTCACAAAAACAGGGTTTGCGAAAATTGACACGTTTTATTTTTCAGCCTCTCGCCCTCTGACCGATGAAATTTTTTATCCAATAAACTGTATATGTATTCACATAGCTAGATCTCGTATGCGATAACGGTTGGTGGCCCTCAACATCGACGACATTTTTCTACGTCGGAAGTCTATTTGGGAACGTAGTATTCGGATGGATAGCCGACAAGTGGGGTCGAAGAACAGCCTTCTTCGCTATCCTATTTCTCGAGGTGATCATATCGATAGCTACGAGCTTCAGTCCGAATTACGTCATCTACACTGCCCTGAGGACCGTCAACGGTCTCTTCTTTCCAGCCATCTACCAAATACCATTCATCCTAGGTACGTAATCCCTCCTAAAAATATAGACAGCATCTTAAAAGCTTCCAGTAACGAGGCATGGTGAAATTTCAGCCCTCGAACTGATGGGGCCGAGGTACAGAACGTTCGCCGGAATGGTGATCTGCATGTTCTTCGCAACTGCGATGTCCCTGCTCGCGTTACTGGTGAGTGAAAATTCTCTGATCATTATGACAGGGATTCATGATCGCTGAAAGAGTCGAAATGTACTCAGAATGTCTGTAAACGTCGCAGGGTTACCTCTTGAGGCATTGGTACGCGCTGTCGCTAGCGACCTCGGTACCGTTCGTCCTCCTCTTCAGCTACTACTGGATAATACCAGAGTCCCCACGCTGGCTGTTGAGCAAGAATCGGATCGACGAGGCCGAGGTGATCGTTCAGCGGATGGCGAAGGTCAACGGGAAGACTGTGCCGACGAATTTTCTCAGAAAGATGGAGGTGCGGTTATCCCATCTTAACACTGATCCGAAAGTGGACTGATAATGAATATTCTCTGACAATTCGCAGATGGACATCCTGAAGAAACAAGGCATATCCTGCAACGGGAGGAACTTTGAAGGAGGCGAAGACAGGCCACCGCCGCCTTCCGCGACGCCCATGGATCTAATCCGGAATCCAAACATCAGAAAGAAATTCTTCATCCTCGCATTCGACTGGGTCGCTAACGCCGTCGTCTACAACGGCCTGTCGTACAACACTACGAATCTAGGCGTATCTGACTATTTGGCGTTTTTTATCGGTAAGTAGATTGTTGAAGCTTTGATATAAACTGAGGTTTTTAAGGGCGTATCCAATTCTCGAGCGCCATAAAACGTTGACGAATTTCAAGATTGAAATGTTATACCTTGCATCGGTCCCATAGGAGCTTGACGGGTACCGTGACCTTCAAAATGGGCCCAAGTTTTTTATTTTCGGATGAACCGTTTGGCTACAATACTGGAAGCAAGTGCCAACGCCGCTTTTGCACAGGCTGTTCCTTCAGTAGCCATAACACCCACAATTTTTGAGTTAGGATATCCCCTTTTTTTCAAATTGAAGCTGACATTTCAATCTTCGAAAGCTTCTTTTTTATATTAGTTTCAGCCCATTGCGTTTTGGAATTTGTGAACGTTTTATGGCGCTCGAGACTTAGATACGCCCAAGACCGACTCTTCTGCAATCAATACATTTTCGTTTTCTTCCAGGGGGTATCGTCGAGATCCCTTCATACTTTATCACGTGGTACGCCATGGACAGATTAGGGAGAAGATGGGTCCTATGTCTCACGATGCTCCTAGGTGGCGTTGCTTGCGTCTCTTGCATGTTCGTTCCGGAAGGTGAGGAGTCTTATCGAACAATGTCTTCTAAATCTGTTAAACATCATCCACTGCGATCTCTCCCTTGTTTTGATGTATTTACTACTAGCCCCACTAGCATAAAGTCGCGAAGACCGAACTGCTTCACTTATCTAAAGATTCAGGGGTCTTCTGTGAGCATGCGCAGTGAGATGCGCGAACGGTATGCGCACTGAACTCATATCACCTCAAAGTTACCCAGCATGGTAGCCATCATGGGGCGTTCGAAGAAAATTGAGATACGTGAAGCTCATAGAGTCCCCTCACACAAGTCAAGTTTATACATGTGGGATCCTACTGTATTGAAATTCCTTATCAAACTATCGAAATGAACTGTTTGAATCCTTTATCATGAAATAATTCGCCCATCAAAAATCATTCATGAGTCTTTCATTGTTGATCCATTTCAATCTGTAAATTTGTTTTTTCTTTCAGACGCGGTTTGGGTGACCGTGTCCCTAGCAATGGTTGGAAAATTTGGTATAGCCGCGTCGTTCGCGGTCTTCTACGTCTTCGTCGGCGAATTATTACCGACGGTGTTGAGGTCGCAGGCGATGGGTATCGCCTCGTTCATAGCGGGCATAGGCCTGCTTACATTTCCCTACATAGTTCATCTCGCGGTTTACTCGAGGGTTCTCCCGTTGATAGTGATGGGTTCGTTGAGCGTGGCCGGCGCCCTGACTTCGGTCTTCCTTCCGGAGACTCTGAACATACATTTACCCCAGACGATCGAGGAGGGAGAACTTTTTGGCGCGGATTTCAAACTGTGGTCGTGCCCAACGAGCGCGACGTGAGTAAACCGAGTTTTTTATCCGTGTTTGAATATTTCGTTCATTCATCGGAGGGTTTTCGGTCGTTTTAGGAGAAAACGCAGGCATCGAACTCCAGACACAGAAATGCCTGTGAGGTATTTGGTGAACGGCCGACCGGGCAGCCAGTCCGGCGACGTTCAGGATCAGCCGGACCCGGCCAGAGTCGGTCTTCAGTCTCCGGACAGCGACCTGGAGGACGCGGAAGCCCCGGGATTCGGAATGGACTTAAGCCGCGGCGACGAAGAGGTCTGAGCATCGAACGTGATTCCTGCAGAATCGCTGCACCCAGGAGAATCCAGGAAGCGCTCAACGATTTGACGCATCTGAATGACCGACGCGGATCTCGTGGTCGAGGAAATCCCACCGATCATTCAAAACGGATAAATAATTGTAACGACCTTGTATTATATCGCTGTAGGCACACATTGTATTTATTTTTCCATTTAATATATTGTCTTTCGTTTCTAAGAAACATCAGTCTATATTATTCTTTCAACCCGTGATAATCACATCTCACAATCAGTAGACTACCATAACAGTCAATTCGACTCTAGCCAACTTTGAGCGATTACTGAAGCAAGACGACGCGTTATATTTCCGTATAAAAATTCAGACATCATTTTTTTTAGTACTAAAAAAAATCCTGAAAAATATTGGTCGAAAAAAAACACGGTTTTCTACTAAAAAAAATTCATAACTTTTTGAATTTTCGATATTTTTATTATAGTACTTTTATAAATACATTTATTTTGAAGGTTGAACTTGATGATTCGTAGCTTGAATGGTTGCCTGTTTACTACTCGTATTATTCGATTGAAAAAGAAATCTAGGTCAAATTATTACGGGTTAAAACCGTGTCCACCACATCCTTGGAGAAGAATCCACTCAATCTTTGGAACCTTAAAGAGAAATGGAATTGAAATACTCCAAGAGACCAAAGACCATCAGTTGCAACACAGAGAACTACTTAGATTTAGTGATCGACCGAACAGTTCCACAGCTGCAAGTGGTATACATACAATTGTATTTGCCACAGCTGGTAACTGAGAAGCTAGAGAACACTGTGCGACCAACAATGATCATCATGGGAAAAGAAGTTCGTCGATTGAATTCTGAATGACATTTTAATTTTGGAATGCGTGAAAATTATGACGAAGGAACAGCGTCGTCAAGGAGATAGTTATGACTGATTTTCATTTGTTTGTTTGAGTCGTTCAAACTTGAGACACATCATCTGATTCCGGCCTCCAGCAAAGTCAATTTATCGCAAAATCTCCGTTGCTTCGGAGTGTAAGACACCCGCGGGACAGTCTTTTGGTGTCGTGAACCGCTCCAGCATGAGGGAAATTGTTCACATCCAGGCGGGCCAGTGCGGCAACCAGATTGGCGCGAAGGTCAGTTTAAACGTTTATCACGTAGTGGTGCGAAAGGGTCCGTAACTGTTACGCAAACGACTCGTCCAACGTTGCTCAACTTCCGCTACGTTGATTTCAGTTCTGGGAAGTGATATCCGACGAGCATGGAATCGACCCGACTGGAACCTACCACGGAGACTCCGACCTTCAGCTGGAGAGAATCAACGTTTACTACAACGAGGCTTCAGGGTCGAAGTACGTGCCTCGTGCCATCCTCGTCGATCTAGAGCCAGGCACGATGGACTCTGTCCGGTCTGGGCCATTCGGCCAAATATTCCGCCCCGACAACTTCGTCTTCGGACAAAGCGGAGCAGGAAACAACTGGGCCAAGGGTCACTACACGGAGGGTGCAGAGCTGGTCGACTCCGTGTTGGACGTGGTGAGGAAGGAGGCTGAGAGCTGCGATTGTCTGCAGGGATTCCAGATGACCCACTCGCTCGGGGGCGGCACCGGGTCCGGAATGGGAACCCTGCTGATATCCAAAATCAGGGAAGAGTACCCGGACCGGATAATGACCACCTTCTCCGTGGTCCCATCCCCGAAAGTATCAGACACCGTGGTGGAGCCCTACAACGCGACCCTCTCTGTCCATCAGCTGGTCGAAAACACCGATCAGGTTTACTGCATCGACAACGAGGCCCTCTACGACATCTGCTTCAGGACTCTGAAGCTGACCACTCCGACCTACGGCGATCTTAACCATCTCGTATCGGCCACAATGTCCGGAGTGACGACCTGCCTCAGATTCCCAGGCCAGTTGAACGCGGATTTGAGGAAACTGGCCGTCAACATGGTTCCGTTTCCCAGACTCCATTTCTTCATGCCCGGATTCGCGCCGCTGACGTCCCGCGGAAGTCAGCAGTACCGAGCTCTCACAGTTCCTGAACTCACGCAGCAGATGTTCGACGCTAAGAACATGATGGCAGCGTGCGACCCTAGACACGGACGGTATTTGACCGTCGCCGCGGTCTTCAGGGGCAGGATGTCAATGAAGGAAGTCGACGAGCAGATGATGAACATCCAGAACAAAAACAGCTCGTACTTCGTCGAATGGATTCCGAACAACGTGAAGACAGCAGTCTGCGATATTCCACCCCGTGGATTGAAGATGTCGGCCACTTTCATCGGGAACTCCACCGCGATCCAGGAACTGTTCAAGCGAATATCTGAACAGTTCACCGCAATGTTCAGGAGGAAGGCTTTCCTCCATTGGTACACCGGCGAGGGCATGGACGAGATGGAGTTCACCGAGGCTGAGTCTAACATGAACGATTTGGTTTCTGAATACCAACAATACCAGGAGGCCACTGCTGAAGAAGACGGCGAGTTCGACGAGGAAGAGGAGAGCGAGGAAAAGTAGGAACTGTCGGAGCAACTGGAAGCGGAAATCGACTACCAATACGCAACTGACAACTTTTTAGGCTCTTTTTTTCATTTTTATATTCTTATTATCTTTTTGACCATCCTTTTACTGTACCAATGATTTTGTGATTCTCATATTATGACCTTTATGAATTTTATATGTGTTTATATGTATGGTTACCATATACATTCACTTTCTAATAAAAAAAAAATGTACCACCTTTCGACTGTAAATGAACTCCATTCTCTGTCATTTTGCTGCGATTTGGTCGCAGGCAACAGGATTTCAGAACCTGCGGAAAGTCAAATTTGATGCGTAGCCGGGCTTCCCTCATTTTTTCAAAGAATAGATTGCCATGGAAATTGCCGTTTGTTTTGTTATCATCTCACATGACAGGAGCATCTTCTCGTTAAACCTTTCGGCCCAAAATTTAACCCCATCCTAATTCGGCGATCTAAATTCTCCACTTCCAATAACACCATGCGGGAAATTGTACAGATACAAGTTGGACAATGTGGAAACCAAATCGGCACGAAGGTAACGAATCCTGCTAGAATCGTTTTAATCAGACATTCCTGAACCCAAGTAATTCACAGTTCTGGGAAGTTATCGCGGACGAACATGGTCTCAACACTGAAGGAATGTACCATGGAGATTCGGACCTGCAGTTGGAACGGATGAACGTTTTCTTCACCGAAGGACAAGGTAGACTTTCTTCACAACATCATTAATTTCGGTTTCTAACTCTTGTCGGTTCTCAGGAGGACGTTTCGTCCCCAGGGTCATCTTGACTGACCTGGACCCGATGTCCTTGAGCTCTGTGAAGTCTGGGCCGAACGGACGGCTCTTCAAACCGGAAAACTTTGTGGCTGGTAAAGCGAGTGCTGCTAACAACTGGGCCAAAGGTCATTTCACCGAAGGAGCCGAACTCGGCGATTCTGTCTTGGACATAATTCGAAGAGAGGCTGAGAGCTGCGACCTTCTTCAAGGTAACCAGAGGCTCCTTTTGAACGAGGATTGAACCGACCTCCGTCCTCACAGGGTTTCAGCTCCTTCACTCGATCGGAGGTGGAACGGGCTCCGGAATGGGAACCCTGCTGATGAGAAAGATCAAGGAAGAGTATCCGGACCGTGTGATGACCACATACTCCATAATACCGACCTCGAAGACCTCGGATATCGTGGTCGAGCCCTACAACGCGACCCTGACGATGCACAACCTGGTTGAAAACTCCGACGAGACGTTCTGCATGGACAATGAAGCGCTTTACGACATTTGCCACAAGACGTTGAGACTCGAAGGACCCACGTACGGCGACCTCAACCATCTCGTATCGTCCTGCATGGCGGGGGTCACGACCTGTCTCAGGTTTCCTGGCCAGCTGAACGCGGACCTGAGAAAAATAGCGATCAACATGGTCCCCTTCCCCAGACTCCACTTTTTCGTGCCTGGATATGCTCCTCTGACGTCAAGAAGCGCCGCGCCATTTTCTGTACCATCGGTTCCTCAGCTCACGCAGCAGATATTCGACGCAAGGAGCATGATGGCGGCCTGCGATCCGACTAAGGGTCGCTTTCTCACGGTGGCAGCCATTTTTCGAGGAATTGTTTCGACCAAGGTGACGATCTTACCTGCGTCATGTTCGAACTATGCTTGAAAGAGTGAAAAAGCTTCGAAATTTTGTTTTCCAGTTGGTCGACGAGCAGATGATGAACGTTCAGAACAAGAACAGCAGGTACTTCGTCGAGTGGATACCGAACAACATAAAGACTGCGATCTGCGACATTCCACCCCGAGGATTCAAGGTCTGTGCGACGTCGATATCCAACACAACAGCGATCCAGGAACTGTTCAAACGCATCACCGCCCAGTTCAGCATGATGTACAAAAGGAAGGCTTACGTTCATTGGTACACGACTGAGGGAATGGACGAGGCTGATTTTTCCAGTTCACTCAGTGACGTGCAGGACTTGATATCCGAATATCAGCAGTACCAGGAGGCAGAGCCGGACAGGGATCTCATTGGCGACGAGGAAGAGGAGGAAGAGGAAGACGACGAGTAGGAGACGAACGTCGGAAAGAGGCTTGGGAAGATTAACATCGTTTCTTTTTGGTTTGCAATAGTTGTATGTGTACATAATTATACGGTGTAAGATCACAATTAAATTTTTGGTTAGAGCCTTTGGTGCTCGAAGAAGGGATCATGTACAATCGTGGTAGTATATCGATTAAATAAGACAAAAAATAAATAAAACATCAAAATTTTATCCTAATCCCAAACCAGACACGGCAAACGTTGACAAATTGTTTTCTTTTTTCATAACCTTCAGTCTTCCGTAAATCTCCGCAGTCTAACAATTCTATAATAATCTACAATATTATAATCGATTAGTTAATTGTATAAAATTAGAAAATTAGCAATTAGCATCTAGGCGTTAATTATATATCATTACAGTATTATAAATATGACTAAGATATTTTTAGGACATTCGCATCGCGTAGATATGGGAAGATGATGATAAGTATAAAATCATTGTATCGTTTCTCTTCACTCCTGATCGCAGGTTTCAAAGTCATCGCCGCACTCCTCCGGCTCGAAGTCTTCTTCGGCCGTGGCTTCCTGGTATTGTTGGTATTCAGAAACCAAATCGTTCATGTTAGACTCAGCCTCGGTGAACTCCATCTCATCCATGCCCTCGCCGGTGTACCAATGGAGGAAAGCCTTCCTCCTGAACATGGCGGTGAACTGTTCAGATATTCGCTTGAACAGTTCCTGTATGGCGGTGGTGTTTCCGATGAAAGTGGACGACATCTTGAGTCCCTTCGGCGGTATGTCGCAAACGGCAGTCTTCACATTGTTCGGAATCCACTCGACGAAGTACGGGCTGTTCTTGTTCTGGACGCTCAGCATCTGCTCGTCGACTTCCTTCATGGACATCCGGCCCCTGAAGACCGCGGCGACGGTCAGATACCGTCCGTGTCTGGGATCGCACGCGGCCATCATGTTCTTCGCGTCGAACATCTGCTGAGTCAGTTCAGGCACTGAAAGAGCCGAGTACTGCTGCATCGAGCGTGACGTGAGCGGGGCAAATCCGGGCATGAAGAAGTGGAGCCTGGGAAACGGGACCATGTTGACGGCCAGTTTCCTCAAATCCGCGTTCAGCTGGCCCGGGAATCTGAGGCAGGTCGTCACTCCGGACATGGTCAGAGACACCAGATGGTTAAGGTCGCCGTAGGACGGGTTCGAGACCTTCAGAGTCCTGAAGCAGATGTCGTAGAGGGCCTCGTTGTCTATGCAGTACGTCTCGTCGGTGTTCTCGACCAGCTGATGAACGGACAGAGTCGCGTTGTAGGGCTCGACGACCGTGTCCGAGACCTTGGGTGACGGCATCACGGAGTAGGTGTTCATTATCCTGTCTGGATACTCCTCGCGGATTTTTGAGATCAGGAGGGTTCCCATTCCGGACCCGGTCCCACCGCCGAGCGAGTGGGTCAGCTGGAATCCCTGCAGACAGTCGCAGTTCTCGCACTCCTTTCGCACCACGTCCAGGACCGCGTCCACCAGCTCTGCCCCTTCCGTGTAGTGGCCCTTGGCCCAGTTGTTTCCGGCACCGCTCTGACCGAAGACGAAATTGTCCGGGCGGAAGAGCTTGCCGTATGTTCCGGACCGAACCGCGTCCATCGTTCCGGGTTCCAGGTCCAACAGGATTGCTCGAGGAACGTATTTTCCGCCATTCGTGGATGTTGCGACTGGAATACAGAAAAAAGGGTCAAAATTATTACAGTAGATTATATCACATGGTGGCCACTACAAAGAGTTAAAAAAATCCCCCTGACCATTTTTTGGATTCCCTGACCATTTTTAGAATTCCCTGACTTTTCCATGGCTTCCCGGTTTTCCCTGACCAGTGGCCACCATGTTTTACAACGGACAGTGAAGTGTGCCGTAAATGGCTGGGGTCTTTTCGTCCTCGTAATGGGCAGGATAAACCGCACACGCAAATCGCACGTGTCCCGCATAACGTAGCTTCATTGTGTGATTGTGAGTGGTGACAAAGCCCCGGTTCTGGAGGGGGGGCTGTAACTATAAGTAGTGGACCAACGCGACTTTTAGGGAAACTAATTTAGCTCCTTCAGGCACGTTCTAATAATAAATTCAAACAAGCATTCACGTCTCTACGGCCTGATAAATTCCTTGTTCCAAAATATTTTACGGCTACCACGGTGTTAGGAGTTCCTAAAATACTTGAAGCTATACCCATATATACGTCATAATTAATTCCCTCTATGCATTTTTCTCACAAACTTTACGACCAGTCTGCGATTGAATACTATTTTCAATCTGAAACCTTCGAGAAACGATTTCAGAATGCTAATCAACCCCTCGGTCTTTATTATTATTCCGAAGAAACCTCATTAGTTTAATCGGATAACCGCGACGCGGACGGATATCTTAATTTGGCGATGCTGAACGTGATCGTTCATAGACTCAATTTATGATTCACGTCAGAGGTAGTGAAAATTAATATTATCTTTATCTTCATCTGCTAAGAATTTCCTCAAGACGTCATTAAACCTTCCACTGTTTATCTACGACCTCGGATAGAGAAGGAAGATGAAGAATGCGAGCCATTATCCTCCATTATTTTCGCTGTTAGTCACGGTCCGTCTTATCTCGTCAGTCCAGCTATTTTCTTGTCCTTCTGTTTTGTTACCCCAGACTGGAACACTTCCTGGTAATAACTCATCGAGAATCTAGCATAGAAATTTTCTGGCGACACCCTGAGTACCTATGCCTGAAGTTATTTCAGTCCTGAAAGAGCTAACGAGGCCCTGCCCTAGCTATCAGTTTTTCCTTTCTTATTTCGAACTCTCCGCAAGTCTGCAGTCGGAGCTCATCACCGTCTAGGTATTCCTTTTTCTTTTATCATCTTCTTTTATTTTCTACAATTTAGTTTAGAGCATGCGACATGCCAACGCCGCCGGTTGCTCACTGCGGGAGAAAATCTATTTTTGATCAAACCCAGAAGACTCGGAGATACCCGGAGACTCAGAACTGCTGCAAGGTTCTATCGTTCTGAAATTCAATTCAAGGGGACCAGTGCAGCGTGATCGAACGAATTCTTCATACTTCAAAAATCATCAATGTGAAAATTGAAAAAAAAAATGCTTGACCAAGTTATCAGCAAGGATTGTCGCTAAATTTCGATAACTGATCATAACTTATCACAGGATTTTTCTTTCTCAGTTTCCCTCATTCGTATGATGAAGAATTGCTCTTCGAAGAAAATGAGACGTCGCGAGCCATAATCGAATCAACCGTGTGTCTGAAACCTTACGACGAGTGATTTTGAAAAAAGTCAATTTTTCGACTTTGGGTAAGATATTAGGACGAAATGTGATACAGGAGCGATGAAGAATTTTTTATACCGGTCTTAATTTTCTCCTAATTAGTCCAAGACGAAATTTAATCCACATAATCAGCGCGGATGTTGCAGCACGTCGAGCGTGGCTGCAGTAGGCACTCGCTAATTTTGTAGTTTATAAGACAGTTCAACGAACTTTTGAACTGGGCACACGAGCTTTAGGGAATCGTCGAATTGTCAGAAATACTTGCAGTTTTGGACAGTGACAAAATTTCAGCAAATAAGGAGGGGGATTCAACTTTTTTTTGTACAGTTTTTGCTGAAAAGTCTGATAACCCCAACAATTCTGATCATTTTGGGACAAAATTTGGAGCGCAAACTCAGTTTCTTGCATTTTTGCTGAGTAAAACTCTTTGTAGTTGAACAACTCCTACGGTTCTCAATATTTTTTGCTGAAATTTGTTTAGCACGGCGATTATACCGTTTCTAAAAAGGTGTTTCGGCAGATTCCTTATATCTCGCTTTATTGAATTATTCTCACCAGAGGCTTCGTTGTAGTAAACGGAGATTCTTTCGAGCTGCAGGTTACTGTCCCCCTGGTAGATTCCGGTCGGGTCGATGCCATGCTCCTCGGAGATGACCTCCCAGAACTGAAAATAAATCGTACAATTTTTAACACCGAAATTGTACATCATGTTGGTACAGCTGGTGACAATTTCGGGTACTTTTCCGCGGAAGTCTGATACCGTGATCCACTTCCACGAGTGGTATGCACGAGCAGAGCCGGTAGGGATGGTTGCAGTATATCCTCGAGGACGTATAAATAGACAAACGAGTGCAGAGAGACAGTTGTCGCTTTGGACTCGAAATATTTTCAACCGTTTTTGTTGTCTACTCTTTTTATACTATTTTTCTTGTTCTATTAATAGACATTCAACACTGGTGCACCGCACCATGTTCCATCTGAGATATGGCGAGCACTGATCTCTGCGCTAGATGTGCGTTCATGTGGATGTAAATGGAGACGCAAATGTCTCTATGCTACTCTATACCGTCTCCCGGACCTCGACGACTGCAGTTTGGTATTATCCACGCATTTCCCAGGCTTCTGTCTCTCACTGCACTTTTC
The DNA here is from genome assembly GCA_018257835.1 of Euura lappo. Lineage (NCBI taxonomy): Eukaryota > Metazoa > Arthropoda > Insecta > Hymenoptera > Tenthredinidae > Euura > Euura lappo. The sequence goes on along the minus strand of JAEUYN010000281.1, from coordinate 33,501 downwards.
TATAGCTGTCTTATACCCGTTGGATATAACCCAGGATTGATGGAACGAGACTTTCAGTAAATCGGACGAAGAGAGTTCAATGCCGTTTTTGTTCTTCAACATTTTCGCTAATTATTATTATTATTATCATTACTATTTTTCTTCTGCTATGATTGAAGAAAATTTTCGTAAGAGTTTCTATCCACCTGTTTCATAGATTTTTTCAGAATGCAAATAGACAAATATTTTATCTAATGACAACTAAAACTGTAAGTATTAATTTTTAGTAATTTTTAGTTCGTTTAGAAGTTATTTGATAATTTTTTCTTTGCCTATTCTAAATCGCTATATTTATATCCTTCAACGTTTTAAATTTTCCCGGAACTTTTACTAACTGATTACATTTCACATTATTCGTTCGATATTTGAATCAATGAACTAACAATAAGATAAGGAGACAAAATTCCTGTATTCTTTTTATAGTTAAAATAATAATTAGCCTATAGACCGGATCTTCGATCATCATCATCGAGACTGCAGCGTTATGAAATCGTTTTATACTACTTTGCAGACGTAACTTTAAGAAGCAGCTACGCAAGCTTCCTGCCCTTCTATATAATTAAGGATCTTCTCTAATTTTTTCTGCACATTAAAGGTTAAAACCGAACCAACGCGGTCTAACGCGGTTTTGCTTCCGCACAACGATCGTAAAATATCTCATGCGGAAAATCGCAGCTAATTAGGCACGATTCAGTCAACGATAAATTGATTGCTGATTTTGTTCCAATTTTTTTTGTTCTAGATTGTCTACATCAGTTTTTTGCCAACTGAGGTTCTTCAGGATCCGGGAAATTCCAATCTTCTCGTTCTTGAAGATAGGATTTTCTCAGTTCATAGAATCTAATTATACAACCCATGTAGAAATTAAATTGACTGCTAAATGGGGAAAACTAGCCAGGGCCCTGCTAGGACCCTCCCAAGGACGTCGCGTTTTATCTTCTCATTCTTGAAGCAAAGATTTTCTCATTTCCTACAATCTAATACAATTCCCATTTAAAAATTGACTTCTAAATGGGGAAAACTAGCCAGGGCCCTGCTAGGACCCTCCTAGAAACGTCACGTTCTATCTTCTAATTCTTGAAGAAAAGATTTCCTCAATTCATAAAATCTAATACAGTTCCAGGTAGAAATTGACTTCTAAATGGGGAAAACTAGCCAGGGCCCTGCTAGGGCCTCCCAGAAACGACACGTTTGATCTTGTAATTCTTGAAGAAAAGATTTCCTCAATTCATAAAATCTAATACAGTTCCAGGTAGAAATTGACTTCTAAATGGGGAAAACTAGCCAGGGCCCTGCTAGGGCCTCCCAGAAACGACACGTTTGATCTTGTAATTCTTGAAAAAAAAGATTTTATCATTTCATAGAATGTAATACAATTCTCATTTAAAAATTGACTTCTAAATGGGGAAAACTAGCCAGGGCCCTGCTAGGGCCTCCCAGAAACGACACGTTTGATCTTGTAATTCTTGAAAAAAAAGATTTTCTCATTTCATAGAATGTAATACAATTCTCATTTAAAAATTGACTTCTAAATGGGGAAAACTAGCCAGAGCCCTGCTAGGACCCTCCTAGAAACGTCACGTTCTATCTTCTAATTCTTGAATAAAAGATTTCCTCAATTTATAAAATCTAATACAGTTCCAGGTAGAAATTGACTTCTAAATGGGGAAAACTAGCCAGGGCCCTGCTAGGGCCTCCCAGAAACGACACGTTTGATCTTGTAATTCTTAAAAAAAAAGATTTTCTCATTTCATAGAATCTAATACAATTCTCATTTAAAAATTGACTTCTAAATGGGGAAAACTAACCAGAGCCCTGCTAAGACCCTCCTAGAAACGTCACGTTTTATCTTCTCATTCTTGAAGCAAAGATTTTCCCATTTCATGGAATCTAATACAATTCCTATTTAAAAATTGACTTCTAAATGAGGAAAATTACCCACGACCCTAGTAGGGCTCTGGCTAGTTTTCCCCGATAAAAAATCAATTCTTACGTGGTCAAAAAAGGCTTGCGAAATTATCGAGCATAGAATTTATGCGTTTTACTAGAAAAGTGGCTAAAATTTTGGAAATGAGTTTAACGATAACGCGAAGAGTTCTCATTAAAAATGATCTTTTCTTCTCTTTCTTTATTTTTCGTTTCTATGTAATTGTGCATATAATTAGGAGAAGCCTGTGAGAACTCGCCACGTGCGAGTCTGCTGGACAGTCTGTCATCCACCCGGACGTCTAGTCCGTGTTCGTCGTATTCCGTGTCATTCGTGCCACACGGTCGAATATCCCGGGGATTCGACTTCGTCGAGCACAAAGAAACTTGAGAATCTAATACCGGGTGGCCGATTTCCGCGATTGTAAGGCCGCAGATTTATCACACCGGAAATCAGGATGTCAACCCGGTTGTAAGGATTCGAGGTTTAATTCTTCCAACAAAACTAGAAAATCCTATACCTTAAAAAAAAAAAAAAAAAAAACTGCATTTTCAATTTGATAAAATAATCATTCAGTTCAGAACAAGGATTACATTCTTTTTCTGCACTAAATCGCTCACGAAATCGGTAAAAAAAATCGACAAAGATCGAAGGCGGAAGAATTCTTGTGGAATTTTCAGGGCAATTTGAATCGTTTAAATCGTTTCACTTCCACGGTCCATGGCTAATTCGTTAGTTAGTCCCTTACCCCGGAGTCTTGAACGGAGTGAGGTCAATTTACTGTAATTATTTTTATTCTCTAAGTCGCGAGGACAATCAAGCGTTTCCCTCCTCGCTATTATAGTCACTGTATAGCGGCTAGTCCGATTCTGACTCTCATTCGCTTCAACTATTCGCTCGCAAAAAGTTCGTTACACTTTTTTCATTCGGTGAAACATAAAACAGGAATGAAAAGAAGCAACAGGAACAAGAATTTAGGGAAAAAAATTGAACTAGATATGAAGATCGAAGAAATAAAGCAAGAAAAAAAAGAAAGTTTGTTTTCATATCCTTCATAAAACGCTGAAAGAAAAATTGATATAGAATTGGAAAAACTTGGTCAATTGATTTTTAAAGGTTTTGACATACCTAGCAATGAAAAAAATATATTAATTCACTATGATTCTTTCAACAATTTTTTTTTTCATTTTCCTGTTAACTCGACTTTATACGTAACGAATTGTACGTATTGAATTGATTGCCTTATCGCTTTTCGTGGTAGGGAAAATAACGATATCAAGTTTCCTGATTTGCTATATTTATTCGAAAGAATTTTACGATCTAATCAAGTAATCAGTAGACAAAGAGTGTAGAAAAATAATTTCCTTGAGGACAGTTGGGAATAAAAAAGGACAGAAACTTTCCCTCCACAGAAACTCATTACTTTGGCTTATAAAAATGTGTCACTTTATAAATTTGATTAACCTCGGTCTCTTAGAACGTTAGCAGCGTTCGAAACTCGTGTATTTGACTATCAAAAGCCTCAACTTCCGGTTTTTCAATTGATGTAATAATTTTTATTCATTTTATTCAAATACATTTACAATGATTTTGTAATTGTAAAACAAATATTATTCATTGCCTCAAGTATATTTTATCTGGTCCAAGTAAAATAATTTTTACTTTTCTATTGCAAACTGAGTGAACGTTTATCTAGATTCAAGATAAAATGAAATCTCATCGAATAATAATTACATATTTAATCATCGTCAAATAGAATCAAATTTAATAAACTTTTTCCAAATTCCGTCAAGTAATAATCCAATTTTCTTACTACCCGTAACGAAAATTAATTTCTTTTTCACCATCAGCATACAAAGTTTCTTCAAATTCATTTGATTAGTCTTCAATTTCGTTTTCGTTTTTCATTCTTTAATTTGTATATTTTTTTGCGTTTTGCAGTATGACAAATACGGGATTCGAAGAATATTCGCGAAGCCTCTTCGTGTCTGTCGCTACCCGGAATAAACTCTTTTAAAACACATTATTTCTCGGTATTACAACGTACGGGTCGATAAGACGGTATGCATGTAGTAATACGTACATAACTACAGCCTGCAATTAATATAAGCAAATGCACACGCACCTCTCAGGTGCTGGGTGTCGATATACAATGTGTATAATACATGCTTCAAGCGTTCCAATGCGTCGCCGGAAGTAACGGGGCCGAAGGGTGCGGAAAGAGGGCTCCAAGAATTCAGCAAATATTTATTAAATTACTCACAAGCAATTTTTTTCCGCGAATACCGTTCGAAAACTGATCTTCGCAATACATTTGAAGAAAAAGAAAAAAAGAAAAATGAAATTTAGAAATTTAATGATCGGTTCGTGAAATTTTTATTTATTGAAAAAAGTGAAACGACGTTTTTTGCAACGAATAGAATTTCGATTTGACAAAAGAATGAGAAAGTTTATAAAACCCTGGCCATAAAAAACAATTGGAAAAAAAAAACGAAGTATATAAAGATTTTGATATTGAATCGCTGATGATGATCGTTCAATTAATTTCTCTCTTATTTTGCTCGATATTTTATACCCTAGACACTGATTGAGATGAGCCTATCGTTGTGAAGTGGAAGTTAAGAGAGTCTGTGTAGAATAAAGACACTCAGGATCCGAGTCAAGTAGGAATCAGAGCGTACCGTCTGCGGTTGTGAGAAGTACCGGTTAGTTTATTTGGTTTTTTTATTTTTTACAGTCCGAGGGACTGATCTTCTACAGAGTGTATACATATCGTTTGTGTATAACCTACGTGAAACAGAAACAGGAAACAAGAAGACAGGAAGTCAAGTGACTAAAATACGGAAGATTATAAGTCCGAAAAAATTGTTGCTCATATGGTGATCATAAATTGCAATTTTGAAGGACTAGATAATAAATCTTCTGGGATCTAATCAATCACAAAAATGTAAAAATTAATCGAATTTGCAAAAGTCGATAGAAACAAAAAATATCCTCCAATCGTAGATAAACGCGATCTGAGGTATGAAGAATGATCCATAGATCAATCTGATCGTCGAGCGATGTTCAAAAATCGATCGATAAGTTCGATTCTGATTGAAATCAAATATAGAATTCCCTTGATTTAATAGAATAAAATCACTCAAATCTTATATTGTACAAATTTTCTGTCTTTCGATCAGAATCGATCAATTTTTTTTCTTTTCATTTTCTATCAGGAATAATTGTAACACTAATTGACAATTTTTATTCAGTACTCAATAATTGAGGGAGTCAGTGTAGAACTTAAGAAAAACGTTCACATATTCACTGATTAATTCGTTTGTTAAATATGTAAATTTCATCACTTTTGGAGTAATTTTAATTTGTCACCCTCTCCATCAATAATTGATTAGGAATGAGAGAATAAAATTGAGGCCTACCTTCGCTCCGATCTGATTTCCGCACTGTCCGGCTTGCAGATGGACGATTTCCCTCATTGTGGTGCTTTTTGAAAATTTAATACGATCTTCAGGATCCTCTTCTTCTCTTCGTCGCCTCTGGGAGCGTCTGCTGAATCAGGAGCGTCAGGGAGTCTCGATTGTCGACTACGTCGAGGACGTCCAGACTTTTTTTAGAGGAGCAAGAGCTTTCGAGTGTCGATGATCAAGTGCGGAGACTAAATGCGAGTGAGTTGTGCACCGTGGAGGCAACCGCGTCTCGTCGACGTTGTCGCCGGGACGCCTGGACGCCAGGCGCCGCTTAGCGACCGTCATTCATCCCCACCAGGAACCGCAGCCGATTTTTTTTCTTCTTCACCGAAGATCGGGTCTTGGGAATCATTTGAACTCATATCAGAGACGAGCGGAAGTTTCGAAAGACAATTTTCTTTAATCGCAGGGTATCTAAATGAGACGAGAACATTTTTTGTCTCGGGGAAAAGTCGAAGAACTTGGAAATTGTAATTTGAGAGATTTTGAAGAGTTTTTTTACTTTCCATATAAGTTTTTTATAAATTTACATTCATTATGAATTCCTTTTTGTTTATTATTAATTAATTTTATTTTATAGCACAACTTTTTGTTTTCTTCTTGTCCTCTTTTGAAAAATACTTTGATATTGAAATTCAGTGTGACAATGATGGATTTTTTTTTACTAAACTCTGATATTCTGCTTTTTAAATTGAAAAGTTTTTTTTTTTGGCTTGGAAATAATTGTGGAATTTCAAATTGTTAATTTATTGCATAGTTTTATGAAAAAAATCCTAAATAAAACATAGGTGATACATTATTTTTATATAATTCAGTATTAATTATTCAATTGAATATTGATTCTGTGTAAAAATCAATAAGAATTATCGGTTTCAGATTATAATCAAATTTGAATTCTTTTAATTGATTTTCAAGTGCGTGAAGAATTGAAAAATCAGTTTGCTTTTGTTCGTAGACTCAATTTCTATAATTATATTTCTACATAATTTTTCGTAGATCAATTTTCAAAATACTAATCAGTAAATCAAGAATACAATTCCAAATTTGACTTCCGAATACGAGACCTCTGTTACTTTTTACCATTTTTACTTTTTGCTATTTAAAAAAAATACATATTTTCAGAACATAATTAAGTAATATAAAAAACACTATACGTAGAATTGTAGTGTATTATTATGTAGTATGTTTTTATTGCGTCAGATATTAATTTTTGTATCACTGAAAAAAAAATCGTTGTGGGCCATGCAGTTACAGCTAGTCAACTATATGCGCTACAATATAGTGAAAAACTTTTGACGATGCACAAAATCGAATATAGCTGAATCAGAAATTTGTATAAATTCTTTACCATAAACTGTATTGCTGTCGCCTTCTCTAAATAAAATTCAGTGTATATTTTTTATACCTATACACAGCCTAAACTTTTTTTTTATATCGCTATAAGTTTTTGCGCGATTGAATATATCCTGACAGGCTATATATTTTAATTTGATTTTAATTAACTCGATTAAATCGAGTAGTAGGAATTTATGGATAGGTTAAATGAGCCATTTAATCCACGAAGATACACGTATCTGTACTTATATGGGTTATAGATAAACAATGAGATCATACAAGAAATTCTCAATCTAGATCGTGACGAAAAATACACTAATGAATCAGACCAAAAGTTAATCGCGACGTTGCAGATCGAGATAAGGCTCTCATTTATAAAATTTTTTCAACTTCCTGCTTCTCGGTTTCCAGAGAAAAAAGAAAGTCGTTATAATCACGCCGAGAATGAAAAGCTGAGTTTTCACTGCATCTGCACGTTTTGAGGCCCAGGGAATCACCTCCGACTATTTTGAGTTCGACGTCTGCGTGCAGTGTGTGAGAACGAGGGTGCAGATTTTGATCAAATTAGGCTCAATCGACGCGGCTTTCCTAAACTTATAACTGATTAGATTTTGTCTTCGATCGGTTCAGTACCTTTCGAATTATTTGAATAACAACATTCTAAAAAATACAATTGAAAATGACGATATTTTGAGAACGGATCAACGGCTTTGAATGGAATTTGGTACCACATGGTGTTTTGGGTCGTTGATCACGAATCTGAAGCTAGATTCGCGAGATTTGACATTGCGAATCCAATTCGCTGAGGAAAACCACTAAAAAGATTCGAAACCTAATTAAATTGGTAGTTGAAATTTTTTTCGAACCGCTGATCAAGAATCTTAGGTCATATTTGCAAGATTTCAAATATATCTGTAAATAAAATGAAGAACGGTAAGTTTATTTCATAGTTAGCCCAAATTCGCTTGTTTTCTCTCTATTATCAGAATCTAATTTCGAAGCTGACGAATCATCGAACTTCGATATTCAAATAAAACGGCCAGGATATCATTCCGCTATTCCAGCACCCTGGGTCATCTTGAAACCTGCAAAGTGGGCGCGAAAAAAACTGAGGTATACTCTGGTACAGTCTAATTGTACCCAGATCCTTCCAATATTCTACGTATAAAAGAATCGCCTTTGCTGCGATGAGTCACTTGCGTAAGGTTCGAGTATCGACTGGTCAGTATTGCAGCTAATTAAGGCGAAACCATATATTAATCAATAAAACCAATCGCCTCTTCCTTTGGGAAGAACATTTCTAAAACAGTTAAAAACAAATTATCAAAGGCAGTCGATCATTTTTTTCCGAATTCTCTTGCTTTTATCACGAAATTACTTATTACTAAAATTCTGGTCAAAAAATTGAACGATTTAGTGTCACTGAAACCTGGCTGGTTCTTAAGGTGAAATGAAAGTCACGTGACCTCGATATGATTTACACTTGGAGTTTTCAAACGCTATTTTCTCAGCCAAAACACATTCGATTGATGTGAAATTGATATCAGTGACGTAGAAAAACTCAATGAAGGGCCTGCCAATCGTGGATTTTCGAATATCGAAAGACATAATCAGAATTTTGTGTAACAATATTGTTCTGTAACCCAAGGAGGTACTGCCCCTCGTGGAGAGAGGCAGCACTTCCTTGGATCACAGAACAATATTGTTAAAAAACTGTTATTACGTCTCGAATTTCGAAAATCCACGATTGGCAGGCCCTTCATTCAGTTTTTCTACGTCACTGTTATCAATTTCACATCAATCGAATGTGTTTTGGCTGAGAAAATAGCGTTTGAAAATTCCAACCGTAAATCATATCGAGGTCACGTGATTTTCATTTCCCCTTAACCAGCTAATTGAACGACAGACTACAATGTATGATAGATATTTAAAATGCGGGACGAAACCCTGGATCCATGTGCAGGTTTTTTCGACGAATTTCAAGGTCGCAGTCACGCCTCGACGACGATGACTCCGCAGTCTAATCCAGCTTCCAGTGATTTATATAGAACTACGTGTCGAATAATGTACACAATATAGAGTCGCAAGGAGACAGGGAGGATAAACGAAGGAAAAATAGATCTATAATTATATTCTTGCTGGTCCGACGTTTTTTCTCCTTGTTTTTTTTTATGCTGCCTGCAGCAGCTCTATTGCAAGAGCTGGACGATATTAAGAAGGGATGTTTTTTTTTATTGTTGACAACTTTAATTTGGGTGACAAATAACTAAATAAGAAATTATTAAACATCACTATATCGCCTACAGACAATGTATCATCGATTCAAAGTTCTTCAACGTTTGAAACGGTCGCTGTTTCGCGCCACGCTATGACGTCACTGTTCGGTATGACAATCCCGCCATCTAGCGTCGTCTGTGTATCTCCTAGGTCTCGCGCTCTATTGTCTAGTCTTTATCTATACAGTCTACGCTGGCTATGCAAACTTGGCGCGTGGCAAATTTCTGAAACTGTCGATTTTGGACGAAAATCACATTCGATGTGTGTAAAAAATATTCAAAAATCGATGGAAGCAGTCAATTTTTGCCACCAAAAACGAGTGCAGACGTTCAGATAATCTATTCGAGCAATAATTTTATCTCGAGGATGAATGAACAAGACTAGGAAATTTAAAATACGGTGAAAAAACTCCCAAAACATGTTTTTAGAGATTATGTTGGGCTACTAGATGGCGTTTTCCCATCTTAGCCTGACCTAACCGCTAAACACAAGTTTTGGACGTTCTTCCACCTTCTCCAAGAAAAATTGTTGCTCGAATGAATTATCTGAATGTCTGTGATCGTTTTTGAAGTAAAAAATCGGGAAACTGTTTCCTTCGATTTTTGTACATTTTGTATGCATTACATGGTATTCTATATCAAATAGAATGTTTCATAAATTGGCCATCAGGCAGCGCCAGCATTAAAGGATCAAACGTTAGGTTATAATATTCAAATATGGCATCGAAATAGTGTATTGTGACGTCACTGCGAATCAATTGTGCAAACGACAAAGTTTGCCTTATTGAAAAAAATTACACAAAATCTAAGAAGAAACTGTGAAGACACTTTCTCTCAACTTTCAGCAACTTCATCTTCACCTTGATCTATATTTTGGGGTCATGATTGTAACTCAAAGGAGAAGGAAAAAAAATAATAAAAAGTCTTGTATTATTTTAAAGAATTATGAGATTGATAATTAGAGGATAATGACTGAGGAGACCTTATCTTTGTATAATGATATGGTTTAATCGTTCGATTAATTGCCAGAGATAAAGCAGTACATAGCCAAAATTAACAGACGTACGCCTACGCGTGAGTCACTGCAGCACATTCTATACCCTATGGGATGAGCTGGTTTTACTTTTTTTTCTACCATTATTATTCTCACTCGAAGAAAGAATTGGGTCATGAAAAATTTCGCCAATTGTTAACAGTTAGGTATCTTCTACAATTCGTATTAGAGGATCAGATAACAGAGAAACTCACACGCTCACGTTCAGGCTATCATGTATCTTGAATCTTTTTACTTTGTTTGCTGCGCTGTCGTTGACCTAAAATTGTTAGGCATAACAGCAGTAGATCGTTATCTCTTATATCTAAAGATCAGTGCAGAACACACAGAGAATTTTTTTTAAGTGTTTCTCATAATCGTCCAAATTAAGAAAATTTCATTAATATTGAATATAACGTTGAGTTTCTGAAATTCAATAATGAACGGAAACAAAATATGATGGAAAATATGAACGGTACAAAATTTCCTGACCAATTCGCATAGAAAGAAATAAGATAGAAGAATATTGATCATAAGATTCTTGTCATTATTCAATATATTATAGTTTATATGATTAGCTTCAAAATGAGTGGTCGATGAATCCTCTACCTGAATCCAGTCCAAAAATAACAGCAGAGAAAAGGAGAACATTTTTTAAATTTCCAAACGAATGACTTTATCATAATTTTTTTTTTTCGAAAATTCGAAGGTATGAGATCCGAAAAATGAATGCAAAAGGACACGGAATAACTTGATTGCATGAACAATTATTCTCTGAACATATGTATTTCGTTCAATTTGTTTTGTTTTGTTTTAAATCACTTTTCAGATTGAACTCAATAATTTAGTAAAAGCAATATGAATCCCTCCCAAGATTTTGTCTTCGATATGATCGTATTACAAAGACCAAGGACCACACAAGAAGATTTGAAGGTACTAAAGACTCCTGAATGTATGTGACTCAGTTCGCCTCGCTGCATGCGGGTAAAAGATATGCAGGCGCAGACTACGAACTCTATGACGTAATACTTTAATCGTTTATCAATATTTACCGAGTTCCTTGACAAAGATAAACCAAGTGACACTATAAATATAAAACATACATATAATATATATAAAACACTATAAATGTTGATAAAATCGTGTAATGAAACGTGACGAATAGATAAGAAAGTTCGAGTCAAGGTGACAAATTCATAACGTAATTATCATCAAATTTGTTGTTTGTAAAGGAATAACTATCGCGCTAAACGCTATCAAAAGTCGCTTATTGAGTATCATCGTGCAATCGCTACACGACGAATTTTCTTATCGTTTGAAAAAACACGAAACTAACAGTAAAAAAGAACGAAACGAACGGGTTGAGCGTGTGGAGCGGTAAATCGTTAACGTGGTACCCAACCGCGTGTCATATTCATATGGAAATGTGCGCTAAACCACCCAGACACAGCAAACTATGGATATGGATTTTTGCATGTTTCGCTTGTGCCCAACAACCGTCTGGTATGAATATTGCAGAAAGAACTCTGCGGGTGACTCACTGTCCATGTCGTGACCGAAGAGACTCGTATAAGACCCCAGCTCGCAACGATCCTCGACGAAATATAAGATTTTTCTGATTACCTAGAAGTGATCAAATCCTAGATCTCTGAAATATAAGGAGGGCGATTTTCGAGTATTTTACTACGAGTATTATATTTGCTGGAAAAAAACCCCCAAAACATTCGAAATCACATAAGAATTGGTACTAGAAGGATTTTTCGACCACTGATCAAGAATCTGGGGTCAGATTTGCAAGATTTTCAAAATTGGAATCAAAATAAATAACGGGAAGTTCAAAGACTGGCTTCAAGTCAGCCCAAACTCGCTTTTTGTCGTTTGTGCACTTTCTATAGTTATTTCAAATTCAAATGAGATGACTCACATGAGTGAGAACGTCACAAAATTTCGATTATTTCGTATAAAGTATACAAATACATGATATAATATATGAGGTTGAATTAGTCATATTCGATGTTTCGTTTACACCATCGCTGCTAATTATAATCTGCGGACCACAGAAAATCGTAGATAATACTGTGACAGAAAAAAAAAACAATCTTTCACACATACCTACTACTTTCACAATTGTTTCCATCAAATCCAATGAATCATTATAGAGTGAATCTGAAAGTACCTAAATTCAAGAATGAATATAAAAAACTTAGATTCCAAAATTCGAGGTGACTGGTCAATCCAAAAAGGGCTCCAAAAAGTCGTGCACATTGTTTTTTTTTTGTAAATTGTTATTATATTATTATTTATTATTATTATATTATTATATTATTATTATTTCTTTTTTTGCGAATAGCTGATAAGGTTAATTTCGAAGTGATATTTTCAGGTTGCCAATCGTTCAGTATTACATAATAATACATACCTGTAGCGGCAACCACTTGGACAAATATCCATCCGCGAACATATTGTTCATTTTTTTGCGTTTACTTAGTTGCGTCTGACAATTCCACCAAATAACTGATCCTGCGTTCTTGCGGAAACAAAATTTCATGTAAAAATATTCTTACTCGAATTTGAAATTAATTTATGAATAGTTTTGAATCTGTCTATAGAAAAGGATAATTAAGAAATTATCAATTATTCAATTAATATTGTAGCTTTAATATTACTAGGGTTTAGTGTGCCGTCGATAATAAATTTAACGCACTAATCAAGTTCGTACTAATAAATAACATAATTCGCACAGACTGTAGACGGTGAATCATTAATAAAATTACTGCAAATTTGGAGTTTCAATAGCGACCACGAATCTACAATCTGTGCGAAAAATTGAATTTTACTACGAAAATCAATTGTGATGATAATACGAGTCGAATGAATAATTTATTAGCACAGCAATGATTATAGATTTCGAATATAATCAATAAGATGAATAATGAATTCGTAAGAAGACAAATTTAAACATGATAATATATATAAAAAAAAGATGTGCTTAAATGTGTGAGGATTTAACTTATTAATTATGTAGTGCGGTGGTGTTAATAAAATGTATTATTTTTCAATGTTTTATTTCATAATAATTTATTATAAGAAGATTGTTTGCAACCTCGTTGATGATACTACAATTGGAGGATCAATACAAGACGCGCTATATAATAACCAGAATTAAAATTCAATTAATTTTTAATTTCTGTTTTTTTTTTTTATATATATTATTAAAAGATAGAAAGAAAATTGAAAAATACAAGTTTAAAAAGAAAACAAAAACATAAGGCGTCAGTCTTTGTTACACGAGTAACGATATACCCCTATACTTTTATTCGGAATGTGTTGCTGATTTTACAACAGAGAGAAAAAAAAAGTTACACAATTATTATATATATATATAAGGCATTACATAAGTATATAATAAAGGTATAATATTAATCTATAATACCAAAGACAATAAAAAAACGGAGGAAAAATTAAAATAATATATAGAAGTTTATACATTAATAAAGCGCGCCTTCAATACACAAGTGTACATACGTTGTTTTTTATTCATTGTTTTTTCTTTTCTCAAGTCAACGTGTGTTTCTTTGTATAAATTGTAAGAGACGAAAAAAAAAAATTAGAAAAATAATCAAGACAAAAAATTACTCGATGGACGAAACAAATTTATTATAATAATTCTTCTTCTTCTTCTTTATTTTGTAATTTTTTCACATTATTTTCATTTTCTTTTTCAATAATAAGGAAAAAAAAAAGAAAAGAAACCAATTCAAACACAAAGGCATTATATTCATTATTATCGTCGAGCATATACGATGTTGTCGCGTATATTTGTGTTGCATAATAAACAAAAACAAAAAAAAAATCAGAAGAAAAATGATGATAAGGGAAAAGCGCGCGGCCTGGCAGCTGTCATGGTTGATAAACGTTCCGTGAGTTTGTGTGTTAAACTTAAGGGGCGGGGGGGGGGGAGAGAACAAAGAAAAAAAGAAAATTAAAAAAAAATAATAACGTTAAAACAATGCTGGAGTAATAAAAAAAAATACAGGAATGAAGTGTCAATGCTTTTGGGAAAGGGATAGAGATGGGGGTGGAAAAAGATATAATAGATGTGGGGGGTTGGAGGGGAGAAAAGGGAAACTGAATTCGCTGGACGCTCTTAGTTCTCGTCGACCTCGGCCTCCTGCTCCTCGTCGAATTCGGCATCCTCGTCGGCAGTGGCTTCCTGGTATTGCTGGTATTCAGAAACCAAATCATTCATGTTGGACTCAGCCTCGGTGAATTCCATCTCGTCCATGCCCTCGCCGGTGTACCAATGGAGGAAAGCTTTCCTCCTGAACATGGCGGTGAACTGCTCTGAGATACGCTTGAACAGTTCCTGGATGGCGGTCGAGTTACCGATGAAGGTGGCTGACATCTTCAGTCCACGGGGTGGAATGTCGCACACGGCCGTCTTCACGTTGTTCGGGATCCATTCGACGAAGTACGAGCTGTTCTTGTTCTGGATGTTGAGCATCTGCTCGTCGACCTCCTTCATGGACATGCGTCCACGGAAGATGGCTGCGACGGTCAGGTACCTTCCGTGTCTAGGATCGCACGCGGCCATCATGTTCTTGGCGTCGAACATCTGCTGGGTCAGTTCCGGAACGGACAGAGCGCGGTACTGCTGGCTTCCGCGGGACGTGAGCGGGGCGAATCCTGGCATGAAGAAGTGGAGACGGGGGAAGGGGACCATGTTGACGGCCAGTTTCCTAAGATCGGCGTTAAGCTGACCCGGGAATCTGAGGCAGGTGGTAACTCCTGACATTGTGAGGGAGACGAGATGGTTGAGATCTCCGTAGGTCGGGGTCGACAGTTTCAGTGTGCGGAAGCAGATGTCGTACAGAGCTTCGTTGTCGATGCAGTATGTCTCGTCGGTGTTCTCGACCAGCTGGTGGACAGAGAGGGTCGCGTTGTAGGGCTCAACAACGGTGTCTGATACTTTCGGGGATGGGACTACGGAGTAGGTGTTCATTATCCTGTCTGGATACTCCTCGCGGATTTTTGAGATCAGGAGGGTTCCCATTCCGGATCCGGTACCGCCTCCGAGGGAGTGGGTCAGCTGGAATCCCTGCAGACAATCGCAGCTCTCAGCCTCCTTCCTCACCACGTCCAACACGGAGTCGACCAGCTCTGCGCCCTCTGTGTAGTGACCCTTGGCCCAGTTGTTTCCTGCTCCGCTCTGTCCAAAGACGAAGTTGTCGGGGCGGAAGATTTGACCGAATGGTCCCGATCGGACAGAGTCCATTGTGCCGGGTTCCAAGTCGACGAGGATGGCACGGGGCACGTACTTTCCACCAGATGCCTCATTGTAGTAGACGTTGATCCTCTCCAGCTGAAGATCAGAGTCTCCATGGTAGGCGCCGGTCGGGTCAATGCCGTGTTCGTCACTGATTATTTCCCAAAACTGGAATAAGACAAGGAACAAATACGACTTAGTATGTTGCATGTGACTGAAAAACACGTCGGGGATCAATTGACGCCTTACAGATCGCAATTATATCTTCATAAATGTAAATAGCGTGGATGTAGGTACCCGGCTTATTACCTACGGCAAATTGAGTTTAATTAGCCATTTATTCATCCGGCTATCTGGCTAGCGGCTAGCCGCTAGCCAGACACACTCGACTGAGCAAAGAACGGCGGTCTTCGACTGGTCGAGTTCAACGACACGTCGGGCATGCTTCGTGATCAGAAAACTGAAGTGTAATAATCGGATTGAATATTAACGGAGTGAAAAATGGATTCCGGTCGTCCATCAGATCGCGATTCGTAATCGGCAACGGGGTCAACGCGATAGATTTCCCCCAAGGCTGTAATTCTTGTTTCGCGTTCCTTTTAACGATAAAATAACGTCGGTGACGTAAATTTCCTTATAAATTTCGTATTAGGTAACCAAAGTTACCGCTTAATGGTTAGCCATATATGAACATAAGCGGTGGGACCTCATCCCCCTCTACCCGCCCTGGAATAATGAAGTATACATGAGTCACCAATGTCACCGCTATATATAGAGATGATGCCCGTATTGCCATAACAGGTAATTAGCATTGGCCCAGGTTTACTTCTTTCATCTCATACATTTCTCAATCAATTTCTACGCAATATACTCGCGGAATTTGTACACAGGGGGTCTTCGAACGTAAGTATACAGAAACAAATCGAGAAAAAGTCTGTAATTTCCTCGTTCGGTAAAAACTAAAAAATTACTCTCCTCGTCTCATCTTCCGCGTGATTCGAATACCTTTGAGAATTCTTTAGGGCTGTATAATACAGAAAACGTTTTCAGCTAAGCTAGTAGGTAACGGAAAATAGAACCCCTAGTCCCTCAAACACCTGGCATTTCTTTGTCCTCGATAACCAGCTGCTCTGGGGGAGGGAAAGCCGAGTACCGGCTGTTTACGCGGTAATTGAGTGAGAGATGAACGAGTATCGAGCAAAGAACAGAGCTTCGATCATCCTCTTATCGAGTATCAGAAGACTAAAAAAACTGTCTTGTCAAAATAACCGCTACATCAATTAGAGAGAAATGCAAATAAGAAACTCGTTTTAATAACACCGAGTCCGTATGAAGTCTCTAGCGAGAGCGCGGGAAGAACGACTACAATCTCTTCCCCCTCTCGCTCTCTCTCTCTCTCGCACAGCCAGAGATACGTCTTTCTATGCCTCTGGAGGCACGAAGGAAGGACGCTGGTGTTAGTGACGGTTACAAGGCACCGAGATACGGATGCGTGCGCAACCGCTCGATGCCTCAATGTCGCATCCGCAACCGCAGCCACACCCAGTGTGCCAAATACATGATAAATAGAATTTAATCGGATATATTTAATCTCGATTATAAGTGAGGGAGATTCTCTGGCTGTTTGTCGGTACTGTGATTCTCTGCAGACGTTCGATTCTCTCACGACAAACAAACGCCGAACGTTCTAGTCCACCCGGCAACTGGGTAGAGAAAAAAACCGTTACGCCGGCCGGCGATCGCGCGTCGCCATGACAGCCAACTCAACAGTTCGTGGCGTCGACGACGTTGGAAGGGGAAATGTGAGATAGTGGAAATTATTTAACCGTTGCGGTGTGATAATAGATGGAATGTCAGATAAGAAGATATGATGTACTGTTGACTTTTATCCGAGGCAGGGAATACGTCAGTTTTTCCGGCTTTCTACTGTTTTTTTATACCATCAAACACGGCTGGCGTTTGTTTCTCAACTGTTTGAACTCACTTCACATTCTACATGCACTGAGGATTACTGTTTGTCACATCACGATAGTTCGGGGAGCTAACGAAGAAAAAAAATGTATAAATGTGTTGTTTCGTTATTGGCTTACCTTAGCTCCAATTTGGTTACCGCACTGACCGGCTTGGATGTGAACGATTTCCCTCATGTTGATCTGGTGGTTCTACCGTAACTCTCTTTTTAACTTGACAACTGTGAGCTCGTACGCGTCGCGAGAGCCGAGAAGCGTTTATGCGAATGCGGTGCCACCGGTGCCCGTTACAGATTTTCAAGCCTCGAACTGGCTCGAGAGTGGGGGAGAGCAACGCCCTACGGGAGACTCTCATTGGCTGAACCGTATAAGGTCGCTCGACGTCACTCAGGCCGACCAACGTCTCCCAAATATACCTAGCCAACATCCCACTTGTTATATTATGCAGTCGATACTTATCAGGTATGACAAAATTACATTTCTCCTTTCATTTATTTCTTTATTTTCCCCATTGTCTCGTATTTTGTTACACATTCGATTCTGTGCGCAATGTTTAGCTTATATGCTTCTGTTTACAGTCGCTTTACTCGACAGACTTTCAAGACTAGTTGATCGATGCCGGTTGGAATGACATCAGGTAAGTACAAGTACGTCATATTTTTCAAATATCGAGGCATCGATTCTAAGCTGCGACACGTAATACACGGCGTGTGCTGTAACAGCGGAGGATAAGGTAAGAAAACAAAACAAAATAAAAGGTGGGTATAGTAGACCGCGGAGGCGCTAGGGATTTTGTTGGGTTGGCAGAAGCCGCGGTGTTCGCGCAGTCCGAAACCGACGCCCACGAGCCTGTGCCATATCGAAGAAACACGGAGAGATCCTTACGGTGTACGTGTACGTACTACCTTATTGGAAAAAATCGGTCTTAGACTCGACGCACAGAGCGTACAGCGTTTTTCGAATATCTGCGATATATTTTTTTCATATTTGGTTAGATCTGAGACCGCGCAGCTCTATTGTCATCATAATGTAATCGTAGTTTTGAAGAGGACGAAAATAAATCAACTACTCGGGATGAGAGTGAGCGTGGTTGAAGACGTGGGCAGAACAAACCTCGCACCGTTTCCCCCCCCTGCTCATAAACCGTACAAATAAGTACAATAGCGTAGCCTACATGACACGGACCACGCTGCATTGGATTGACTCAATTAGACAGTGACCCTCAGATTTGCCTCTCGGACGATATAAACGTATGAAATTTGTAATTACGATTCTAATAGCTGAAGGCTAGTATAGTAAACAGACGTGGAACGGTGGAACAGCCACCAGCTGTTTTCTACGATATTAGGGAAACGCAACGGTCATAGCAGGTATAAGTCAGCTCCACACTGCAGGCGTTCAACCTGCATCCAGAATTTAAGGCTGCTAAGCTAGGTAACATAATAACGGGACCAGTCGCCTATTATATCTCCTTATCGTGGTATCTGTTACCGGTTGAAAATTACTGCAAAAACGATCTAGATATGAATACGAACGAAATTTATGGAAGATAAACTACGGTAGGTGAACTTTTTTTGGCTGCTATGATTGTTTTGTGACAAGGTCAAAGATTCTTTTTATTCTCGTTCCGAGACTGGGAAGGATAGATAATAAAAATGAAACGTGAGCCAAACCAAGATCGGAAGCAATGGAGCGCACTGGAGCGTAACTGACGAGTGATCTTCATCCTGCCGTATAATTTAGCTACTCGACGTCTTGGGCAAGCCCTTCCTGCCCCTGGTTCAAGAAATTCACTAAACGATGATTCGATTCCGTCATCCTTGTCCGCAGGACCCAACCCAAATGAGAATAAGTGGAAATTAGAATCTTATTCGATTGTAAAATAGTAGTAGAGATAAAAAAAGGTTGAAATATAAAGAGCGTTGGGTCCATACTTTTTGTCTTCATGCCTGAGCTACCGTCCCGATGCAAGTAAGGGGACACAATAAAACCCACGCGGTGTATAAAACCGCCTTTGTCTAAATTTGTCTAACGCCCAAACGGTTTTTATCCGTAATTAATCAGGCGACAGATAGACCAACTTGTGCCATTATACTGTTCATAGTCACTATGAGTATATATATATATACTATGAGTAGTCGAGACAGCGAAACCGAGCCGGCTTATCCCCTTAGAAGGAATCGATTGATGCGGCAAACCAATACCACGCGATATTCGTACGACTAAACTACACCTATCACAGTCCATACACATACGACTTTCGACCCGAGTCGAAATTTTAGGCCCCGTTTGAATCCCCCAGAACCTATTTCTTTTGTTTCGCACTAGCCGCTACCCTCCGTTGAATCTACTAAGCCCTATCTGCAGATTTCAGTGCTATCGGTAAACCTCCTTTCACTCCACTTCAGCCTCCGCTATCCCTCTTAAACCTCCTTTTAATCGCAGATGTCTAGCGACTATGAACCTACGTAGCCTACATAACCTCCTTTGCATCAAAACTCTCGTTTCTTGACCCTACATAGCCTCCTTTGGATCCCAAGCATGCCGAGGACACTTTGGATTGAAGACTCGGTATCAAAAGGAGGTTGCGTAGGGTCTGAAAGTGAGTTTTAACCTACTTGATTCCAAGTTTTGGCCTGTGTTCGTAGTTCAAAGTGCGTCCGCATAGCCGCGCAGGCTTCCGTTTCGTTCCCGCAAGTATAACGCCACCGGCATATAACAAGAACCACGGCTCGGTGCAGACGTTTAAACACTTTGACACTGAGTAAGATCCAAACGTGATCGCGCTTAGGTATAACCCCAGCTGTACCTCTTACTATAGGTGGTTGCATTGAGCTTGTCTATTACAATAGTATTGTTGTAATTTCAAAAGACTGAAAATTTGATAAATTATTTCTGAATCCTTATCAAATTTTCAAGCAAATTATTTTTGTTAATATTGATGTCGTCCCATATTTGTAATTCAATCATAATAATATTGAAAAATTCCCTTTTTTCCAGTAAGGTCGAGCTATTTTTGGTTCGAATTTTCGATAAATAATGTTTAGTTGAATATTTATTCGCTTTTTGGATTATAACATTATGCCCCATATCGACGGAGATGATTTCTGTGACGTACGTAGAGGATAGATAGAATAGGCCTAAAGGAGGGCCTGTAGGGTCTGCAATAGGCCTAGAACAGGGTCTGTAGGCCCTGAAATAGGCCCAAAAGAGGGTCTGCAGGGTGTGCGTGAGTGTTGAAATAGGCTCAACTGGATCGAAAGGAGGGTCTCGGGTACCCTACATAACCTCCTTTGAATCAAAATGTCTAGTTTCTGCCACTTTTGGAGGTTCAAGTGGAGTATAACATTAAAGCGCCGCGAATATATCGTACCCTCCCTTGAACCTCCGTACTCCCAAAATTTGAACATCTTGGAGGTTCTGGGGAGGTTTGAAGGAGGTTGAAAATTTCGACTCGGGGAAAATACTTCGACTCGGGATGCATATAAAAAATGAATTTTAATTTCAAGTGGTCGGTTCCCAAAAATACCAGCACTTGGCCGAAGCCAGACGTCAGAAACTAAAATATCCACGTAACCAAAGCTAAAACCATCAACAGACACGCGTGCATGGTGTAGTGTATTCTCGTGTTAATAAAAACATTAATAATAGCAAGGTGGGGCTCGGCACCACTCCACCTCGTCCGCGTTATCCGGATATTAGACTATTTCGAGCTTCCAAAGATTTATCTCCAGCCTTTCAATTTTGCCGGTGATTAACAGCCGAACATCCCGCAGTGGCTGTGGACTTTGACTAATTTTTTTTTTAATCATCCCCGATGAGGTGGGCTTCTTTCCAAGAAATTCGCTAAGGACCACCCGTTACATTTCATCTTCCGAGTAGCTGAGCAATTTGAAAAAAAAATGAATAAAACACACATCGCGCACATTTTATTTGATGAATTGATTATTTTCATTTGAAATACTGAAATTCACACGTGCGAACGTTAATTCGGCAATTCCACCACACGCCGAGGAGACGGGAGGAAATATCGAGTGATAATGTGTTTATTCGAGTAACCGACAGCTCCGCAAGTTTCCTTTATTCCTCTATTACGACTCTTAAGCTTTTTTATCGATCTGTCGGAGGGCAGAGTTTATGAGCAATCTCCTCAACAGTATATCAAAGACTTTGATACAAGAATAAGAGAGATTTGTGCTCATCGTTTAGGCTCGGGTTGAAGGAATTATTGAATATCCTCGAGAACAAACGTCGAGGTCGGACTAAACAATATTGCAAGCTCAGGAAATGAAAACAGGTGTTTTTTAAAAGACGTGGAATTTTCGGCCTCAAAACTCCTCAGTCATTCCATGACAACGAAAATTACTGTTAAAAAAAAAAAAACCTGTTCGATTTTTAGCCAATCAGATATTTAGATTAATACTTCGGCCTAAAAATAAAACTGAGAATTAGTACAATCTTGTCAATATTCTGCTTTTACAGGTGAATTTTCGATATTGTATATAGAAGTCCGCTGAAGAAGCCATTTTTTTTAGATATTATTCAAAATATCTGAATGAGTCTGTAAAAATCTACCAGGGAATCACCTGAAAAGACAATAAAATTCAACATTTGTAACATCGTTTATGAAAGAACGAAAGGTGTTTTTATTCATACTTTTTTTTTCAATTTTCACTGATTACATTTACCGCATGAAACTGAAATTAACATCAATCTGAAGTTTCTACATCTCTTGGTAATAATTCATCGATGACGAACGTCTCCTTTATACTCCGAGTATTTCGATAGTTGATAATTGAAGATCCACACAGAAACCAAAAATCTAGACAAAAAGACTCTTTCAAGGAAAATATGTATGTCGATAGTTTCTGGTGTCATTCACTATTTTACAGGTTATATGTATTATTTCTTCTCATTATCATTGGCACGCTAATTTGACACAGAATTGTTGTCTGTTATGTTATAGTAATTTGAATAATTCCTTAGATTTTGGTAAATTTCCAGTTACTAATACCCGTATACCTTCAAGGTCCGCCGCCAAATCACACATTTCACACTTTTTATCCAAGTTCTTACCAAATCTGACAAAGCTAAGACTATACAGTCGAATTTTGTTCCAATCCATCATTATCTGCCTCGGTGTCAAAAAGAAATTACAAAATTAATCATTATCTGACCGAAAAGTAGCTTTGAATGACTGGATGAAAAAACAAATCAGAAAAGAACAAAAGTCTTCTCTAGGACCAACCGTTTAGGTGTTACGGCTTGCTAAAGTTCAAAAATGCAGATGCAGAAATCTTGAGGGTCTTTAAAAAAAAATGTCAAAACAACATTTTAAATGTGAAAATGACATAGATTTGTGTTATATCAAATTTGTCTAACAGTGTATATGTATAGCAAAGAATTATTCAATTTTGTATAAATCTTATTTTTATTGCACCCATCTATCAATGTAGAGCACGTTGACTAATTTCCTTTTTTTCCGAGTCACGTTCCTATGCGGCTAATTTTTTTTTTTTTTTTTCATCAGTGTATTTGTCACCAGGATTAGATAAATGAGGCGCCAGTGAGAATCGCGATAAAACTTTCATCGAGGGCGTTAAAAATCACCGGTGTTTTTGCACAGCTGTTTGATCGAATTCGGAAATTGAAGAAAATCTATATGAAAACGTTTAGCAATATGTCGACGCCTCTTCCAAGCTGCTTAGGAAATTTATAGATTCTTCTGTCCGATGTCTTCCCCAGTCTCTCTCAACTGCATGACGTTAGTTTCGAAAGCGAGCTTTGTCTAATTTTATACAGTTTTTCGTTCTGATTTCCTATGGAACGCGAACGATTCGTTTCGTAACGATTTAGTGAAGTTAAAAGACTCAGGAGGACGATCCTCAGACATGCACATCGAATTATTGTCGCCTTTGGTAAAACCTTTTTCTTTTCTACTTTTTCGTTCAATCTCTCCTTTACAAATCCTTAGAAAAAAATCTAATCAGACGTTGCTACTTCTGATCAAATAAGTGTATAGATTCTTATAATAATGTGACATTCTCATGAACAGATTTTCATCAAAATTGAGATTAACTTTGTTAGACAAAAAGGAATTATTCATACAAAAGATTGTCATTCATTTTATAAGCTGTCTCAAATTTCTAAAGTTCTTCGAAGATTCTAATACTCCAAGCAAGGAAACAAAAATTATGTTAGCATCGGCTCCATCGAATATTGTTTGCATGTTCGATTCTTTCTGTTAATTTGTTGACATTAACGATAATAATCGCTGCGGCATGAACAATTTCCCTTTCAATATAACACTTGTATCTCGTTGTGTGAAAAAAATGTCGATAATCAATTAGAAAGAAGTACAAAAAACATATTTATTGTCTTTTGACTCGCTTGAATGAAATGCCATTCAAGCCCTTATATACAACGAACGTCAAACATCTGTGACGAATTGTGAACTTAAATGTATTTACAATCGTCTGGAGAGGCCTATCCACACAATCTCCACATGCTTATAGCTTTTAATCACAAAGTCACGCTATGTCTGTCGTATCGACGACAAGATTACGAGTCGATGAGAAAACAATAGATTCCTCTCGACAGTCTTGCTTTTTTTATCAATAAATAACAAACACGGTCATCATTTTCTCTGAATCTCTTATCTTTTGTAGTAGATATTTTTTTTTGTATAGGGTTACTCAGAATGTTGACCTAACTGCGTAACAAATTGTCCTAACAAAAAAAAAAAAAAAGAATGACATAATCAAATCTGATATGAATCAAGAGATCGATACTCTGGAGTTTGTTTTATTTTTACTGGATAAAGAATGCCGTGCCAATCAAATTTCGTAGTCTTGTAGTCTGAAGACGGTGCATATAAATACAACAGTCAACAGTTCATCTGTAAACGTTCAGCTGCATGCTTGTGCTCGACGTTAGTCTACACTGCAGTGAGGGGAATTAACTGAAAACAAATAACCTCTGAGATAATGTTATCCAGAGCTAATTCCACTGACCCCGAAACAGGTATATCTACAGATCTGTAATATACTGCGTGTGCATATACTAAACAGAGAGTCATTCTTCTGCATCACGTGAATGACCCTGGTAAACATTCTTTCAACTACGAAGCATCATGGAAATGTTGATGAATTTTCATGTTTTGTTGGTGACAATATTAAGTCCATATATGCATTTGCAAATCCGATGAATTACATGTGATATTTATTAAAAGATTATCGAAAAAAAATCCAAGAATTTCTCTCATTCCGATGACCATGCAGGAATTTAATTTGCGCTCCATTAGGAGCAGAATTTGATTAGAATCGGTTTGTAATGATCCGATACAGTACTTTTTTTATTATGAGTACCTAAGACTGTAACGACTTTGAACAGACTGACCTCACCGCAAAAAGATAATGAAATGCATGATAGCATGAACGGCATAATCTGCTCTTCCGCTGATGTTGATAATAAGCCAGCTGTGTAGATTATCGCGATGATAAAATAAATCAAGTCGATTGGTAATAATACGGGAAACAGTTAAACTCCGTGATTGACTTTCTGGTGTTTGAAGTAATGCTCGAGAATGTCCGATACGTGAGTCAGCGACTCTGCACGTCGGTCGTGTTCTACAAAATGATAATATTTAGGATTTGCGGTATATACTGGCGGCCAATCACCCACAGAGCTGATCATCTTCACGCTAGTATATCGACTGACTTTCTTAACGAGGTTCAAGCTATGACAAAATATTGACAAACGAGTCGACGTTTATTCCGAATTTGAAAATTTTCGCTTTCTAGATCAAAAGCGAACCCCTGGCTGGGAGCTGCTTTGCACCAAACTGCAGTCCAAACAGTTCAAACTTTATTGCATTCGTTACAATCAACTCCACAACATTCGTGTTGTTGCGCCAAATACCGCGAATACTGTGGGGGTTAGCTGAAAAATGGCCTCCACTTCGCGACTTTGTTCCCATTTCTTGTGAACACGAATAATTTATTCAGCAAACTGAAATCAGAATACGTTCGAGCGAAAATGAACTAGCAAATTCGTACTCGGATACTGTGGTGAGATTTAAAAAAAATCTGCGCGCATTAGAAGGCTGGGATAAGAGACGCGTCTTTGAATATTGAAATTTTGATTTTTTCACAGTGTAGCTTGTACAATATTGGTCAGTAACATTGCGCAGACCCTGGTACCGGTAATGTAAAGCACACAACCACCGTACTATTTTTGTACACGCGAGCCAGCTTAGCAAGCACAGTCGAAATTTTACTACAGTTTGAAATTCAAGCAAATATTATACCCGCCATGGACAGGCTTCGTAACAGCTCATCGAATGAACGAAAATAAACAGAGTGCAGATAGTGTTGTGTTAAATCCCCGATGCACGTAGTGCATAAACGTGCAGTACCTTGTATCTGCATGGAGTCACGTACGTCCGCACCTCGATTTAGTAAATAATCCGTAACTGTACGTATCAATTAATACGGAGCACATCCTACATACTGAATAAACAAGATTTTGAACCGTATTGATTCAGCTGACTTCTTTGCTCGAACAATAATTATCCTCATCATCCGACAGTGTTCCAACTAATTATCTTGAACTTTGAAGGCAACAATGCAAGTATCTGGCTCAGGCACAGTGATGGAAATGCATTGTTTGGTCATCTTTGAAGAATCGCGAGTGTTCATTCCATTCGAGTTATGTGTTCTTCTATACCTTCTTTCGACACTCTTGAGAATGCTTGACGTTACCTTAATTGGGAAACTCGTGTATACGACCTCTACCTGACTACCGGCAACTCAAGGAGGAAAATTTCCTCGCAACTGACGTCAGAAGGCTGTTAGTGTCCAGGATCGTGTACACAGTACGTTTGATGCTATGAAAGAGAACGCTACCTTGTTTTCGTCATTACCAGATCGACTCGACAAAAACCGTAGATTCGTGGTAGAGTCAGGAAAGCGTGAAGACCTTGTGTCTCCCCCACAAAAAAACAAACAACAAACAACAATCATAATCATCCGTGAACCGTGCTCGACGGTGTCACATGAAATAGCGAAAAAACTGAACGCAGCTAACGTCGTTCGATACATGTCACAATACTTGATCAGTTGATACGTTTCAATATCATTCTCTAAATAATCGTGAAAATGATTGAAAAAATTCATATTCTTACCTCTGCACCTCAAATATTGATGAAATTCAATGGACGTAGAATATTGAAAAAAACAAATTTGTGCGTCGGGTCGGATAAAAGAAACGTAAAACATACACAAAATTGATCATGTTTCAGACTGCGCAGTTTGATACCACAGATACAGCGAAAATATTTGTATAACGATCGACATGATTATTCTTCAATGGTCGGGTTTCATATACGTCTTCCTTAATGAACGGGTGTATACCTAGAAGTCATTAGATGGAATCATAATTACACAAACGTAAACACCAACTGATCAAGCGATAATGATACTGTATTATACAATATACTATGCTACTATTACTACTACACACTATACCATGTGGCAATGAAAGTAGATGAAGTCGATGAGCAGCAACTTGTGCCCTCACTTTCATTTCCATTCCGACAGCGTGGATACGAAGTTGCATACTTTCCAGGCGCGACCAGAAGTCCATGCGGTCCCATCTTTTGCACTTACTATAAAAAATATGGTGTACAAGGGACGATTGGCGATTTGAAACTTTCGTCCTTTGTTATAAATACAATATGCTATCCAACGTTTGGATCTGGACATAAGAGACTAGTGACGAGTCGATGAAAATAAAAATAAAATGACGATCGCAGATTATATATACTGTGACCGTTTCTCATTACAGACATGGATTCACTACCGAAGATGATCGTCGCTCTAGCCCTGTTCGTACTAGGGACGGGTGTCATGGTCCAAGGAGGACCGTTGGGGGACGTTGGCATGCTGGCTCTGGGCCAGGATTACCCTCTAAATACAAAGAGATGCTTGATCGAGAGAGATAGAACTAAGTTGAGATTGACTTGCAGGAATATGAATCTCAGAGAGGTCCCGATAAAGGATACGGGCATTCAGGTCAGCCTAATACACGCTTTTCTATTTATAATTGCACATCAATACATTCACCTACTACAAACGGGTATCTGGGATATTTCACGCGAAGCGGGACAGGCTTTGGCCGAGGATTTTTCAGTTTCGAAAAATACTTTCAATAATTGATTGCCGAAGAGGCAAATACTTTCGGGACACCTTGAACTATGTTTGGTAAAATTTCAGAGACAATTCCTTTAATCGCGTCTTACGGGAAATCGAGAATCAATCAGGGTCTAAAACTCCGGAAAACTCGTCGCAAGGTAGTAAGGAACGTCCTGCTTCGCATGGAATATCCCATATCCGTGTGTTGTACGGCTGGGGAAAACCTAGTGTGAATCCAGCGTTAAAATATCTGTACTTTATTGAATTTTCAGATACTGGACCTGATGCATAATAATATAAAAGAAATTGAGACTAGTCACCTGTCGCGATACAAGAGCCTGGAAACCCTCTATCTGAACGATAATAGAATGTTTGAAATTAGCAAAGAGATGGTTACAGGAATGCCATACCTCACAGAACTGCATGTTACCGACAACTCATTGGCAAAGATATCTCCTGACCTGTTCAAACTAGGATATCTGAAAATTTTGTACCTCTCAGCCAATTTCCTGAACGACACAGCGTTGACTTTCAACGCAACATCGAAGTTAGATACTTTAGTGGTGGATAAAAGTAAAAAGGGATACATCACCAAGCTGCCTGCCATAGGAATTCAACCGCATTTGACCCACCTGAGCCTACAGGAGAACGGTATCAAACGCGTCCCGGCTGAAGATTTGGCTCGGTTTTGTTCCCTAAAGACGTTAGATCTGAGGAAAAACCCCATAAAGTTCGATCCCAAGTCCTGCGACTGTCACTTCTTCAACTCGTGGGTTAAATTGCGTAACATTAATCTGATGAACCAGACATTTCCCTGTGGCAAATCACCCGATTGGTGCAGCTTGCAACCTTACACGAATCAAACGATAACGACGTACAACCAATGCTTAAATTTGATCAAGCTCCAAAAAGCTGCGGCCAAAGCGAAAACAATCGGGATTGCCGTAGGCTGCTGCGTCGCTGTGCTGATAATCTTCCTACTGATTGGGCTGTACTGTCTTCGCAAACGAAATAAGAAGAGGAACCGCAAACTTAAAGAGGAGCAACGATTAGCGGCCGATAATGCCAACACGGAATCACTGAATGGCAACTTACTCGAACAACCT
This sequence comes from Euura lappo, assembly GCA_018257835.1. Taxonomy (NCBI): domain Eukaryota; kingdom Metazoa; phylum Arthropoda; class Insecta; order Hymenoptera; family Tenthredinidae; genus Euura; species Euura lappo. The sequence goes on along the minus strand of JAEUYN010000281.1, from coordinate 4,886 downwards.
CCTGCAAAGACGTCGCAGGAGTAGAAAGAACAAAGCTCCTCCGGACAAAAGCCAGGCATTTCTGTGCAGGGACCAAAGTGTTGTTTTTGTACTCGCTATTGCACGATTAGTCCTAAAAGTCTGAACTAAGTGTATACAATAAGATAATTGCTGTGCCGATAAAAACTTACCGTACGTGCCTCGCAACTCATACTTAAAGGTATTCGACGAACAGTTGACCGATGACTACGTTATGTATTACTTAATACATAAACATGTTACTTAGAGGGATTAAATCCCAAGTGTAAATTTCGTACGTTCATAAACTCGCGATACCGATGCTTAATTATTATTAAGGATCACCTGCCAAATATGAATATAAATATAAATATAAATATAGGTACTTGTAGTTCCTATGCGCTTAAGTTGTTACATGCTTCATATATATTCTTTAAAGATTGTTATAGCTATAATCGTCGTAGTCAGTCTTTTTGTATTATCCTTAGACCTTAAATCGCATCATTATTTTATAATTTTACTTACATACCTCAAAGAAAGGACGTTTTGTTTTCGAAATATTATTTATTTATGATGTACAGAGCAAGACTGGACATTGAATCGATCAAGAGCATGTTTGCAACATGACACTGCGTTTGCACATCCGTCGCATAAAGTAACGTGTTTTCGTGACACTACTCAAGTTTCGTGTCAAATTTATTGTCTGCATCCTTACTCAACTCACAAGTGTATATCTTACCTATATATGTATATTGAATCAAGTAAACGTTGAGTGAATTTTCTGAAACATATTATTTCTGTGCTGTAGTGTCAATTAAATAGCAAAGTCTTATGATATCATGTTCAATTCCATATTGTTATACGAGCCATTCATTTTTTTTTTACTTCTACCACTGTAGGACACGCAGGGTCCATTATCGATGTTAATAAACGAAAATGTCAATCCTATGACCAATAATACTAAAGAATGTAATTATTTTGAGTTCGTCTTCTCTATCTAGACAAATTTCTCAAGGTAGCATCTATGCTGGTCCCAGCTGCTGATTCAAGGTACGTACAAAAATGAAACCCATCCAAATGATTCAAAACTTGGAACAACAATGATATGCGACATAGATGAAGTCACTTTCTACACATAATATAAATCAATATCATTCATTTGTTGCAATAGCATCATCATCGAAATACTAAACTTAATAGTTGAATAGATTGAGCGAGAGGACATTCTTCGTATGTAATCGCCGTTTACATACACAAATATTCCAAAAAATATATATACTATATATCCAAGTCCCAATTTGTAAGATTTCGGATCGACAAAAGTGCTCAGCATTCAAAAAGGTGCCACCTTCCAGCCCTTTTCACTTTCGACCAACAATTTAGTGAAATTCTGGTTTGAAGAAACATCTCCGAACCGCTGACGGTTGTAGCTATGAATTATGATCATGGTATTCGATTTCGAGGACGATATATCAGTATAATATTACAGTCTATGGTATCCTATGAAATGGCATCACAAAATTCGCAGAAACTACAAACTACCGTTTGAAGATTCTAGAAACAAACATCTTCCCTTTCATCTATGGTATCTCTGATTTCTTCTGACGTAGCGGGAAAATATTTGTTACTATTATAATACCGCATCCATCGATCATTCATAATTTATTTGATCAATCGCGCCTGTCAGTCACTATTAGACGCTAATTCCTGACTCTTGGATACGAGACCAACACCGATTACCATGATGAGGTCCGATTAGGAACCCGTACGAGTTTATAATTAGTTATTAACATTATCCTAGAAAAGCAGCGGGTACTAGAGACGCAGAAGGTGAAGCTAGTGCTCCTATTTCTTGCAAGTTCTAGGCCGCGTCTCTCCGCACTTCCCGCAAACCTTAGATACATGCGATCTCTGTTGCTCCTCGTCGATTCCGCTCACCTACCCACTCTTACACCGCCTCTCTCCCTCTCCCTCTTCCTCTTCCTCTACGTTTCTAGTTATAGTACCGTGACGTCACTAAGCGTTCCGCGATTCGGTACGCTGAACGTTGAATCAGCGCCAACTCTCCGCAGCCGTTATGGTACCCTGGTAGCGTTTTCGATTTACTGAGACAAGAGTAGCAAGAAATGGGTTGAAAATTGGCTCATTCATGCCGACGACGCGTTGCCATGAACTGGGCAGAGAATTTCCGTGCAATTTGTGGTACACTCAATCCTATAGCTTCTACTTTTCCTACTTCAGTGGGAATTCCCGCTCTAGCAGTCATCGGCAGCGGACATCTTTAAAAATGGTCGGAGGTGATCCGGAGAAGCTGGGAGTTTAACGTATATTATTTGAAACAAAAGAAAAAAGAACGGATCGAAATAACGTTCGACGTAAATTTTAGCGAAGCCTCTACAAAACAAAAACGTTGAATATTTTCGCAAGACCAAAATGTGTGACCGTAGGACTTTCACCCTCGCAAATTGTCCAATTGAGGCCCAAAACGAGTCTTCCCAATTTCGTAATCGTTATGAATGTTTGTTCTGAGCTTAGAATGTCCATTGTCCACTCGATATGTTTTGCTTACTTCAAGATTATCGATAAGCAGCATGCGCCAAAGAGGGGCGTTTATAATGTCGTGTCAAAACACCAGGTGGCATTTGGTCGCTCGAGATACAAATAAAGGTTAAATTATACGATGCTCCAGTCAATTGAAACGCAAACTAAAATCAGATGTGGATATTATCTTCGAGATAAAAGTTAGAAAGACATTTTTGAATATTCGCTGCGTAAATTCCTCCACAAATTTGAACAAGGAGGATTGAATATTCGCTGACGCGGTTTTCCACGCTCAAAAAACCCGCTTTCGAACGCGTCGTTGGCAGCACTGAAGTCTTCGAGAATCGAAGATGGCCGGGACTGCAGTCCGGTGCGAGTGACAAACACAGTTTATCAAACACAGTCGTAGTTGAGGAGTTACCGCTGACTGTAACTAACCGTATGATGTTTCGTTGATTGGCCAGTGTTACTTGGACTTAATACTAGTGATGATAAACGAAATAACAGACGAAGATGCTGTCCAGGCGACAAACGACGACGCGAGCGAGTGCAAGCGGTGCGCGGTGCAGCTCGGGTACTGGACGGACCCGTTCATACCGCTTTTCGTTAAACAAACTAACCGCAAAGCGCCTGAAATAAATCGTGGATATTACGCGAGGGTCAAAGGCATCGAAGTGTTCATCGACAAGTTTCTGAAGGTCGGTAACCAGCCGGAGTCCCCTTGTGTTACTATTACGCATTTGACAGGTCACGGAACATGTCAATATCCATATAACCTAGAAACGGACAGATATACAGCTGATCCCCGGCGGATGCGCAGTAGTGCCAACCTTGACCGCGGCGCGGCTCACTGGGCGGTCCAGTTTTCTATGCACCACTTTCATCTCGAAAATTATCAAATATAGGTCACCCGGAGCTGGAGGAAGCAGTCTTCCAACTTCTCACTTTTCCTCAACATTCTACAAATACTTTTTATCATAAATATCGAAAACACAAATTATGTTATTATTATTTATGCTAAACAATATTGTTTTTATCAATCTACGAAATCAGAAACCCCCCCAAAAACATATCATTGTGTCATTTGCACCTCCGTTTTACATCAGTTTCGTTATAATCGGTCAATAGCACCAGATGCATAGTTGAGGTTGAAAACTGATTGGTAGAAAAAATTACAAGATCGTTTTCATCATCTTTCATTATTTAGGTTGAAATATTGATGCAATCGATAGATCGATGGCTGACTACACAGAGTCTTATTCGCGTTGGGAAATCAACATCAATTCTGCCAATCAGATGTCGAGCTGGCTACACTGAAGTTAGCCACTCGGCTCAAAAAATCGCTTTGATTGGCAACACGAATACGTCTCATATCTTCATCAATCTAGGAGATGCTGTATTCGATTTTTACGTGGACGAGTTTCGAACGTGAAAAAACATCGGAAAACATTATTATTTCCCACAAGAATGTTTTCCTAATTTTTTCATTCCGAATCGCGTGTAGAATTCGAAGAATTCAAAATCGACTCTAGCATCACCTTCGAAAAACAAAATAGAAATGTTTATAAATTTTTTACAGATTGATCATGAAATCTTTTCATTTTTTTATGATGATTTGTCGATATGTTATTAAACGTTTTTCAACTATGATGAATGTTGATGAATGTGAAATTGATCTGTTAAAAATTCATCAACATTTATTATTTTCTTTCTCGTTTTCTTCTCAACTACGATGAATGTTGATGAATATGAAATTGATCTGTAGAAAATTCATCAACATTTATCATTTTCCTTTCAAATGTGATGAGTGTTGATGAACGTGAAATTGATTTGTTGAAAATTCATCAACATTTATTATTTTCCTTTCAACTACGATGAATGTTGATGAATGTGAAATTGATCTGTTGAAAATTCATCAACATTTATTATTTTCCTTTCAACTACGATGAATGTTGATGAATGTGAAATTGATCTGTTGGAAATTCATCAACATTTATCATTTTCCTTTCAACTACGATGAATGTTGATGAATGTGAAATTGATCTGCAGAAAATTCATCAGCATTTATCATTTTCCCGTCAAATATGATAAGTATTGATGAATGTGAAATTGATCTGTTGAAAATTCATCAACATTTATCATTTTCCTTTCAAATGTGATAAGTGTTGATGAATGTGAAATTGATTTGTTGAAAAATCATTAACATTCATTATTTTCTTTTCAACTATGATGAATGTTGATGAATATATGAAATTGATCTGTTGAAAATACATCAACATTTATCATTTTCCTTTGTCACTATAATCTCGTGTAGCGAAAATTGGCGTAATTATCATTTAACTACACGA